>ML783351.1:54850-70079 GCA_009831015.1 Picea engelmannii | reverse complement strand
ACTGCTCCAATGGCTTCCCAGCGTCCCAAAACCCCTGTCTGGGCTCTTTCGGCACCTCAATCGGTCGAAAAATGAAGAAGTTAGCCTCCTTGAAGTCTCCCTCTTCAACTTTGCTGTCTCTGGTTCTACAAATCGCACCCTTCTTCAGCAAACCTGGCTCACATGCTTATTTAAGCGCAAAAACTTAGTCCCATACACAACCGCGAATCGGTACAAACCGTAGGACGGTTAAGGGCGCGCCAACCCCTAACCGCCTCGGCGTTTGGGCACATGGCGCATGGAACCAAAGGCTGGGCGTAAAAGTGGTTTAACCGTTTGAACCGTACAAACGGTATAACTCCCGCGCAAATGTATAAACCATTGGTTAAAACCCACGGGTTATGTTTCAAACCCCGCGCCCACATATATAACCGCGCGCACATATATAAACCACCGATTACATTTACAATACATGCCATTTGAAAACCCCGCGCATATGTTTTATAACATACAGTTATATGTTATGGTTTGGAACTATATGTTATGGGTCGAGGCTAACCCCCGGCCCGCCCCCTTTCCATGTATTACATTGCATTAACTTAAATATATACGCACAGACATATATAACAAGGAACAATGGCGGGGAAGTTGGTTAGCGGAGGCTTTGTAAGATTTGTGTTATGGGAGGTCTAGGGGTTGAACCCCGTGAACTCCCAATACAATTTTTACATATAAACATAATGACCAAAGAACGAGCGACACGTGGCGCCCTCGGTTTGGGCCACGTGTCCTCATATTATTCGCCCAAAATGGACACGTGTCAACATCCAATTCGCCAGCAGTCAACCAATCGTTGTCTGCCACATCATCATTGTACGGTCTGTACGGCCCTACCACGTCACCGTACAGACTGTACGGACAGGTACAATCAACACTCAAAAATTTTCCCTGTTTGGCTTGGTGGACAGATCGCGATATCTCCTCCATACGGACTCCGTTTGCGAATGTAAATATACCACCGGAATCAGGAAGATGAGACGGACGCAATGGCACTATTTTCGTCGCATTTCGAGAACTTTGAAAATTGAGCAAAATTTAATCCCCTGATCATTGCACTTGTATACTGGACAATTTGACAACTTGGCTCATCGGGGCTTCCGTGATAAAAATTTACAACTATTGATGCATTCTATGATCTTTCCTTCATCTGTCGGATTTTTTCTTTCGGCTATCCTTCAGTATCTAGAAGAAATGTTTGGATATGGAATGTCCTCAACATTCCTTTACACAAGGTGACTTCCAATAAAAACAATGTACTTGATACTGGGGCTGCCAGCTTGCATCAAAATACAAGTTCTTATTTTTACATAGACACTTACACACAAAACTTTAAACTCACTAGGTAAAGGTAACCTGTAATTGTCGATCTTGGAGCACCGAAGTACAACAAGAGTCTACAACTTATAACATACTAGACATAATCAAACTAGTAACTTGCTCTTGTCGCACCGAAGAACACGCAAGAACTACAAGGTTGAATTACATCATTCTGCTCTATATTTGGTTCTGCATTACAATTTTTTTTACAATCAAAAAATAAATACAATATATTTACAATAATGCAAAACCTTCCAATAATTACTCCTTGCCTCTTCTTCGCCGATTTTAGCAAGTGGCAATCTTGTTTCGAAGCCCTAGAAGTTGCAAAAGAAGACGAATGAAGAGAGGTTGAACCTGATCATTGAACCCATGAGAGAGCTTCAAAGATGTAATAGAGTTTACACCATATCTCATAAACATGCACCAAATTGCTTTCAATGCATGGCAGTGGCTCTGACTAGTATTGAATTGTGTAATCACGTTTCCAACTAAGAGAATCAAGCCTCTGACATGAACAGTGACTTGCGCTTTGGGAAATATGGGATCTTGGGCGTTAATCTTGCTCACCATCATAGTCAGATTGAAACCATGACTTCAATTCGCGTAGATCCTTCCTTGGTAGCAGCACAATTCTTCCTTGGTAGCAGCAAATTACGGCTTCTTGCACAGTGGTTTGATGGATCTCCTCCACGCAGGCAGATTTTTTTCACAACGGCTCACAAATGAAACAGCGGCTCTTTTTCTCAGGTCTGAATAGTTGCGATCTCTTGCGATTTGAACAGTAAACAACACGCACATATATTAACGAGATATATTCCGACAATTTCTCAAATGCGTGGCAATGCGACCCTCCTCCAACAACAATAGTGGCAACACTCTCACAAACAAAAGAATTCAACACTCTTAATCTACGTATGTACAGAAAACCGTAGCCCAAACTATTTCATCTTCCTGGGCACTCTCGAGAGGGATTAAACCCAGTTAGGCTCTGATACTAAAATAGAAATTGGAAGAGCAGCCATTGCACATGAATAACACACAAATAATAGATTGTATTACTGCACTCTTACACACATACATAAGTAAATATATAACTGGATTCAGATTCAACCGATTCCATATTTGGAGGGAACGGTTGAGAAGATATCTCAACAGCATCCTACGAATCTTCAACCAACCCAATCTAGTCTCCTAAAGTAAGCTTTATTCTAACAGTTATACTCCTCCAACACTGATACTCCTCCAAACACTGATACTCCTCCAAACACTAGTGAAAAATGAAAAACTAAAGTGAATGGAATTATGGACTGACCTTCTAACAGAACTTGCAAATTATACGGCTGGTAAGAAAGGCAACGACATTCTAACACAAAGAAATATTATTGTCCACAAAATGTTTAAAACTGAAGGATTTTTTACCGTTGTAGGCAGCTTCACATGTTTCATGTCATCAGCCTTCATGTCTAGGAATTCTTCGAGAGCTTTTCCATCGGATTCCGCTTCCCCAACATACACAGTAGCGATCGACTGGTAGTTTTGACCAGTGAATTTTTCCGACACTCTTTCTCCTCTTCATTAAAGCAAGTAATTATCTCAGAATAGTACTCCACAGCATTTGTATATCAACAAGTTCGCATAAACTTTCAGAGCACGGAACATGTAATCTGACATTTTCAACACTATTCAAATAACTAAATTGATTGTTACAGATGAGGCATCAGGCGTGAAGGATCTGCCTCGTTTGTGTGATTGTTTCCCAGTCAACTAGCGAATTGTGTGGACTCGTACATTTTTGTATCATCAAAGTTTTATGTATTTCAGAATCTTTTTGGTTGGAGTAAATTTAATCAAGGTGATTAATCGTATATTAATTTTGGTTTCAAGGTTGGAGTAAATTTAATTAAGGTGATTAAATTAGATGATTAATCTGTAAATGTTCAAATAGGTGATTGGAAATGGTAAAGATTGTAAATTTAGGAGAAGGTTAAATGATGTTTATTTGGGTCTTGAATAGAATGGTATTTATGCATGTTTTGGCATTATAGAAGGTATGTTGTGTACCTAGAGAGTTTCAAAATACACGTTTAATATTAATTATTTGTTTTTTGAATTTTCATAGTGATTGTGGTAAGTGGGTGCTTTCTTATCTATGGAGATAAGTTTAAAAATATATATATGATGATGATAATGGATGTGGATGATGATATAAGTTTTAAAAAAATAATATGATGATGATAATGGATGAGACTATGTTATAGTCTGAGTGGGCCTAATGGTTAAGAACATGTGTTTCCTCTTAAAAGATCACAGGTTCAAATCTAGAGGGGGGTAGGGTATGTATACCTTCGTAAACTTTACCAGTCAAATCACTGGGCAAAGAGACCATTGTGAGAAACAAAACATGGCGATAAATTTTGCATGTAACAAAATAAGTTAGAATTTTCTTTAATTGTACATGGAAAAGTTGTAAAAACACACTACGTGTTATATGTAATTATGTAGGTATGGTGTCTAAGAGAGGTTGATACTCACAAGACAAAAATAAAATATAATAGTTATCCTTGTTTTAATTTTTTTTTTTTAATGTAGCGAAATAAATAGTTATTTTTTAATTTTTTAAAAGAAATATAAGTTTTATTTATTTATAAAAACAATGTATTATTTAAAGATAGGTACATAAATATTTTGGGTAATGTACAAAGTGTGTCATTAAGATGATGATATGAATCACTCCATTTCAATTGAGATTGAAAAATATTTGTAATAATGCGAAGAATATATGTATAATTTTTTTTTAATTTTTTAGTTTCAAAATAATAATCTTTTAGAGAATTATGATGGAAAATAATTATTTTAATATTTTTAAAAATTGATGATTTATTGAAATTTAGATTTAATGTATTTATTTATTATTAATGAAAAAGAGAACAATTTGAGTGTACTACAACATCATTACATTGTATCCGCATCTATTATAAGAAGAACAATTTACAACTACCACATCATTACATTTATTTGCATGTATCAATGGTTGATAGCACACTCAAAGCCATTACATCATTTGAAAGTAAGCTTGTAAAATTTATCTTTTAGGAAAAAAAAACCATGAAGTCATTTGAAGGAAAGCTTATAAGAGAATATTACGACTTTAATTATTGTAATTTATGTTTGTTTAAAAAGCATAGGTAATATTAGCCTTCCTTAGAACGACTATGATTGAATGTTGCAATGCATCATAACCACTAATGTCACAATACGACATAACCATTAAGGAACATGATCTACAATAACAATACTCATGAATGTAACTAGAACATGAAAACATGAATACTATAACCAAACTAAGAGAAAAACGACCATTGTTTTATTTAGAATGGGAGGCAAGATTATATATATGCTTGTTATTACATTATGGCTTGAATGGGCCAAGCTACAACTAGCTAGTTGAGGGAGCGTGTCTTCCTTGGGATTCACGTGGATGTTTGTTGGGTTTCCCAATTCCTCCTTGCTTAAGCCTGAAAGTGTCCCCACATCCGTCAGTAAATGAAGAAAATGATTGTGCATGGAAACTTCTGAAAACCAGTTATCTTGAGTAGGAGTTTGGCCTGTGCGCCCAACAAGGTAAGAGGTATGTTGTTGATTACAAGTGGTGGCATGACAAGTGTTGAGTAAGGTGTCTTGTAGGAAGAGAGGTTGGAAATCAAGGATTAAATCAACAAGATGCAAGACAATGATATTATCTTTTAGCAATGGGGGTTCATAGTGTTTCATAGTGTTTCAAACTGTTCAGATTCACCACATCATGAATTCCTAGTTGGGGTGGGAAGTCAAGGCGATAATCATTGTCCCCAATCCGTTGGAGAACAATATAAGGACCATAGGGTCAGTTTGTGATGACGTTGGGATTTAAAACACTGGTGTTCCATGTAAAACCAGACTTTATCACCATGAGTAAAATCCATTAGGGAACGATGAGCATCATGGAAGGATTTGTAGAATTGTTGGGCTGCCTTTAGTGCTTCAGAGACTTGGGCATGTTTGTGTGCTAGATTCTACAAAAATGAATGGACAGATGTTTTTTCTTTTTGTTGTTGTGGAGTGTTAGAACGTTGCAAGGTGAGAGGAAGTTCATAAGGGGCTAAAGGTTTGTATCCAAAGAAGGCCTCAAAAAGAGAGATCCCAGTAGAAAGATGTACAAAAGGATTATAACTATGTTGAATGACATGGAGGGTTGTATCCCATTGTTTGGTTTTGGCAAATTGAATGTGAAGAGAATGGACAAGGCTACGATTAACTACCTCAGTTTGACCATCCATTTGAGGATGGAAAGAAGTAGAATATTTGAGTTGAAAACCCATAAATCCCACAATGTTTTCCAAAAGGTGTTGAGAAAGAGAGCATCAAGATCATAGATGATGCTAGTAGGAAGTCCACAGTCTAGCCAAATATTATGAAAGAAAAAGTATGCATTTGGGAAATAGTAGTGGTCTTATTGTAAGGGATCAAAAGAGCCATCTTGGAGAAACAAAAAACAATAACCCAGATAGCATCATGTTTTCATAAGGTCATAGGTAAATCACTAGAGAAATCCATGGAAATAGAGTCCCAAGGGAGGGAAGGCAAAGGAAGGGGCTGATACAAACCAAATTTTTGATTGGTAGGTTTATGCTGACTGCACAAGGCACAATAATGAACGAAATGCTCCACTTGATGAGTCATAGAAGGAAAAAGTAAATATCAGTGCAAGTGCTTAACTATTTTGAGAGACCCAAAATGGCCACTATAGGAGGAAGCATGAGCCTCTTTAATCAAAGTAAGATGATCTTCAGAAGATGGGACACATAACTGGTTGAGTTTATATAGCCACCCATATCTAATTATATAATTCATAAATGGAATTTGATTGACCTAAGTGGGATGTTTCACAACAACCCATATCTCTACAAAGAAGGGATAAAAAACATAGAGAGGCTTCCAAGCCTCATAGGAAACACAATGCATAGCCAGGAGTTCAAGTAGCTATGTAGGGGGTTGGATTGAGATCAACCATTTAATTGGACGTGCCTTTCTTGTATTTAATCACCAAATGAAATTGTTGAATGTAAGTGTCCCATTTTAAACGACATTGCTCCTATATCTTAGTATGAGAATTGATGAAAATCAATGGATGATTGTCTATGTGGAGGATTGTTTCTTTCCCTAGGATATAATGGTGCCACTATTTCAATGCTTGTACAAGACTGTAGAACTCTTTGTCATAAGTGTGATAATTGTGTTTGGCATTAGACAATGTATCTGAATGGTATGTGTAATATTCCAGATATAAAAAGTATGCAAAACAGAAACAAAATGATAGAAATGGCAGATGAACAACAATATAACTAGAACAACACCACCATAATACTGAAATGATAACATAACAACACTAGAATAACACCACCATGATGACTGATTTATTTCCCAATTTAGGTAAGCCCACAATAAAATCCATAGAGATATCCCTCCAAATAGTAGGTGGAATTGGAAGCAGTTGTAGTGTGCCAGGAGATTTGACTATTTCACCCTTGTTGCATTGATACACATCACATTTAGCCACAAAATTATGAACATCATTTTTCATACCATCCCAGAAAAAAAAACGTTTGACCCTATCATAGGTTTTGGTAAACCTTGAGTGCCTAGTTGTGGGTGTAGCTTGAAGCTCAGAAAGCACCGTGGATTTAAGTTTTGATTGTTTACTTAAATACAAATGACCTTTGTATCGAAGCTCATCATGGAGCCAAGAGTACCCTGGGGAAACTGGAGAATTGGACTACAATTGTTGTATCATATGCGAACTTTTGGGATCGTGTAGCCATTCCTAGTGAACGACTTGGAACTAATCTGGTACAATGAAGGAGAGAGAAAAAAGGGACCCTTCATCTTTATATTTTTGGGAAAGTGCATCTGCAACCACATTGTCTTTTCCTTTCTTGTAAATGATCTCATAATCATATCCAAAGAACTTAGTCACCCATTTTTGTTGCTCTGGGGAGGAAATGCATTGTTCCAGAAAATAATTAAGGCTTTGATGATCTGTCTTAATTTGGAAGCGTTGTCCCAATAGATAAGGGTGCCAAAGATCAACGACATGTAGAATAACCAACATTTCCTTTTCATATATTGATTTGCCCAAATTTTATTCAAACAATTGTCTGCTGGTAAAGGACAAAGGCCGACCTTCTTGCATAAGGACCGTGCCAATTCCTTTCCCTGAAGAATCACATTCCAGGACAAAGGTCTCTGTGAAATCAGGAAGTTCTAGGACTGGAGTGGTGCACATGGCCATCTTCAAGGTTTGAAAATCCTGAGCAACTGCTGGAGTCCTGGTGAAAGAATTCTTTTTAAGGAGTGCAGTGAGAGGGGCTGCAATATTTCCATAATTCTTAACAAACTTGCAATAATAACCTGTTAAGCACATAAATCCATGCAAGCTTTTGAGATTCTTTGGGTGAGGTCAGTCTTTCATAGATTCAATCTTTTTAGGATCTGCCTTGATGTCATGCTTGCCAACAAGATGACCCAACTACTCGACTTCTGAGGCGCCAAAAGCACATTTAGATTGTTTAAGGAAAAGTTGGTGTTGAGAGAGTAGATAGAGAACTCGATCCACATGAGCTGGATGGTCTATCCAGGTTTTTCTATAGATGAGGATATCATCAAAGAAAACTAAGACAAAATGACCGAGAAAAGGATGGAAGACATGATTCATGAGGATTTGGAAAGTGGAGGGATTATTACACAAACCAAAGGGCATGGCCAAAAACTCATAGTGGCCCTCATGAGTTTTAAAGGAAGTCTTAGGAATGTTTGCCTCTTTCATATGGATCTGGTGGTATCCAGAACGAAGATCAAGTTTAGTAAAAAATTGGGCGCCACTCAAGTCATCCAAGAGGTCACCAATGAAAGGAATGGGAAATTTGTCTTTAATGGTGAGTTTGTTGAGGGCACGAAAATTAGGACACATGCAGAAAGATCCTTCTTTATTCATGACCATGACCACATGAGAAGCGTAGGGGCTCATACTAGGGTGGATGGCCATACAAATCTTTTGTTCCTTACACTTGTGTCCCGTAAAATATTTGTCATCACAATTATAACAAAGGCCTTTGAGTTGGTGTTTATCCATTTCGACCCTAGTCAATTTTTGGATCTTTAGTGGAGTAGAAGGAGTGAGATTTATTGGTTTAGTGCAATGAATAAAGGAGGGTTTCTGGTTTTGAGAAGAGGCAACCTTTTGTGCTTCCTTAGATCATTTAGTATCCTCCACCCAACTCTGAGGCCAAGCCATGAAGACATGGGCACGAATCTCATCCTTGAGGCCACTGATAAAACATTCTCAGAAAAAAGCATCAGACATGCCCTTTGTACGAAAATCCAGTCACTCAAAAGAAACTGTAAAGTCTTCCACTGTGCTAGATTGTTTCAACTTTTTCAGATGGCCTAAATGGTTGGTGTCAGTGTCAAAGCATTCATAAAGCTCTGCCACAAAGTGTGTCCAAGAAACATACCCTTGACGGGTAGTGTTTCTCCATTGCCACCATTGCCAAAGTTCTTGATCTATATGGAGAACACCATACCGAAGTTTGTCCAAGTCATCTGTAATTTCGTAGAAAGAGAAATAATGTTTCATTTGAGTTACCCAACCAGTGGGATCCGAGCCATCAAATTTGGTCACATCCACCTACGGAAGGCGTGTGACACGCTGAAAGTGATGGGGTTGATAATTATGGGAATGAGAGGAAGTTTCAACTTCAGTATGCCAAGGTGGGTCAGATAAAGGGGGATCTGCAGGGATATGCAGCTTGGTGTAGATCATCGAAGCGACAGATTCAAGCTTGGTACTCATGTCTTGTTTGAGGTCTTCTTTGAGTTCCGCAATTTAGGCGACGATGGAGAAATGCATGTTTTTATTGATGGTGGCAATATTGGCACTGAGCTATCTCACTTCTTATTGGGTCTCTGTAAAATTAGATTGCAAGGTATTGAAGCAAGCTTCCAAGTCTTGGCTACGATTATGGGCCATGATGATGAGGGAACCAAAGAGGGCTGGTTGGGGTAAATATTTTTTCTGAAAAATGATAGGTATTAATGTGATAAGGGCGAAGAGATTAATCCAATGGAATAGGTCTCAAATAATGGTGCAAAAATTTCCAAACTTTTTTTCTTTTTTCTTTTAACACTTGCGGAGTTATACTCTGGTCTGAGGAATACTGCAGTGATGAAATGCCCAAATTATTAACCAGGAAGAAATGTGTAGTGATTTGGAAACTCGAACACAGTTGCGTGGCAATAGATCCTATCTATTTTATTTTTCGTTTCCATCCCCAAGGGTTAGGTATTCAAGGTTTCTACAGACAAGGGTTTTCCCTGTGCTATAGCTCTCTGATATATGTGAGGGGTCCAACAGTAGTACTTGGCCCAATATATCTGGGCACCAACTAAGGATTCTAGACCGTGCCCTTAGCTATACTACCCGACTACCCAGGTACTAGAGAGTATCTTTCCGAGTGTTGTTCTCAGTGACACTATAGCAATCAGGAGGCTGATCGGTTTATCTAAAGAGGGCTTGAGGAAATCTAGGCCGATCCGTATATAGGTGTTGTCTGATGTGCTACCACTCGAAGGGGTACCAACATGGGTTACAAGGGTGGCCAACAGATGTTCACTTAAGTACCACTTGTATTTCCTGCCTATATGAATCCCTCAACCTCGGGTTTATGCGCATAATGAAAGATATATGTAGCTTAAAGACGTCGGAATATGTCTCTACCCTGAAAAAAAATTACCCACAATTTTCTACCGAGGAAAGTGTTCTGATACCACTTGTAATATTCCAGTATGAAAAGTATGTAGAACATAAATAAAATGCTAGAAATGGAAGATGAACAACAATATAACTAGAACAACACCACAGTAATACTGAAATGATAACAAAATAACACCAGAAAGAGCACTTTGATTACTGAGAGCAATGTTCACTTGCCTCTTCGAGGGGGCAACCTTCAGTTGAGTAGAGCTCTATTACAATAATATCCAAGACCACATTTCTCATACCCCCGACTCCTATTTATACTGAACATGTCTATCAAAAGAACCATCTAGAGGAAGATCCTTCTAGAAGTAGAAGCTTCTATTAGGTCTTCTTACATTCGACTTATTCTTCCTTATTTATAGGTCTTATTAATATTGACCTTTATTACATCAGAATATATTATTTTACCTACGTGAGGGGTTAGGTCCCTAACTTTATGTAATAGGGTGCCCTCTCTATTTAAGAACTGTGCCAATAGCATAGTGAGAGGTGTCTATCTCAATCTCAAAGGGAGGATGAAGATCGGGTAAACGAAGTACAAAATAAAAACAAAGGGCATTTTTGAGAGCCTGAAATTGTTGTTGTGCCAAGGGATACCACATAAGCTGATTATGATTGGAAAGTTGATGAAGAAGGCATGTTAATTGAAAGAAGTTAGAAATGAATCACCGATAAAAATTAGTGTCATCCATAAAGTTCTTTATTCCATAGTTGAGTGAGGTGTTGGCCACTCTGCAATAGCTTGGACTTTAGTGCTTGATCTAGGCTAACATCCTCAGTAGAGACAACAAAACCCAATTATTGAATTGAAGGTTGGCCAAAATAATATTTATGACATTTCACCTACAGTTTGTGAGTCTGCCATAATTCTAACATTGTGCACGTGGAGCAAATGGTACTCCCAGGTCTTTCTAAAGACTAAGATATCATCCAAATATATCACCACAATTTTTTCCAAAGGTGATTTGAAAATATCATTTATTAGCCTCATGAAAATTGCAGGGGCATTAGTAAGAACAAATGGCACCACCATCCATTCAGAAAGCCCAAATTCAATTTTAAAAGTTGTCTTCCATGTGTCTATTGCATTCATCTGAACCTAATGATATCTTGTTGTAATATCCATCTTGGTAAAGAAGTGAGAACCGTTAAAATGATCTAGTAAATCATCAGTGTGTGGTAGAGGGTAACGATTCTTGGTTGTGGCATTATTAAGAGCCTGATAGTATGTGACTAAATGTCATTCCTCAGACGCCTTCCTGGGAATGATGAAGGCAAAAGAGGTGCAAGGTGAAGAATTCAGTTGGATGTGGCTGGTATTAAGAAGTTGTTGGAGATAGTGTTCCACTTCCTCAGCCTCAAGAGGATCAAGGGGATAAGAAGGGGCATTGGGAAAAGTGTCTCCAAGAATAATATCAATGGAATGTTTAATGGAATTAATGAGAGGTAGTCTGATGGGAGCAGCAAAGAAATCTTCAAATGATGTGAGTAAAGCGTCCATATCTGAAGGAATGACATGATAGGGGTTGTTTGGTTTAAGAGGGCACATCAAACAGAGGGAAATGGACTTGCTGAGACTGATTTGATGAATATTAGGTTGGCCGAAAAGTAAGACAGTGGATTTCAAAGAAAATGAGGTGAGGACATAGGTATGACCATCTTCCTGAAGATGATATTGATGATTACGAGCATGGTACACAGTGTGATGTAGATCCTAATAGGGAATAGTTGTTGGGTATGTGTTATATTCTTTGCACGACTAGATTTAGTGTTTTCTACATTGCACTAGGCACACAGGGGGGTTTGAGGGGGGTTTGCTAGGCCTCGCTACATGGGGGTTCAAGGGTAGTTCCCTCGACAAATTTTTTTCCTCAGGAAATGTGTCGCATTTCTGCCTCGTTTTTCATGTCGGCTCGATTTTCATGTCCATTGCTGGGTGGTTTTTTTAGCACATGGTTTTTTTCGATGGTTTTCTATTTTTGGTTAAGGAATTAGGGTTGTTGACTAATCCAGGTCATTGGGCTAGGGTTTTGGATGTCGATGGATCCTATATGTATATTGTATTGTAAACAATGTATCACCATGAATGAATATAGAATATGATGGTTTTCCAAATTTGGGTTTCCAGGGGAAAAATATCTATGTAATGTGTGTATTTTCCATTGTATCTTTTTTGTTCTTTTATTGAAAATCTGTTTGTAGTAAAATATTATACAAGGTTAAAACCTACATTTGGTATCAGAGATTTGTTGGATTTAGGGGGATGCCTTTGTGGTCAAGGGTTTGGATCGAGACTGTGAAAAGACTTGTTACAGTGGGAGATCTGTGGTATTGGTTTTTTCAGGTGAAAATAAATGGCGAGTAGTTTGAAAATGGAGATCAAGAAGTTTAATGGGAAACATTTTGAGCTATGGAAGCTCAATATGGAAGATCTGTTGGTGGACATATATCAATGGATCATGGTGGATCCAGGTACTGCACCTACAGGAACTTCCACAAATGATTGGAAAAATTTGGATCGGACGACGAAGAGCACAATCTGATTGTGTCTCTCATATTTAGTATTACTGAATATGTCAGAGGAAGATACAACTAGAGTTTTATGGGATAAGTTGGGGAAGTTGTATCAGTCTAATTCTCTAGTAAATAAACATTTCCTATGAAATAAGTTGTATAACCTGAGGATGAGAGACGAAGATTCAGTGGCAAAGCATTTGAATGCTTTCAATACTATGGTAAGTCAGTTAGTATCTGTTGAGATTAAATTTCAGATGAAGATAAGTGTATCAGTTTACTGTGCTCTTTACCAAACTACTAGGATAATCTAGTTGTGGCCATAAGTAGTAATACAACTTCCTTGAAGTTTGATGAAGTGGTCTCATCCTTGTTTTGATAGAATATGAGATGGAAGAACATGGATGTATAGAGCACATATGCATTATTTGCAAGAGTACGCTCCCAGGAAAGAAACATATCTAAGTCCTTAAGTGGGAGATTTAAGTCTAAAGGTACATCTAAATCTTCTGGAAAGTTTATAAAGGTATGCTGGAGATGTGGAAAAGAAGGGCACTACAAGAAGCAGCGTAGATCCAAAATTGAGAAAAATAAGGGATCTGAAGAAGCTCCTTATACAAAATAAAAGACCTCCAAGGAAGAAGGAGGGGATGTGTACTTGGCTTCTTCAATAACACATGTAGATCATGAGGCATGGTTGGTTGACTCAGGTGAATCTTTTCATATGACTCCCCACAGGGAGTGGTTCTGTGAATATGAAAGGTATGATGGAGGTAATTTTTTCCTAGGTGATGATTCGAAAACCAGAATCATAGGATGAAGAAAATTCAATTTGAGGCTCATAGATGGAAGGATTAGAACACTACCTGGTGTTCTGCACATTCTAAGTTTGACCAAAATTTTGATTTTTGTAAGCAAAATGGACGATACAGGGGTAAAAACAATATTTGAAAAGGAAATCTGCAGGATGGTTCAAGGAGCAATGATGTTGTTGAAGGGAGATAGGTTTGGAACTCTGTATAAGCTGCATGGAAGCACTATTAGTGATGGGTGTAATAGTTCCATTGTTTCTGATATTGTAGTTGAAAGAAGTAAGAACTCCTACAGTCTCTGGAGAAAAGGTTATGTTGTGGCATCAAAGACTGGGGCATATCAGAGAGAAGGGTATTCGACTACTACATGGTAAAGGTATGGTTGAAGCTATATATAAATTCTCTCTAGATTTTGATTTCTGTGAACATTGTGTATATGGGAAATATAATCGAGTAAGATTCCCCTCTGGTGCAACGAGGGCAAGAGGAATTTTACAGCTAGTTCCCAATGATGTGTTTGGATCTGTGTCAGTACCATCATTGGGAAAATATGTGTACTATGTCTGATTTATAGATGACTTCTCGAGGAATACTTGGATATATTTCCTCAGGAAGAAATTGTTGGATTACTGAGAGGGGGGGTGAATCAGTAATAACGTAATTATAATTCTTTCTCTTCAAATGTTATATCAATGTAGAATTATTATCCAATAATGAGCAGTAATAAATAAACAATCACACACATGCACAGTACACCAGTGTTTTACATGGAAACCCAAATCAGGAGAAAACCATGGATTTCTTTTTCTTATATGTCTTGAAGAATTACATTCATTGGAAGCACCAACTTCCTTTGTTTTCCAGCTGCAACTGGAAGGAGGCTCCAACCTCCTAGTTTCTCAGGCTACAACCTGAGGGAAGCTCCAACTCCCCAAATCTTTGGCTACAACCAAAAGGAGGCTACAACCCCCAATGTTCTCCGGCTACAACCGAAAGGTGGCTATAACCACCTGTCCTTGCCCCGTCCTGCCACCCTGAAGTAGAAGTAGAATGATGGAACCACTGTCACACTATCACTGTGAGATATACTGCTGTAAACCTGTACCAATAAATCTAAACCATGCATCAACCATGCATCAACCAGTACCATAAACAAGTGCATCAACCATGCACGAACCTTTAATCAACCTGTACCATAAACAAGTGCATTAACCATGCACCAACCTGTAATCAACCTGTACCATAAACAAGTGCATTAACCATGCACCAACTTGTAATCAACCTATACCATAAAAAAGTGCATCCAACCATGTGACAAGTATGTACCAATCATGTGTCAACTACTCATCAACTATGACTCATCAATGTGTGCCAACATCATCAACTATACACCTCATGTATGTGCGCCAACTCATCAACTACTTGTCTCAACCATGTACTCAACATGTACCTCAACCAAAATCCCTTATCAATTTCATTATCCAAATCTAATTTGTAGCTCTGTAATAGACCTAGTGTATATGATCACATTCCAACAAACCTTCCTCAACTTTAAAAACAAGAGACTATCATTTTCATCAAACTTTTCTTTAGTCTCACATGCCTAGTTTTGGATTAGTCAACAACCCTAACTTGAAGTAATCATAACTTTGAACCTATAATGTATAAAGATCTGAAACTGATACACAAT
>ML783351.1:0-48471 GCA_009831015.1 Picea engelmannii | reverse complement strand
TTTCTTTGTAGTTCTTTTACCTTTATATGTTTGTCTTCCTTTTGAGTAACCTTCATCATTTCTCTTTTTCTTATGAGGACATTTGTTAGCAAAATGACCAATACCATCACAATTAAAACAAATTAAAGGAAGCTTACTTCTGTGCTTACCGTTGGTTCCTTTGTTCAGTCTTTTGACGAAGTTGGCCACTTCTTCATCATCTTCCGAGACGTCATTGCTGCTGCTATATTATTCTTGTTCATTTTTCTTTTGCTCTGATCTTTTGGATGCTTTGAAGGCTGCTTCTTTTACATTTGGATTTTCCTATTCAGTTCTCATTTCATATGCTGTGAATATTCCATGCATTTCATCCATGCTTATTGAGTTTAGATCCGATCTTTCTTCTAGTACTGATATCTTAGGGTTGAATCTCATAGGAAGAGATCTTAGTACCTTTTGAACAATTATAGATTCTTCGATTTCTTCCCCCAATCCTATGATTGCATTCACTGTTTCATCGACTCGTAAGAAGTAGGCTGTGATATTTTCATCTTCCTTCATTTTTAGTTGTTTGAACTGACCTCTGTAAGTTTGAAGCTTTGTTGTTTTGACTTTTGAATATCCTTCATAAATATTTCGAAGCTTGTCCCAAATCTCTTTAACAGATTTGCAATGTGCAACTTTGGTGAATATTGTATCACTGAGACCATTCAAAAGTGCATTTATGGATTTGGAATTATTCTCACCGAGTTTCACTGCTTTGTCACTTGTTGGTGGAACTGCTGGTGTTGTGTATCCATCTACAATTGATTGCCAAACTTGAAATCCCTGTGCATGTATATATGCCTTCATCCTTATGCTCCGAAAAACATACTTTTGTCCATCAAACTATGGTATTCCATTTTTATATGAGTTGGTACTCTCCATGATCTACCTTTCAGTGGTTAAACTGATTTTTGAAGGAACCTGCTTTGATACCAATTGTTGGATTACTGAGAGGGGGGGTGAATAAGTAATAACGTAATTATAATCCTTTTTCTTCAAATGTTATATCAATGTAGAATTATTATCCAATAATGAGCAGTAATAAATAAACAATCATACACATGCACAGTACACCAGTGTTTTACGTGGAAACCCAAATCAAGAGAAAACCACAGAATGATTTTTCTTATATGTCTTAAAGAATTACATTCATTGGAAGCACCAACTTCCTTTGTTTTCCAACTGCAACTGGAAGGAGGCTCCAACCTCCTAGTTTCTTAGGCTACAACCTGAGGGAAGCACCAACTCCCCAAATCTCTGGCTACAACCAGAAGGAGGCTACAATCCCCAATGTTCTCGGGCTACAACCGGAAGGTGGCTACAACCACCTGTCCTTGCCCCGTCCTGCCACCTTGAAGTAGAAGTAGAATGATGGAACCACTGTCACACTATCACTGTGAGATATACCGTTGTAAACCTGTACCAATAAATCTGAACTATGCATCAACCTGTACCATAAACAAGTGCATCAACCATGCACGAACCTGTAATCAACCTGTACCATAAACAAGTGCATTAACCATGCACCAACCTGTAATCAACCTGTACCATAAAAAATTGCATCCAACCATGTGCCAAGTATGTACCAATCATGTTTTAACTACTCATCAACTATGACTCATCAATGTGTGCCAACATCATCAACTATACACCTCATGTATGTGCGCCAACTCATCAACTACTTGTCTCAACCATGTACTCAACATGTACCTCAACCAAAAGCCCTCATCAATTTCATTATCCAAATATGATTTGTAGCTCTGTAATAGGCCTGGTGTATATGATCACATTCGTGCAAACCTTCCTTAACTTTAAAAACAAGAGACTAGCATTTTCATCAAACTTTTCTTTAGTCTCACATGCCTAGTTTTGGATTAGTCAACAACCCTAACTTGAAGTAATCATAACTTTGAACCTGTAATGGATAAATATCTAAAAATTATACAATTTTCTTCAGTGTGTTGTATGCAATTACTCCAAGTGGCACTACTTGGAACTTTTCAGAAAAGGAGTTATAGAAAAAATAGCATACCTTGCTGAATTCTGGCTTATTCTAGAGAGTGACCTTGTAGAGCATGCCCCGCACAAAATGTTTGATGAAATGATCTAAAAATATTACACAGTATACTAAAGACTGTACCCTAACCAAAAAAATTTGTCTCACTGAATTTGGATCTGTTATGAAGAATTTATGACGTTGTTACCCGAAACACTTGATTTTGACTAGTTTCAGGACTGACCACAAACCCTATTTTCCACAGAGTGTAACTCCCACAATACAACGACCCACAAGATGATTTTTTAACCACAGATACTTGGATCTGTTGTCTCACTTGCATAGAAATTTCAGTATCTGAGTCATTATAGAAACAAAGTTATAGCGAAAATGGTGAGATGACCTGAAAATAACATACCTTAGAAAACACCATCAAAATAATTTATCCTTCCTTGCATTTCGGCCTTCTTTTCTTCACTTTCCTCAGAATTCCAGCTTAGATATCATTTGTATACCTAATAAAACTATATATATTCAATATGCTCAAGTTTGATTCAAATGAGAGAGCCTTGCCTCTTATTTATACTCTCCAAGTAGCTTCCTTAAAAACATCTTCTAGGTCACTTGGCCCCACTTTCCTTATTTTATGATTGGGTCCACTTCTAATTTATCCATTAAAATTATTATTGAAACAATTTATTTTGTATTCACTTTGAATTATAATACACTCATCACTTCACTTTATTATTTACCTTTTAAAATCTCTTAAACCACTTTGATTACTTTGACCTTTTGGGGCTTCTAGATGACATATGAAGGTCCTCCGACTTCATAAGGCCATAACTCTCAAACTGTAAGGAGTTATGTGACACTCTACATACCACTAAAAATGACATGACATGTAATATCCATATAGAATAGTATTATATGAAAATATATCATAACTCATACCATTACCCATCAAACAAAATTGGGTCCATTACCCAAACCCGGGGTCTCCAACTTCTCATGGCCATAACTCTCTAACCGTGAGGAATTATGTGACATTCCACATACCACCGGAAATGAAATGACAAGAAATATCCATATAGGATATTTTCCTTGACAAATTCACTTTCCTTCATCTCATTATTCCACAATTAATCATGGGTTCTCTTACTCCACAAAGCATCTTCCCGTGAGGGCTTTCACCATAGGGGAACCACTTTGGAGTTCATCCATATTTACTTCTTATCAACCATGACAAAACAATAATGAGTCATATTTACATCAAACACTATTGGGCCATTATCCAAACCTTTGTGTTAGAGGTCTTTCTTCAAGGGTTGACATCAATGACAACCAACCTTAATCAATAGAAATATGAAGTCTTTGACAAGTTTAAAGAGTTTAAGGATCTTGTTGAGAATCAAACAGAGAAAACAATTAAGGTGTTGAGGATAGATAATGGAGGAGAGTTCTACGGGAATGAATTTGAAGAATTCTGTAAGAAGTGTGATATAGAAAGGAAGAATACTACTCAATATACACCGTAACAGAATGGATTTGCAGAAAGGATGAACACAATGCTGATGGAAAAATCAAGGTGTATGCTTAGTGGTGTCAGGTTAGGGAAAGAATTATTGGTAGAGGTAGTGGGTATTGCATGTTACCTGGTCAACAGATCACCCTCATCAGTGTTGGATGAAAATACTCCACAAGAGGTATGGACTGGTAAGAAACCTTCTCTCACACATCTCAAGGTATTTGACTATGAGGCCTATGTTCATGTTCCAAAGGAAAACATGAGTAAGCTAGATAAGAAGGTTGAAAAGTGTATCTTTATTGGGTATAAAGATGGTCTCAAAGGTTATAATCTTTGAAAACCAAAAGATAAGAAGGTTGTGTATATCTGAGATGTGGTATTTAGATAAATGAAGGATGTTGTTAAACAGGAATTCCTACCAAGCAAGGAAGAACCATAGAAAATAGAGTTTGATTTAAAGGGTGATGGATCAGACTCCACATAAGAATAGGAATAAGAAGAAGAAGATATTCATACTCCATTATTGAGGATATCAGTTCGAGAAAAAATGCTATCGAAAATATATACTCCATCTGATTTCTGTTCAAAATTTTCTATTACTGATGATGATCCTAGAACTGTCAAGGAAGCACTGGATTCAGAGGATGGAAATCTCTGAAAAAAGGCCATGGATGAAGAAATGGCAGCCTTGGATAAGAATGAGGCTTGGTATCTAGTGGAGTTTCCATCTGGAAGAAATCCCATTGGCAAAAAATGGGTATTTAAAAATAAGCTGAATGCAAAAGGCAAAGTGGAGAAATACAAAGCTTGGTTAGTAGCAAAGGGTTATTGCCAAGTTGAGGGAATTGATTTTGGTGAGATTTTTTCTCCTCTTTCCAAGTGAACTTCTATAAGATTTATGTTATATGTTGTTGTTGCATTTGATTTTGAAACAGAATAGATTGATGTGAAGACAAAAATACTACATGGGGATCTGGCAGAAGAAATCTATATGAAGCATCCAGAAGGATTTGTTGTGAAGGGAAAAAAGGAGCTGGTATGCAAGATGAAAAATTCCATATATGGTTTAAAACAATCACCAAGGATGTGGTATCAAAATTTTGATACTTATATGTTGGGACTTGACTTCACAAGAAGCAAAGAGGATCACTGTGTGTATTTTAAATTAATTGGTGATCATTTGATTTATTTGGTCTTGTATGTGGATGACATGTTGCTGATAGGAAACAACAAGGAGATTATCTAGGATATGAAAACTCAGTTGTCCTCTAAATTTGACATGAAGGATCTCGATGATTCAAATTTCATTTTGGGAATGGAAATTAAAAGAGATTGGAGAAAGAGGAAACTCTGGTTAAATCAGAGAAAATATGTCGAGACAATATTGCATAGGTTTAATATGAAAGAATGTAAACCGGTCAAGGTCCCTATTCCTGTTGGTGTAAATTTATCTGTAGATCAATGTCCCAAGACACAGGAAGAGGAGGCGGACATGTCTCATGTTCTATATGCGAGTGCAGTTGGCAGTTTGATGTATGCAATGGTATGTACTATACTGTACATTACACATGCAGTGGGAGTTTTGAGCAGGTATATTTCAAAACCATGGAAGGAGCATTGGACATCAGTAAAAAGGGTTTTCAGGCATTTGCGTGGAACTACTAGCTATGGATTGTCCTACCAAGGAAGACTTGGATTGGACAGAGTGTTGGGCATACATGGATTTGTGGATGCAGACTGATATGGAGATCTGGTTCATAGGATATCTACAACGGGTATGTGTTTAACCTGTTTGGAGGAGCAATTAGTTGGATGAGCAAAATACAGGTTGTAGTGGCACTTTCAACTATAGAAGTTGAATACATGGTAGACACTCATGCAAGTAAGGAAGCAATATGGTTAAAAATATTGTGTTCAGGTATTGGGTTGGTACAACAAGCTGTAAGGATAGATTGTGACAGTCAGTGTGCAAATTTTTTGGCGAAGAACCCGACTTATCATTCAAAGACAAAGCATATTGATATTCAATATTACTTTGTGAGAGATATGGTTGAAGAAAAGAAAGTGTTGCTGATGAAGATGGACACTTTGAAGACTGTTGTAGATTCATTAACAAAATCTATGAGCACTGATAAGTTCTCTTGGTGTAGAGGATCCATGGGCATTGCTTCTTTGGATTGTTGACTATGTAACCCGGTAACCCCCTGTATGCAAAGAAAACAACAAGTGGGATAATGTTGGGTATTTGTTATATTCTTTTCGCAACTAGATCTAGTGTATGGTATGTTGCGCTAGGTGTGCAGGGAGTTTGAGAGGGGGCCGTGCCCACGATAATTTTGTTTTCCTTGGAAAACGTGTCACATTTTTTCCTTGTTTTTCTTGTTGCCTCGATTTTCGTGTCCATTGTTGGGAAAAAAAATTGGCACATGGTTTTTTCCAATGGATTTATATTTTTGGTTAAGGAATTAGGGTTGTTGACTAATCCATATCATTGGGTTAGGGTTTTGGATGACACTCGCTCCTACATGTATATTGTATTGTAAACAATGTATCACCATGAATGAATATAGAATATGTTGGTTTTCTCGGTTTGGGTTTCCAGGGGAAAAATATCTATGTAATGTGTGTACTTTCCATTGTATCTTTTCTTTTCTTTTATTGAAAATATGTTTGCAATAAAATATTGTACAAGGTTAAAATCTATAATACCTAGAAGCACATATGCACAATCCAAAGGAGACACATCACAAAGAACAATATCACAGAAAGGGCCAATGGAAGAAGTAAGGCCACAACATTGGGTAAACAACACATGGGGACCATCCATATGAACCCAACCTAATTGGTAGGGTGTTGGGTGAGAGGTAGTAGGAAGCGCCAACCGCTGCACCAAATCCTGAGCAACCAAATTCTTTTGGCTACCATTGTCAAGGATGAGCTTGGTCAGGGATTGCTTGTTTTGGCAATTGTGAGTAAACAAAGGTGTTGGTGAAGAAGTCTGGGAATCAGTGGCCATGATTAGGATATATGGGTCTGATTTCATAGGATTCTCCAAGGCGATCATCTTGAGGGGAGGCATTGTGCTCGAGGAGGAATCAGGAGCATCAATGAATAAAGTCTTGACAAGATTATAATTATGAATAACATAACATTCAACTGATGAGTGAAACCAAGATTTGTGATAAGAATACCATTTGCTAGTTTTGGGTGTGGTGGGAGAGGCAGGAGAAGAAGGACCTAAGGATGGGACAACTTTGGATAGAGGAGAGTCAAGGCAATGAGCGAGCTTCCATTCCGCAACCAAAGGTCAAAGAAAGGCCTTATCTAAGGAAGAGATTTCAAATAAATTAACCTCTCTACGTATAAATAATAAAATAACAGAGTTAAATTTAACAATGAGTAACTCTTCTGGATCTTGAATCTATAGTTGAATTCATAGCTTAGTAAAAAAAACAATATAGCTTTAGAATGACTGGACCAAGAGTTGGTGGAGTTGCAACTAGCGAGCTAGGAGAGTCCGACGGTACCCCGGGGGATAGAAGTGATTTCGCAGCGCTTGACAAAAGGTATCCCAAGAACCAATAGGTGAGGGGTTTTCCACAAAAGGATCGTTGAAGTCCTCTAGCCAAGAGGAGGTATATGTTTGAGCATCCCACCAAGATTGAGCAATCCCTTCCAATTACAAACTAAAGATCTGTAGCTTATCATCTTCTGTCATGCCTGGGAAGGCCTTGAAATAAGTGGATAGACCTCATATCCAGGAATAAACGGCCTCACCATTCAAATGACATGAAAACTTAGGGAGTTAGAAATGAGTATCCAAATGCAATGGAATTTGGGAGTTATGTTGGAGTCGCATGAGTTGATTTAGAGAAAGAGTTAGGTCTTGAATGGGAGAAGATTTACCAGATGTAGAATCCTTGGGGGAGGAGTTGTTATGAGGAGGCATGATCTTAATATATTTAATAAAATGAGATCTAGATCAGGATCAGGAGCTAGACCTCGATGGAAAAACCTAGATCCAAAAACTTGAGCATACCGTTGGGAGCCCAAAAGGGAGGGTGCCTAGGAAACCCTAGAAAATCTCATGCTGAGAAAGCATGATGGAAGAGAGGGGAGGGCATGGAAAACCATTACACACCCTTGCACGAACTAGAGATGGGGGAGAAGTGGAATATCCCCAACACTAAAAAATTGAGAAATGGAGGGCGATAGAAACCCTAGCACACTGTGTTGAAAGAGATGGAGGGTGAGATGGACCCCAGTCGCACCTCTGAAGTTGTAAATCCATAAAGAACCAAGAAGTGGAGGTCCATAGAAAACCCTAGCACACAGCCTCAGATATGGAGGGTGGATCCACCCCTAGCACGCCTCTGGACCTAAATAATGGATGAGTGCAGACACTAGCGACCCATAAAAGAATTTACTTGTCAGAAACTCACTAGAGCAGAAGCATCTCAAATCAAATCTCTGATATCATTTGACCTACAATAACAATACCCGTGAATGCAACTAGAACATGAAAACATGAATACTATAACCAAACTAAGAGAAAAATGACCATCACTTTATTTAGAATAGGAGGCAGGCTTATATATGTTTTTTTTATTACATGATGGATTGAATGGGTCAATATACAATTAGCTTCTAACATCTAGCTAGTTAGATATGATCAACTACTTCCTTGGGATTTGTGACTAGTTTTTCTTGTACTCCAATAAGTTTAGAGAGTGAGACTTTCAAGAATCCATTTGGCTGAGGGAGTGTACCTTCCTTGAGATTCACATGGATTTCCCTTGTGTTTCCCAAAACATCACAAATGTGACATGACCCTTCATGAATGTCCCAATGCGACACGATCATTGATAAAGATAGCAATTCCTTACAAGATGACTAAGATGAATATCATAATGCATCATGACCATTCAGGAGCATCTCACTAAAACATATCAAGGTAATATAACCCTTAATGAACATTGCAATATGATGTAATGATTGAGGGACATAACGATTTGACATAACACAACGAAGATGAATGTAGCAATGCAACATAATCATTTCTTAGAACATAAACATACAACATAACCCTTTATCACTGTCACAATGTGACATAGCCCTTGATGGTCATTGCAATGCGACAAAACCATTGAGGAACATAGCAATTTGATATTAGTCAACCAAGATGAACATCGCAATGTGACATAAGCATAGTAAACAAAATGATTGTCGCAATGTGACATAGCCCTTGATTCACATAATCATAATGATCGTCGCAATGTGACATAGCCCTTGATATGACATAATCATAATGTTGTGATGTGACATTACCATAGTAATCCATGGTTAAAAAAAATCAATCATAGTCAATGGAAGTCAACCATAATCAACCATGGTCAACTTGACCATCATAGTGTGACATGGCCCTTAATCATTGCAATGTGACATAACCCTTAATTGACATAACCATAATGTCACAATCTGACATATCCATAATGTCACAATGTGACATTACCATAGTAAACAATGGTTACACAAAATAAATCATAGTCAACCATAACCAACCATGGTCAACATAAGTCAACAAAATTTAACCATAATCAACCATAGTGAACCAAGGCCAACTAAAGGCAACCATAGTGAACATAATTCAACCACAATAAACATCCCAATATGAAATAACCATTGAGGAACATCACAATATAACCTAACCCTTGAGGAACATCACATTGTGACATATCCATTGAGGAACACATCCATTCGACATATGTAAACCAAGATAAATGTTGTAATGTTACATAATCATTGAGTAACATTGCAATCCAACATATCCTTTCACAAACATCGCAATGTGACATAACCCTTCAAAAACAATGCAATTCAACATAAGTCCACCGAGATGAACATCACAATGCGACATAACCATTAAAACATCACAAATGTGACATACCACTTGATGAATATTTCAATGAGACATAAGCATCAAGGCACATACCAATTCCATATAAGCCAACCAATATGAATATCATGATGCATTATGACCATTCAAGAACATCACACTAAAACATAACATTTAAGGATCATTGCAAGGTGACATAACCTTTAATGAATGTTGCAATGTGAGGTAACAATTGAGGAACAAAGCAATTCAACATAACACAATGAAGATGAACATTTCAATGCGACACAATCATTGAGAACATCACAATCCAACATAACCCTCAAGGAATGTCGCATGTGACACAATCCTTGATGGATGTTGCACTGCGACACAACCATTGAGGGATGTAGAAATTTGACATAAGTCAACCATGTTGAATATCACAATTCAACATTACCATAGTAAACCATGGTTGAACATAATGAACATGGTCAACCATGGGTAACCATGTCCAATCATGGTCAATCAAAGTGAACCATAGTCAACCATGTTCAACCAAAGTAAAACGTGGTCAAATATGGTAAACCATAGTAAACCAAAGTAAACCAAGGTCAACCACAGTAAACCAAACATAAACCAAAGTTAGGCAGAATTCAACCATAGTAAATCAAAGTCAAGCATAAGTCAACCATAGTAAACCAAACATAAAACAAAGTCAACCATAGTAAACCAAAGTCAATTGAAAACAAAAAATAAAACAAAGTCAACCATAAATAAATCAAAGTCAAACATAGTAAACCAAAGTCAATTGAAAACCAAAAATAAAACAAAGTAAACTATAAATAAATCAAAGTCAAATATAGTAAACCAAAGTCAATTCACCTCAACCAAAATTAATCATGGTTAATTATGGTCAACCATAATAAAACCAAAGTCAATTATAGATAGCCATGCTCAACCAAAGATAACCACAGTAAACATGGGCAACCCTAAATATCCATAATCAACAACAATCAACATGGTTATCCATACTCAATATGGACACCCACGCTCAACCATAGTCAAACATATTCAACCATAGTCATCCATAGTCAATTACAATCACAATGGCTATCCATAGTCAACATGGACACTCATGGTAAACCATAGTCAAACATGGTCAACTAAATTCAACCATGGAAAAATAGTCAACCATAGTAGACCATGGTTGTTTAAAGTCAATTATAGACATACATAATCAATCATGGCTAACCAAAGTCAACTTTGGTCAACTATGGTCAAACATAACTAACCATAGTCAAACATGGATAACCATAGTCTAATGTGGTCAACCATATTAAAATATCATAGATATTTCAATATTAATTTTATTGATATTTTAATTCACAAATCTACTAGTCCTCTCTAGTGACATCAACTATCACAACTAGATAATTAAAAGGGTCTGTTCTAGGTTTAAAATTTTTCACTCGAATTGGAATCGGAGAACGAAATCACAATTTATGTTGTTTAAATTGCATTTCTAAATGCATAAATAGATTGAGTGTCCTGAAAAATCCCTGAAGCACTTGGATTATACAAACTTAACCACTCAAATATGTAGATCCAACAATTTCTTCCTCTAAAAGAGTCAAAACTTAGAATGTTTAGACTAAAACAAATAAAAAGTGGTTGATATACATTGATCAAGATCATTAATTAAAAGATGTGGAAAATAAAACTATTAATTAAAAATTTGAAAAATGGCTTTGTTAACTAACACAACCACTTAATTAAAAGTGGTTGATATACATAAATCTGTGTCATTAGTGGAAAATAAGCCGAAAATCACAGGAATCAACCACTTTTGGAAAATGGACCGATAGACATAACAACCAATTTTAATTATTTGATATTGCTCATTATACGTGAAGGAAACAAATTAATGGAATTATGAAACGACTTTCTAACAACACTAAGATATTATACAACTGGTAAAAGGCATAAGAGTGTAGAACATAGACTAATATTTCCATTAAATATGTTTATCAATGCTTATAAAATAAAGTTCCGATCCAAGGTATTTATTACCGTTTCACGAAGTTTCACATATTTCGTTGCGTTGGCCTTCTTTTCCAGGAATTCTTCGACAACTTTCCCATTGGATTCCACCTTCCCAAACTTACACGGTGGCGAATGAATGGCATTTTTGACCATTGAATTCATTATATACTCTTTATCCTCTTCATTCGCAAAGCAAGTAATTGTCTCAGAACAATACTCCACAACATTTCTGGTAACAAACGACTTGTATTTCAACAACGTCGCATACTCCTTCAAGGAATGGAACATGTAATCATACACATTTAACATTTTCAACTCATTCACAATAAAATCTCTCCCTGCCTTTCCAATTTTCATTGCCTTCACAAAAACCCTATTCAAAGAGTTCAATTGACTTTTGGGTATGCAACAACAGAGGTGAAAAACCTACCTCATTCGTGTGATTGTTTTCCTAGTTCACAGTGAATTGTATAGACTCACACATCTGATCATCTCTTACAGGCTAGTAATGCCATTGGGAACAAGCCCTCGGCTGAAGAAATCATAGAATTTCGGTTTTACAAGAAGAGTGGGTGAGTCACATGCCATAATGTACTTAAGGTTTGTTGGGATTTGGTGACAATGAATTCTTATGGATTTGGATCCTATTATTTTGCATTGGTTGCAACTAAATAGAACAAGTTAGAATATGGATAGGGATTGCATTTAATAATCAATTTTTTGTGTGAATGTATAAATTCATGTAAGCTCGTATAGGTAGAGTGAGAGAGACAGAGTGAGAACTTGCTAGTCTGCTGTAATCTCCATGATTTGAATAATAAGACAACCGATGCCTATGCTTGGTGGATGTAGCCCAACGTTTTGGTGAACCACGTGAAATCCTTGTGTCTCTTATATGTGTGATTGTTAATTATCATCTGTGAATTGTGTTTTCCGCATTTGCAATTCTAACAAGTGGTATCAGAGCTGGTTAGAGGAGAAAGCGTCAAATTTTAGAGGAGAAGCAACATCTGTGTGAGGCGTGTTGATTTCTACATTGCCGGAGGTCCCTCCTCTCGAAGGGTGGGATGTCTTATTACTTGGACTTACGTTCGTGCAAAAATTATGAAATCGACACGATTGAGGAAGCAGAATAGTGAGTAGATCTTTCAAGATCGTCGCACTCCAAGTGTAGCGTGAGGTGCGTAGACTACTCACTCCAGTGGTAGCAGGAGGTGCGACGACTTCCTTTAAATCGAAATCCATGATCTCGTTAAATTAATTCACATGCATGATTTTATGGATTAAACGGAATTTAAGGCATGGTATGCAACTCTTTTGAAAGTTTATGCCTGATTTTTATATATTATATTGTATGCATAAAAGGTGGAGGAGTGTATGCATAATACATGAACATTACAAGTCAAGTGGGTGGATAAGTTTAAAAGGTTTTTTTTATGGAGTGAAATAATTTAATTTATAAAGTAAATTAAAAAGGTTTTATGGAATATACAAATTCTTATTATTTTAAACCTTTTTTATTATCATTAAACCTTATTTATTAAGTATCTACATTTAAACTTATTTATAATTCCTCCACATTTAAAAGGGTTTTATAAGCAGTGGATATTAGGAGATATTTTTTGCTAATGGCTAAGATGCAGAGTTCGAAGTTTGAAGTTGAAAAGTTCAGCGGTAAAAACAACTTTGAGTTATGGAAACTAAAGATGCGAGATTTACTGGTGCAACAAGGGTTGCAAAAATTATTGGTAGGCAAGTCAAAGAAACCAATAGCCATGACAGAATGGGAATGGGAAGATCTGGATGCGAAATCTTTTACTAACATTCGTTTATGTCTGGCGGATGAAGTTCTGTTTAATATCATAGGAGAGGATACAACATCAGGCTTATGGAGCAAGTTGGAAAGTCTATATATGACAAATTCCTCTACAAAAAGAATCTACTTGAAGATACAATTGTACAGTTTGCGGATGAAAGAAGGTACAAAATTTGCTAATCATTTAAATACCTTCAATACCCTTATAGTTCAATTGACTAGTATGGAAGTTAAATTCGAAGATGAAGATAAGGATATTACACTATTGTGTTTGTTGCCTGATTCTTGGGATAATATAGTCACCTCTATTATCTTTAGCTCAATAGATGTTTTAGATTATGACTCTGTTGTGTGAGTTTTGTTGGCTGAGGACATGAGGAGAAAATCTAGTCAAGAAACCTTAACTTTAAAGGCGATGTTGGTCAGAGGTCAAACTAAAGAGAAGAATGAAAGAAGTTTTTCTCGATCTAAGTCAAGACACAGAAAGGGTAAAGCAAAATGCTGGTATTGTGGAAAAACGAGACATCTCAAGAAAGATTGCTGGAAGAGAAAGGACTCTGAGGAAAACTCTACAAAGGAAGCAAATTTGGCTATAACAAATTCAGGTATGATTGATCAAGTTTTATTTGTTTCTAATAATTTACAGTATCAAGAAGAATGGAAGTTAGATTCAGGTGTCTCCCACCACATGTGCTCACATAGAAATTGGTTCATTTCTTACCAATCTGTTGATAAGGGTGTAGTGTTTATGGGAAATGGTATTCCTTGTAAAACTGTTGGGGTTGGCAGTATTAGAATCAGGATGTTCAATGGTATTGTTAGGGAATTAACGGATGTTAGATATATACCTGAGCTTAAATCAAATTTGATTTCATTGGGAGTGTTGGATTCTTGTGGATATAAGTATACAGGTCAAGGTGGAGCACTCACATTGTTGAAAGGTAGTTTAATAGTGATGAAGGCAACAAATGTTGATAACCTTTATAAGCTGGAAGGGAGTATTGAAATGGTATTTGAAGTGACAGATATATCTTCTTGTTTATGGAGAAATTATCAAGGTCATAAGAGAAAGAAAGAATTGCAGGTACTGGTAAGTGATAAATCATTTTCAGACTTAAAATCTTTGTTTCTAAATTCCTACTTGTTTTATATCTCTACAAGTTATGATGGTGGTATAAAGGGATGTTGTGTGTGGGATCCTACTTCTCACAAGGTCATCATTGACAAAGATATAGTATGTATGGAACAACCAAAAGGGTTGATTCAATATCGCAACGGTAAGTTTGTTTGCATGCTAGATAATTCATTGTATGACCTATTGGTACCTAGACAAATATACAAGAGGTTTGAATCCTTCATAGTGAGTCATAATTTTTCAAAGGGTAGGAATGACTATACAATTTATAGTACATTCACAGTATTGATGTTATTTGTTGATGATATGCTCGATGCAAGCCGAAGCATGGATAACATCAGTAAGAAAATGACTCAGGTGGACAAGACAATTCAGATGAGAGATCAAGGAGCAGCAAAACAAATTATGGGCATGGAAGTATATAGAGATGGTAATGGTAAGATGTGGTTGGAGTTCAGTATGAACATTGTAAAATCAGTTTTTATCCATCTTGCTTTCCATTATAAGTTTTCTTCAAGCATAGAGCCTGTCTATAAAGAAGAAAAGGTTATGTCTCATGTAATTTCAGTAGGAGGTTTGTTGTATGTGATGAAATGGTTAAGACTAGGTGTTTCACTTGCTAATGATGTTGTCAGATACATAACAGATTCAGGTGTTGCAATGAAATGGGTGCTTCAGTGTTTGAGAAGAACAAATGTCACCTATAATGGTTACACTGAGATGGTCTGTGATAATTGTAATGTATATTTTACAGGTGTTTTGGATAGGAGGAGATCTATCACTAAATATGTCTCACAACACAGTTGTGGAAGACATGTTGGAGGTGGAGTGACCCCTCAGGAAATCCAAACTCGTGTAAGTCACACAGGCGAGATCATGAAACCAGATTTATTATAAAAGTTGCAGTGGTGCTTGGCTTCTCTTGGATTGTAGAAAAGGTGATGAACAATAGGAAGGAACAAGGTATTAGGTTAATTGTTGTCATGGTGGAGATTGTTGGGATTTGGTTTCTAATGATGGATTTGGATCCTATTATTTTGCGTTGGTTGCAACTAAATAGACCAAGTTAGAATATGGATAGGGATTGCATTTAATAATCAGCTTCTTGTGTGAATGTATAAATTCATGTAAGCCCGTAGAGGCAGAGTGAGAGAGACAAAGTGAAAACTTGCTAGTCTGTTGTAATCTCCATGATATGAATAATAAGACAACCGATGCCTATGCTTGGTAGACTTAGCCCAATGTTTGAGTGAACCACGTGAAATCCCTGTGTCTCTTATCTGTGTGATTGTTAATTATCCTCTGTGAATTGTGTTTTCCGCATTTACAATTCTAAAAAAACTTACTGACCACACGTTGCCTTCAATGTATATTTTATATCTGACAAAACAACCATTATTCATTACACAGATTCAAAGCTCCCCAAACAATTCCCATAATTTCATTGTTCTTCATTACACAGATTCAAAGCTCCCCAAACAATTCCCATAACTTCACTGTAGCTCATCTGATTGTAGATAATCTTCCATGTAAAAAAAAGAGAAAAAAGTTGATACCTATTTTTACATTGGTCGGAGAGTTTGGAGTTACGAAAGCCTTGTTTGGATTCTTTACTCTCCTGTACATATTAATAAAGGGATAATTTAAGTGTTTTCTAGTTTAATTTTATTTGATTAAAATTTAAGAAGAAACAAATATTTTAAAATTTTTAATTTATTTAAAAATTTGAAAATGATTTAAATTAAAAAAATAAATTAAATAAAAACTTTCTTTTATAAATAATTTGTTTTAAAAAAAATTGTCTACCTATTAACTCACTTTAAACATTAAATAATAATAAAAATTCCAGAATAAGAGTACCTATGATTGGGATGTACACACCAATAACCAATAATGTGTAAACTTAATTAGTTTAAATATATTTATTTTTATTTTTTTTTAACATATTTTTTTGAGGTTGGTTAGCTGTTTTACGAAATGATTTTTTTGGTCGCAATGATCATATAAATTTACACCAATCACTATTTTTTGTTGTTCAAAATCCATTTCTAAATGCATAAATGCATAAGCAGTAAAATTTAGAAGAATCTCTGGAATTACAGTTGTTGAAAGTGCACAATATTTCATAATACTAAATCTATTTATGTAGTAAAAAATGTAATTTAAGTAATTAAAAATTACAATTTCACCAACAATTACACAACAGAATTTCAATAATAATTATCAGAAAAAATCCAAAAATAATTAAAATTATCCATTAAATTAAATATGTAAATCCATTAAAAAAAAATTCAGCTATTCGTTTTAACAGGTAAACCCATTAAAATGTTTTTGCAGCTATTCGTTTTTCATACTGAAGAAAATATGCCCTTGGCTCCAGGGCACCTTAGTTTTATCACAATTACCTGAGTATAAAGACTCACACGACCATTCGAATTGGGTCTCTTGCTACACTTGACCAGATTCTGTCTCCCATTGGAAACCTGGGGATTGCCTCTCCAATAAGCCGTTGGGTTTCTGTTTACCAATCCCTCCCATGGCGGATTACGTACTTCTGGCCTACCAAGAAAAAACATAATTCTCTAATAAGTAAATTGTAATTTTTAACAAGTATTCTTTTTAATAAGTAAATTTTAATTTTTTGGTTTTGTTTCTTTTTACTTCTAAATTAATGATTGTGACTTGTTGGTTGGAGTCCCGATTTTAAATTTGATCTGAATTGCCAAATTTATTTTTAACTTGATTGTAAATGACACTCTTATAATAAAAGACCAACTAGCCTATCATTGTACTATGTATCACTAATATTATTAAAAAAATATATCACTTCCCAATCATACAAAATGAGTATGGGGTTAGAACTCCAGTAGATGAAAGGGGGCTAAGGGACTTAAGAGAAGGGCTTTAGTTAGGGGTCTAAGCCAAGGAATATAATAAAATATTCCTTAAAGACTTCAATCTTAAGTTTTGTCAGGTTGATGTTTTTATCCTAAGTCTTTGAAGAGGGATGAATTTTCAAGAGAGAGAAAGTGGTTATTCTTGCACCACTTGTCATGTTGTTTGCATGCATACTTACACTGGAGACTTAGTGAGTTTGAGGGATCTCGTCATCATTTTTTCCCCATCATTCTTTGATCATTCGAACCTTAAACTTTTTCCATCTGTACCTTACGACCATCACCATTTTGTACATGTACTTGGGGAAAACTTTGGGGAGTTGTTGGGGAAGGAGTATTCCGAGATATTTGGAGCTAAAGAAGTGGGTTGTCGGGCCCGTGGATGTTTAAAGAAGCCGGTTTTCAAGCCCGTGTGAGTCTAAAGAAGCAGGTTGTCAAGCTCGTGAACGTTCTCTCTAGGTGAGAGAACTGTTGTGAACTAATTTTGTTATACATTATTTTCGTCACCCCTATGACTGTTAATGATGTACACGATCTTTATTAAGGGTGTGGAGATCTTTTTTACGAAGAAAAAGAGCATCTTCTTGACATTTCTAGAATAGAAGCTTCGAAGGTGAGGTGGCCTCCGATCGTTTTTTATCAGAGTCGTATCCCTGATCTCATGGGATCATCCTAACCTCCTCACCCTATTCTTTTCAGCTTATAAAAGTAGGGGAGTTTTCATGGGGAAAGCTGGCTTGAAGCCTTTTTGGTTAGCTTTGGAATGGTTAGAGGTTTTTGGAACTTCATCTTAGTTACAAAGATTCAACTAATGAGATATTAATCTAGCCAAGAGTTTGGATTAGTTTAAGCTATAGCTAGTTCATATGGAGTGTTTGGGCCTATGTTGGGTTTGAGCTTCACTTTGTCAAGCTGTGATCATAAGTAACTGTCAGATCTACAATCTCAGAATCCTTGGAGCAGAAGTGTGTGGGAAGCAAGGAACTGTTGGAAGGAACCTGACAATATCAAGGCATCTGGTTGTATCTTTCTTCCACATTCTTTAATACATATATACTTTTATTTCCTATATGAACGTTATTTTTCCATATTGTATGATTCCATGATCACGTACATAGTTTTATATCAAATTGACTCTGTTATTCGTGTCTTCGTTGGCTTGTGTTTCTTTGCAGATACTTCTCCATAAGCCTTACGACGAAGCTGGGATCACATTGGTGAGGTCAGGTCTACAACATTTAAAATGTATGTTTTGAATCCTCTTCTTATTTGATATCTAAAATCTAAGGAAAGTTTAGTATATTGTCTTGTTTTGCTCTAGTTTCAGGGTGAAACTAGGGAGATCAGTTTGTGTCCGCACTTACCGATTTGTCTGATAGCAAAATTGGCGACCACACTAGGGATCTTCTCCCTGGATCTTTTCTGACAGATTCTGGTTGCATTGGAGTATATTCATATTGTATTGTTGCATAGATCCACAATGTATGTCTCGTGGCTATGTTCAAATTTGAATCTTTAACACATAGATCCACAATGTATTTTTGGTGGTTATGTTCATATTTGAGTCATAATGGTATGGATCCACAATGTATGTTTGTTGGCCATGACCTGTCTTACTTGACACAGATCTTTGCATGTCGGAATTTACGCTTTGAGTCACTTGTATTTTGAGTATGGGAATTCCTACCTCAGTGATGATATATTATTGTATTGTATTTCCTTGTTTGTTGAAAGGTTTCCGACCAACGTGTTCCCGGTTCCCAACACACACTCGAAAAAGTATTTCAGCTATCACTCTATTCTAACTTCATACTTTGGGGTGCTTACTATTAAACTTTATTTTTGTCACCCCTGTGATTGTTAATGATGTACACCTATCCTTTGTCTTCAGAAGGATCAATCCCTGAAGAAAAATGAAGACACATTTTCCCAGAAAGATGAAAATTATATTTTCCCTTGTAAAAACCTTATAAAAAGGTATTGCCGCACCTTACTTAGTGTTAAGGGCGAGATGATATAGGATTGATGCAGGTTTCACCATAGTGGCCTGCGACGTTGTCATAGTTTGCTGAATATTAAGGGTGTGACAATATTTTTTACGAAGAAAAAGAGCTTCTTCTTGATGTTTCTAGAATAGAAGCTTTGAAGGTTAGGTGGCCTCCGATTGGTTTGGATCTGAGTCACATCCCTGATCTCATGGGATCATCCTAACCTCCTCACCCTATCCTTTTTAACTTATAAAAGGAGGGGAGTTCTCGTGGGGAAAGTTGGCTTGAAGCCTTTTTGGTTAGCTTTGGAATGGTTAGAGAATTTTTGGAACTTAAGCTTAGTTACAAAGATTCAGCTAATGAGATGTTATTCTAGCCAAGAATTTGGATTAATTTAAGCTATAGGTAGTTCATATGGAGTGTTTGGGCCTATGTTGGCTTTGAGCTTCACTTTGTCAAGCTGTGATCATAAGTAACTGTCAGATCTACAGTCTCAGACTCTGTTAGGGACCTAACCCCTTACGTAGGTAGAACAATGTATTCCAATGTAATAAAGGTCAATATTAATAAGACCTTGCAATAAGGTAGAATAAGTCGAATGTAAGAAGACCTAATAGAAGCTTCCGCTTCTAGAAGGATCTTCCTCTAGATGGTTCTCTTGATAGACATATTTAGTATAAATAAGATTCAAGGGTATGAGAACCCTAGTTTGAATATTATTGTAATAGATCTCTACTCAACTGGAGTTTTCCCCCTCGAAGAGGCCTGTGAACATTTCTCTCAGTAATCGAAGTGATCTTTCTGGTTTTATTCTGTTATCATTTCAGTATTATTATGGTGTTATTCTGGTTATATTGTTGTTCATCTTCCATTTCTAGCATTTTATTTCTGTTCTGCATACTTTTTATATCTGGAATATTACAAGTGGTAGCAGAGCACTTTCCTTGGCAAAAACTTGTAGGTTAAATATTTTTCAGGGTAGAGAAGTATTCCAATGTCTTTAAGCCACATAGATCTGTCATTATGCACATAAACTCGCGGTTGAGGGATTCATACACGCAAGAAATACAAGTGGTTCTTAAGCGCACATTTGTTGGCCACCCTTGTAACCCCTGTTGGTACCCCTTCGAGTGGTAGCGCATCAGACAACACCTGTGTATGGATCGGCCCATACTTCCTGAAGCCCTCTTTAGATAAACCGATAGGCCGCTTGACTGCTACAGTGCCACCGAGAATAACACTCGGGAAGATACTCTCTAGTACCTGGGTAGTCGGGTAGTACGGCTAAGAGCACGGTCTAGCCTCCTTAGTTAGTGCCCTAAGATATTGGGCCAAGTACTACTGTTGGACCCCACACGTATATCATAGAGCTATAGCATAGGGCAAACCCTTGTCTGTAGAACCCTTGAATACCTAACCCTTGGGGACGGAAACAAAAAAAAACAAAACAGACAAAATCTATTGCTGCGCAACTGTGTTCGGGTTGCCAAATCACTACACATTTCTTCCTGGTTAAGAATTTGGGAATTTCATCATTGCAGTATTCTTCAGATCAGAGTATAACTCTACAGGTGTAAAAAAAAAAAATCCAAGTCTGGAAATTTTTGCACCATTATTTGAGACGTATTCCATTGGATTTATCTCTTCTCCCTTATCACATTCATACATGTCATTTTTCAGCAAAATTTTTTATCCCACCCACCTCGTTTCGGTTCCCTCTTCATCATGGCCCATACCTGTAGCCAAGACTTGGAAGCTCACTTCAATACCTTGCAATCTAATTTCATAGAGACCCAATAAGAAGTGAAACGGCTCAATGCCAATGTTGTCGCCATCAATACAACCATGCAATCCTCCATCGCCGCTTCAATCGAGGAACTCAAACAAGACATGACTACCCAACTTGAATATGTCGTTTCGATGCTCTGTACCAAGCTACATATCCCTACAGATAACCCTTTATCTGACCCACCTCCACATACCGAAGCTGGAACTTCCTCTCATTCCCATCATTTTCAGCCCCATCACTTTTAGCGTGACCTTAGCCTTCCGCGGGTGGATGTGACCAAATTTGATGGCTTGGATCCCAGTAGTTGGGTAAGCCAAATGGAACATTATTTCTCTTTATACGACATTATAGATGACTTGGCCAAACTTCGATATGGTGTTCTCTATCTAGATCAAGAACGTTGGCAATGGTGGCAATGGAGAAAAATATCTCGTCAAGGGTATATTTATTGGACACATGTTGTGGAAGATATTTATGAACGGTTTGAAACTGACACCAACCATTTAGGACGTTTGACAAAGTTGAAACAATCCAGAACAATGGAATACTTTATAGTTGCTTTTTAGCGCCTACCTTTTCGGAAAGAGGGCATGTTTGATGCCTTTTTCCGAGAATGTTTTATCAGTGGCCTCAAGCATGAGATTTGTGCCCATGTCCTCATGGATCATCCTCAAAGTTGGGTGGAGGCTACTAAAAGAGATAAAGAAGCACAACAGGTTGTATCTTCTCAAAACCGAAAACCCTCCTTTATTCCTCACACCAAACTAGTAAATCCCACTACTCCCTCTGCTCCACTAAAGATCCAAAAATTGACCAGGGTTGAAATGGTTGAATGCCAACTCAAAGGCCTTTGTTATAATTGTGATGAAAAATATTTTCCGGGCCACAAGTCTAAGGAAAAAAATCTTTTTATGGCCATCTCGGAGGATGTTTTGGAAGAGGTGGTTGAAACTCCCTTTGTGTCTGAGTCACCTGAAACCATAGACATAACCCCTCCCTCAGACCCTCCTGAAGTAGAACTGGTCATTTCCCTAATTTCTCTCACTAGTTTCTATGCTCCCCAAACCCTCAAGCTAATTGGTTACATCAAGCATAGGAAGGTCATCATTCTAGTTGATCGTGGTAGCACCCATAATTTTATTCATCACTGCATTGCCCAAGAAACTCATTTCTATATCCATGCAGTCAATAATTTCCAAATCATTATTTCCAATGGTGGCTCCATGAAATGTGGAGGGCATTGTGAAAATGTGCATCTCCAAATTGGTAACTACCACCTGAAATCTCATATGTTTTCTATTGACATGGATGGTTGTGACATTGTGTTGGGTGTATACTGGCTAAGGACTTTGGGTCCCATTATCATGGATTTCAAGGAATTAACCATGCAATTTGACTAGGAGGGTAAAAAATATAAGTTCCAAGGCATCACCATCGATTCACCGGAGATAATTAGTTCCCATCGCATGGAAAAGCTTCTAAAAAAAGGTCCTTTTGGCATTATTGCCCAACTCCATGCCATACAAGGAACTGAGACACCCTCTATGCTACAAGACCTCCAATCCATCCTCTCTAAACATCAAATGGTCTTTTCCACTCCCCAGGGACTCTTGCCGTCCCATGGTGTTCATGATCATTCCATTCCCCTTATACCAGGAAGCCTCCCTCCCAATATTCATCCCTATCATCACCCCTTTTCCCAAAAAAATGAAATTGAGAAAATGGTTCAAGAACTGCTTAATGTAGGTGTTATCCTCCCTAGTACAATCCCCTACTCTTTTCCTGTGATCATGGTCCTGAAGAAAGAAGGCTCTTGGCGCATGTGTCCCGACTTCCATTCCCTCAACAAACTCACCATTAAAGACAAATTTCCCATTCCTGTCATTGATGATCTCTTGGATGAATTGAGAGGCACCCAGTTCTTTACTAAACTTGATCTTTGTTTTTTCTACCACCAGATCCGTATGAAAGAGGTAGACATTCCTGAGACTGCCTTTAGAACTCATGAGGGCCACTATGAGTTTTTGGTCATGCCCTTTGGCTTGTGTAATTCCCCCTCCACCTTCAAAATAATCATGAATCATTTCTTTCGTGCCTTTCTCCATTGGCTTGTCTTAGTTTTCTTTGATGATATCCTCATCTATAGAAAAGCCTGGATAGACCACCTTGCTCATGTGGACCAAGTTCTCCATCTACTCTCTTAGCACCAACTTTTCCTAAAACAATCTAAATGTGCTTTTGGTACCTTAGAAGTCCAGTACTTGGGCCATCTTGTTGCCAAGAATGACGTCAGGGTGGATCCCAAAAGGATTGAAGCTATGCAATATTGGCCTCACCCAAAGACTCTCAAAAGCTTGCGATGATTTCTGGGCCTAATAGGTTATTATTGCAAGTTTGTTAAGAATTATGGAAAGATTGCGGCACCTCTCATGACACTCCTTAAAAATAATTCTTTCACTTGGACCCCAACAGATGCTCAGGGTTTTCAAACCTTGAAGATGGCCATGTGCACCACTCCATTCCAGGCCCTTCTTGATTTCACAAATACCTTTGTCCTAGAATGTGATGCTTCAGGGAAAGGTATTGGCGTTGTTCTTATGCAAGAGGGTTGGCCTTTGGCCTTTGCCAGCAAACAACTGTCTGAACAAAATTTGGGCAAATCAATCTATGAAAAGGAAATGTTGGCTATTGTGCATGCCATTGATTTGTGGCGCCCTTATATATTGGGGAAACACTTCCAAATTAAGACAGACCATCAAAGACTCAAGTATTTTCTGGAACAACGCATTTCCTCCCTAGAGCAACAAAAATGGGTGACTAAGATATTTGGATATGATTATGAGATCATTTACAAGAAAAACAAAGACAATGTGGTGGCCGATGCACTTTCCCAAAAATATGAAGATGAAGGCTCCCTTTTTTCTCTCTCCTTCATTGTACCAGATTGGCTCCAAGCCATTCGCCAGGAGTGGCTACATGATCCAAAAATTTCACATCTGATACAACAATTGCAGTCCAATTCTCAAGTTTCCCTAGGGTACTCATGGCTCCATGATGAGCTTCAATACAAAGGCTATTTGTATTTAAGTAAATAGTCAAAACTTAAATCCACGGTGCTTTCTGAGCTTCATGCTACACCCACAGCTTGGCACTCCGGGTTTACCAAAACCTATGACAAGGTCAAACATTTTTCTTTTCTGGGATGGTATTAAACAAGATGTTCATAATTTTTTGGTCGATTGTGATGTGTGTCAGTGCAACAAGGGAGAAATAGTCAAATCTCCTAGCACACTGCAACCGCTTCCAATTCCACCTACTATTTGGAAGGATATCTCTATGGATTTTATTATAGGCTTACCTAAATCGGGTAATAAATCAATCATCATGGTGGTAGTTGATTTCCTTTTGAAGTATGCTCATTTCTATGCTCTTCAACACCCATTTACAACATCCATAGTGGCTCGAATTTTCATGGATCAGGTCTTCAAGCTTCATGGCATGCCGCATTCTATTGTTTTTTATCGCAACCCAACTTTCACTAGAAATTTTTGGAAAGAACTATTCAAGCTACAAGGCACCCAATTGCATTGCAACACAACTGATCATCCCCAGACGGATGGTCAAACTGAAGTTGTCAACAAGTTTTTGGAAACATATTTGAGGTGTTTTGCATTGGAAAAGAAAAATCAGTGGGCTTAATGGTTACCCCTAGCTGAATGGTGGTACAACACTTCATACCATACAACTACACGCATGACTCCTTTTGAAGTGGTCTATGGACAAAATCCAGCTTTAGTTCTCTCATATTTATCAGGTGTCTCGAAGGTCCAGGCGGTTGACTAAATGCTTACAGTTCGAGAGGCTATTCGCCGTACTCTCAAAGAGAATTTGGTCATGGCTCAGAATCGCATGAAGTAACAAGCAGATCAAGGTCGCTCTGAAAATCAACAAAATTCCCTCAAGTCTGACCATTGTCATAAGTTGGTGCCCAAATTTTATGGTCCTTATACAATTCTCAAGCGTGTGGGACAGGTGGCCTATTAGTTAGCTTTGTCCATTCATTCTAAGATACATCCTGTTTTTCATGTTTCATGCTTGAAGAAGGTGATTGGAACTAAGTGCCAAAATCAAACCAACCTTCCCGAGTTGGATGAAGAAGGCTCCATTTGGCTATAAACACAAGCATTTTTGGAACAACGTGAGCGTTGTCTGCATCAACAAACCATCAAGGAAGTGTTAGTCCAGTGGAAAGATACAACTCCAACAGATGCCACTTGGGAACCAATTACCATTCTGCAACGATTTCCACATCTCAAGCATTGAAGACAAGGTTGTTTTTAAGGAGGAGGACATGTTAGGGACCTAACCCCTTATGTAGGTAAAACAATGTATTCCGATGTAATAAAGGTCAATATTAATAAGGCCTTGCAATAAGGTAGAATAAGTAGAATGTACGAAGACCTAATAGAAGCTTCCGCTTCTAGAAGGATCTTCCTCTAGATGGTTCTCTTGATAGACATATTTAGTATAAATAGGAGTCGAGGGTATGAGAACCCTAGCTTGGATATTATTGTAATAGAGCTCTTATGGACTAGAGGTTTCCCCCTCGAAGAGGCCCCTAAACATTGCTCTCAATAATCAAAGTGCTATTTCTGGTGTTATTCTATTATCATTTCAGTATTATTGTGGTGTTATTCTAGTTATATTGTTGTTCATCTGCCATTTCTAGCATTTTATTTTTGTTCTGCATACTTTTTGTATCTAGAATATTACAGAATCCTTGGAGCGAAAGTGTGTGGGAAGCAAGGAACTATTGGAAGGAACCTGACAACATCAAGGCATCTGGTTGTATCTTTCTTCCACATTCTTTAATACATATATACTTTTCTTTCCTATATGAAGATTATTTGTCCATATTCTATGATTCCTTGATCACGTACATAGTTTCATATCAAATAAACTTTGTTATTCTTGTCTTCATTGGCTTGTTTTTCTTTGCAAATATTTCTCCATAAGCCTTATGACAGAGTTGGGATCACATTGGCCAGGTCAGGTCTACAACATTTAAAAGGTATGTTTTGGACCCTCTTCTTATTTGATATCTAAAATCTAAGGAAATTTTAGTATATTGTCTTGTTTTGTTCTAGTTTCAGAGTGAAACCAGGGAGATCAGTTTGTGTCTTCACTTTCCAATTTGTATAATAAAAAATTTACTCATGCATTGGGAAATAGCTACATAGATCTAATACTTTCTGTCCAACCTGTTTCTGAATCCCCATAAGGGAAGTGGGGCAGTTGAAGGGATGTTGAGAAGAGAAGGAGTACACTTTCTTGGGTGGGACAAGCTATGGGAAATGAGAGTTTGTAGGCTAGTTGCAGTAGTTGGTACCTTAACCAGAGATTTATCGTGCTAGACAGGAGTTAGTATGACTTAGGAAACCTTCCTTGGTGGATTTTCTAGCCTTAGCTTGGGGGTGACCTACTGCTAAGATTTTATGAACAACAGATTCTATGGTTGGGAGAAACATCTGAGGTCTGCATGCAATTAGTGATTTACCATTAAAAGATAAGTTTCCTTTTATGTGTTTACATGTTATTTATTGTGTGTATTATTCCATTGAGTAATGTATAAACATTTATGTCAATTTTGTATGCTGAAATATATATGTTATGCATGAATTGATATATTGCTTGCATTGCATATATTGTATTCATATGCATGGCATGTTATGTTTTTTAAATGGCATCAAAGATTAGAATAGAGGTAATAGGACTTAGCGACGTGGCTGAGTATGTTACCAAGCCGTAAGTGGTAGAAATTCAAAGAAATTTGAAAATTCAACTGTGATAGAAGACGATATTCAACATGGCATTTTCCAACTTGGGGCTAGGGATGTTACAATGTGGTATCATAGCTGCAAGTTCAATATTGAGTCTGCATAGGCCAGTTAGCAGAATGTTGGAGAAATAAGTTGTAGAAATTTCAATTTCAGAGAATGTCTCTGATATGTTTGAAAAAAGAATTCCTATGAAATTGAGAAAGAATTCATGGGGAATTTGAGAAATTTAACATCAAGGTTAAAAATCCCCGATTCTAAATCTCAAATTGGGCATTTTCAACCTGTAATTGAGTGGAATTCGAAAATTGCAGAGTGCCCATGGTGGAATTGGGAAAAGCCCCAATTCTGTAGTGGAAATTCATGGGAAATTCAATGAGGAAGAGTCTAATGTCATGTACAAGGTTTGAATCAACGTTTATAGGGAAAAAATTGGATGTAGTAATCTTGCTTTCAAAACTACAATGGTGGTCAGGCCAATAATTTTGAATTGGGCATTTTTAAAAAAAATTGAAAATTTGGAAAAATCGGAAAAAAATGTTTTTGGTACCTTTTCGTATGGTAATGTCAGTATGATTTGGAGGCCATGTGTCAGCAGAAGTGCAAGAAGTGTGACATCCATTTCCATGTGGTATATGCACAATGGCTAGTATGGAAGGTGACCAGTGATGTGGAGCTGCATGGCGAGGCATCTTCCTGTCCTTTGGAACCTTGACTCCATACCTACAGTGAGAGATCAAGAATTGACTAAGTAAAGAAATGGATAGGTCAGATAGAGAGGGTCATAATTTTGTGAATAAATAAGGAAATGAACATGAATATGGTGATATCAAGCAATTTGATTAAGTGTCAAGACATCGCAAAGAGCAGTGAGATAACGAAATTTGACTAAGTGTCAAGACATCGTGGAGGATGGTGAGATCACATAATTTGAGTGAGTGTCAAGACTTCGCCGGTGTGAAGAGTATGGTAGAGAAGAAGTGCAACATTCTATGGAGCACAATAGATTTCAATAATTGTCTAAGTATCAAGATACTGCAGAGTGCGGTGAAATCTTGATATTTGGCTAATTATAATGGACCGATCAGACATATGGATCACGATAAGAGTCAAATGAATTCAGGAGAGAAACTTTTACATGTGACAAATTAAGAAAAGTTTCTAAGTATGGATGCAAAATAAAGGCAATAGAGCATGAGAGTGCATTTCGTAGGCCACGAAAAAAGTAACAAGAATAGAGACTGGGTTATGAACCCACAAAAACTTAAGAAATTTCTAGGTATGAGTGAAATGTTTTAATTACTGAGATCGAATCAGAGTCCATATCGGACGATTGCTGAGTATTAAAGTTGTGTTGAGCGTTTTAATGGCTAGTGATAATAGACCATTGGTAAAGATTAAATATGAAGGGATAATAGGGAGGTCACTAAGAAGTGAAACTATGTTGCATGAGATAATGGATATCCTTACATGGATGATATTCCTTTCTTTTCCCTTTCCATAAACAAATTCCTTCTCAAGACTTGGAATTGAGCATGAGAACAGTCGTGGACAAAGGATCCCATGTATTCACCCAGAAATGTAAAAAGGGACATTAAGATTCACAAGAAATCAGAAATAATATTTTTTGTGGATTTAAAGAGAAGAATGATGCATAAAGTGATGCATTTGTTAAATTATTATAGTCTGATAAATCCTATTTCATGCACATTTTGCATAAAAAAGGGCACAAATTGAACCAAACAGAATTCAATAGAGAGATTGGAGACTAGAGGCATGTACAATGCACAGAGAACTTATAATTATGAAGATGAAGTAAGAGGATCTGGTATGAGTGTTATCACTAAAATTTCGTCTGCAAATGGTTACAAGAATTCAGCATTGTCAAACAGTTATGAGGTCACCCATGGACCAAAATTACCACAAAAGCATTCCCAAAGGGTAAAAAACTATACAACCAGTGACAAAATTAAAAGGCACTATGAATACATAGGGCACGCACACACATGCACAAAACAGAAACGTAGGAATCGCTCACATGTGCCCGAAGCATGACTGTTGTCGCAAAAAGCCGCGCACCTGAGAAATGACGCATTTATGAGAGTGGTCAGCCTCCCACCCACTTTTGGTTCAACTTCCAAGTTGATTTGACACTCAAATCTGGACTGGATTCGACTGGGTGGCTGGTCAAAGACCTAGACATGCCCTAATTAGCCTCTTTACACACTACAAACTGGTTGGACAATACCTCAAAGAAATGCTATAAAAAGGCCATGGATGCACTTCATTTTTCAAGGAATTCAATAGCAAAGTTATGCTGCCACTATTCTCTTGAAGAATCCTCTATTCTTATCAAGATTATACTAGCATCATTGCATTGGGGAATCCATCTCACCCCTTGAGTGGATTAGCAAAGAATTCTTTCACCATTTTCATTTTCAAAGTTGTAAGAAGAGCATATTTGTGGGGGTCCAAGATCCCTCCCTTGGAGGAAGAAGGGACTCATAGTCCTCTTTCTTCTCGGTGTTTTCTTTCACTAATATCAGCCTTACCATTGGTGACATGGGTCTCATTGTTCCTTTTGTCCTTATGTCCCTATGCTCATTAATTTAGTTTTTGTTTTATTTCTTACTTTAATTCTTAGTTGTTATTTTATATTTCTTTCTCTAACCCTTTTCCTTATAGTTGTCCTACTTAGCAAACCCAACTAAGCTTGCAAGCACCTCTATTTTTCTCACTATGGTGACGAAAGAGGCACAACAGATTGGTGACTCTACCAGGTAAAGGTATCAATTTCCTACCCCATTTAGGTTTTTTTATCTCTTCTTTTGGTTTATTTAACTTGCAGGTGCATTAACCGGCCTAAGCCAACCTGCTAAACATCCAATTCCAAGTTGAATTGAGAGAATTCCATCTGGAATTTTAATTCAGGGCCGTGTGTCACCTGTGCGCGGGTTTTTTGGCCCACATATGTGCATCGTGTGCACATGCACTTAAGTCATAGTTTTTTTTTATGCGCCTGCACCCATAATCTCGTTTCAATCTACGCACAGGCGCTCAATGCGCCTCTGTCTCCACTGAGACCTGTGCACCTGTGCAAAAATTACACATTGTAAGGTTTTGAGATTTGGGAAAGGCCTTTAGCCTTCTTAAAAGTGATTTCATGCATGTTTCAAGCTGCACCACACTTAGTCCCCTCTTCATATAAAGAGATTAGTCAAAACACATAGGCACTTAGGGGGTTTAAAATCATTATTTCCTCTTTTGCTTTCATTTTTGCCACATGGATGGCTTGTTTTGACTAAAAATATAAGTTGGAAATAATTTGTAATCACATCTAAATTGCATTGGGACTAGAAGTTGGATAACAATCGCTTAGTATGTTCTTCTCCTATGCCTCCAAGCGACCTTGAGAATCAGAAAAAGATTGTGGGACAATTTCATCTCCCTTAAAAAGATTAAAACCTTTAGGAGAGGAAAACAACACTTCATGGGACTCCTCTTAGTTTATTTTTCAAACACATCTTAATATTATAACGGGCCCATACATGCCCACATGCCACAAAGATAAGATAGTGTTGAAATTTACTTTCTTAGATCAAATCATTAGGGAAGTTTAAAGGTTTTGTAATGGGCCCATACATGCCCACATGATCACAATATAGGATAGTTTCGAAGATTTTCTTAGATTATATCACAATAGGGAGTTAAAGGAATAGTAACGAACCCACATGTCCACATGCTGGCTTCCTAGGGACTTTTGAATTACACAAGGTTGTACCAAAGGCACTTAGTTAATTAGGTAATCAACACTTGTAAGGACCAAACGAAGTCCACATGCAGCAAGGTGACACCTAATTCATTAAAACATTAGCACACTTTCACTCACTCACACACAAAATTTACTTATCACTCACATAGTTTCTTCTTGAAACGTGGAGGTCAAAGAAAGTTTCCTCCAAAGGGATTCCAAAACACCCCACCCTTTTCTTGACAAAACTATCCACTCCCATTTAATTTCAACGAGGTTGGTTCACACCCCCAACCTCTCAAACAACTACATCTAAATTTTTTCTAAAAACTCACTAAGTTTTCCTCCAGAGGAGGTGCCAAAAGAATTTTTTTTGTCTAGGTAGGATTTCGGGGATAGGCATCCAAATAACTCCCCGTTATCTGGTCCTCACATTGTCAAAACCATAGAAGTTGTCAAATAGGGAACTTAAAATCATCCAAGTCAAGTGTTCCTAACACCATAAGGCAGGGAGATACCCGTGAAGGTTTGAAGGCCGAGGTCCGGTTGTTCTATATATCCCACCTTGAGGCACCCACCTCTTGGACGGGATCCAGCCTGTGACCCATTTCTTAGGCCAAAAAGCTAAATGTCGCACTTTGACCAAGGTACCTAGTGACTAAATTTTAGGACATCTACCCAGGTGGAAATTGTGGGCTGCAATTGCACCTTGATTGGATTTTGTGCAGCTATTGGGAAATATCGCCAGCTCTTTCGGGATATGCCTCCTTTACCCATCATTATAACTGATTATTTCATCTTTCACTAGTTTCTCTTCCTGTGACTTCAGACCCCACTATTGAGTGCTATTGGAAGGTCCAGTGCTATTTGAGAGGAAGGATGTTACGTATTTTAGGACACGAGCATTTGTTTTCTTTGACTCCCCATGCAGACAAAACCCACTTATCCACATATATGGTTCTTTTTCAAAACACCTTATGTATGATGCACTTCTGATTACATTTTGATATAGATATATATATTGTGTAAAGTTCAAAATTTGCAACAAAGGTTCTTGTTTACTTTCTCTCATCACATTTTGCACACATCCACTCAGCTAGTCGGACATCATAGGGGACCCACAGAACCCCCGTCATTCCAGATTCTTACTAAACCTCCCTCCTACTTTAGGGGGAGTTCCCAGTCTTGCCAACTCATGGACACCACCATTACACACTCCTGTGAGTGCCACTGATCTAGGATCAACTTTGCTTGGTTCCACATTACTTAGGTCCACTTCCCAAGTCCCTTTGTCCACTCGCTTTCCTTTACATGGAAGTGGGGGGCAAACTTCCTCTCAAGGGGAAAGTACCAACCCACCTATTCCCCCTCAAGGGTCAGGTTCAAAACACACTCACACCATGTATGGAGCTAATCCTCCCCTGATCTAGGTGGATATCAGTGGCCACCCACCTTTTCTGACTGGCTCAAAACTGTTTTCTGGCAATTTTGGCAATTTACTATTTTTAGCAGGTTTTAACTTCCGGGGCCATTTTGAGGGCCTAAATGAAGGTTTTTCAATATCAAGGTTCCCAATGATATTCTAAGGCATGATTTATCCCCAAAAATGAATCTCCTCGATGATACCTTTCCAACGAGATATCACACGCCTAAAACGAAGATCGTATGCAAAAGTTACGACCCCGGGAAGTTGATGTACTCACTTACCCAAACAGGGCCCTAATGACTTTTGGCGCTTCATCTCATAGGGTTAGGTTTTTGGATGTCTAGGACTTTTGGCATTCATGTTTATTGTAAAAAGTCCTTCAGAGCCTCATTGTAATCATCTTCTTGCGAATGCGAGTAGCCATCACATCTCTTCTCAGAGATACGTTGCCACCATTCTAGCGAGTCTTTCACTCTGTATTTTTACAGTCTATGTACATTTATTTGATTAATAGAAATCGTGTATTACTGTATATCTGTGTTTATGGTTTCATCTCTGATACATTTCTATTATATTATTGAATATCTGCAATATCTCTGTGCATTTCTTTATTATATCTCCGCTCTCATTTCATGCCGAAAATAATCTGGATCATCCCCCCCCAATACAGATGCCATATTTGGCCTCTCTTAACATACCAGATCTAAGAAAACTCACCAATGATCCTATATTACATGACCCCACATGGCCTACAATGCCCACCAAACTACCTTCAGACATCCCCAAGTTTGAAGGAAAGGTAGGAGATGACCCTACCAATCATGTCATGACTTTCCACCTCTGGTACTCTTCCAACAACATCATGGATGATTCCATTAGACTATGATTATTTCAATGTACAGTCATTGACCCATCAACCAAATGGTATGTAGATGAAAAATTGGGGTCCCATGTGACTTTCGAGTCCTTGGCCAAAGATTTGTTGACCTTCTTCCAATTACCAATCCGCCATGACAATGGTCTTGAACTACTCTCTAATTTCAAACAAACCTCAACCACACATATCGATGATCACATTCAGGAGTGGCATATATGACGTAATTTGTGCAAAGCCTAAACCACCAAACAATAATGTCTTGACTAGTTTCTCAGATCACTTGTCTCTCTCCTCGGTAAATATGTAGCTTCCACCTTCCCTCAATCCAAAGAAGAAGCCATCAGTAAGGCTCAACAATATGACCTCATATATTCACAATCAGGGTACTTATACACAATACTTCTTGATCTCCCCAAACCCATGCCATTCGGTCAAGACAAACCCGGGATGTCTCACTCAACAGACGAATTTATTGGTAATACCACACACCACAGTCCTCAACCCCAACCACCACCAATGTATGGCACACCTAAATATCCTCTGTCATATGGGGAACCTCTTATTACCCCCCACCCCCTTATCAATATCCATACCCTGTTGCTATTCCTTCGCCCATCAGTGGGCCACCCCCGACAGCCCCACTACATCCACCTATCCAAATAAGTTATGGTACCCCCTCTACCTCATCTTATACTATGAGTACTAGCGAAACAACCATGCCTTCCTATGTACCTTACAGATCACAACCCCCACATAATCCATACTTTCCCTTTCCTGGTCCTCCACATCCCATGGCATACACACACCCTCATGCTGGGGTGAATTTTGTTCAACCCTCTCCCGTTCAGCGATATCAAAATTTCAAACAGTTGAATATGGAAAATCCGACCGATCTGTCCAATAATGCCAAAAATAAAGGAAGAAACAGGAACAATAACAACCCCGGCCAAGGAAGGAATCAAACCCAACAAAACCAACCGGTTGGGGGCAACCAGAACTAAGGGAATCAGAACCACCAGGGGGGCAATAAAAATAGGCGTCAAGGGAGAAATAACAATACTATCAAAACCAACTTCCCTTGTGCCCTTTGTGGTGAGTTCGATCATTATACTCATCATTGCCCCCAAATCACTGATTTCAAATGGATGAAAGACTTAAGAAGTCTACCACATCCTCCAACACGACTTGCCCCTCAGCAGGCCTGACAATAATATGTGCAACAACCCCCCCAGCAGTATTGCAGAATCCCATTCCACAACAAGGTGTCATAAACACCCAAAAGGACATGGAGCCTACCCCACCTCAATTGGGATAGTACCTCAATCCAAACAATCTAGCAGATTGCATGATCCTCCTCACCAGTGAGGAAGAAATCCTTTTGCAAACATGTAATCGTTAGTACCAGGCACCCGCTGAGTCCCCTCCCATTCCTCCAGAAACAATCCCCACCAACGGGACCCCTGTTGGTGACTGCTCACCCTAACCTGGAACCACCTCTTTGCATCCCTCACATCCCATTGTGCAGGAATGTCCACAACCCATAGGCTAGGGCAGCTCATAATTACAATTTGGTCGATGACTTAGCACTATCCCCGACTACCATGTCTATCTTAGAAGTCCTTCAGACTTGTCCCACTCAGTGAAAATCATTACTTTCCACCTTGGGGGCAGTCGACCCTGCAAATACTCGACTCATTACATTTGATCTCGACAGTGGAGAACCTCGCCTTCCCGCTTTGATTGCTTTTCAAATCCCAGTGAAAATTCAGAACATTACAGTTCATCGGTGCATCATTGATGAAGGTGCATCCACATGCATTATGTCCAAATATGTATGGCAGAAACTTGGTTCCCCCGAACTCATACCATCTACCATTACCTTACGCACTTATGACGGATGACCATCGTCTCTTGAAGGGCTCTTCCAAAATGTCCCCATAGAACTCGGGGGCAAGACTATTCTCATCGACATTGAAGTTATCGATGCCCCATTCGATTATAATATCCTGTTTGGTCATAGCTACATGTATGCTATGAAGGAAGTTGCCTCTTTCATCTTTTGAACAATGATGTTCCCTCATAATGGGAAGATCATTACCATTGACCAGGTCTCACATTACAAGCCTAACCCTTCTACCAACATCGATAAAATTCTTCCTGTCATCCACACAAGTCACGACGCATACCCACTCATCGAAATGGGTCCCAAAATTTTCAAAGACCCATCATTGTTAGGAACTTACCATGGAGCACCACCACTCCTTCATCCTCCCAATCAAGTATGCATTGTATCATCCAACGGAACTAACATAGAGGATACCATTCCTCCTAGGGAGGCTTCTATCATACCTGACGCCCCAATAGTCGTAGAGCTCCCCCCTCACGAGCCTCCTATGAACTCGTCGACCCCACCAATCCATGATTTCACCTCTCCCCAAGGCCATATCCCAGTTTGGGAGACAATTCCCCAAGCCATTACTCAAATCCCCTTCTTCTACCCCCCACCTGGCATACAATATTTCCAAGTAGCTGCAATGCTTACCCTCCCTAATACGATGTTCGCAATTCCAGTTTGGTATTTACATCCACTAGAGATGGTCCCTCGACCATCCCTCCCCCCCCAAATGCAAGGAATCCCAAGGACGATTCCCATACTCACTCCCACCATACCCTCTACACCCCCACTCACTACTCTCCCTACCACAGCTGGGGGCAAGAGAAAGAAGAACGAGCCCACAGCTCCACTTCCTCAGTGCGTCCAACCCCCTTGTGCACTATGTGAGAAAGATGGACACCAAACCAACAACTACCCATCTCTACTCGAGTTACGGAACCTGATTCCACTCAATCACACACCATCAACGCTTGCCGCCATAGCAAGTACTGTCGCCCCCGCCTCTGACTCAAGTAGTAAAGGGTTGTGAACCAAATTCGATTGTTCTATATGTTCAGAATATGGCCATTATACACACCATTGCTCAACACTTCCATGCTGTCGATAGACATTGGCCGCAGTACACCAAAGATTCCACGACGAACCAAATCCAGCTACATCATCCCTACCAAAAATCACTGACACCCATTATGTCACAACTTTAGTCAATGAACGTATGAGATGCCCTTTCTCTCTATGTGAATCCTTAGATCATTTTACATACCAATGTCCTATGATCATTGAATACAGGAAACACCAATTGACCCTGATTCAAACCCCTACAGAATCGATGGTTGACCTTACCTCGTCACTAGATATTCTTCATATCATTTCTCCCAAACCCGAGGCCCTCCCAACACCTCCATGGTTCTTGGATGACTTATTCGAGGATTCACCCCCAAATCCCCCCAATTCTCCCACTCATTTCCCCACGCAAATTTTACATCCAACTACCACAGGTACTCCTCAATACTTCAATATTTGGTTTATGTCAAGAAAACCATTGCAATCTCATTGTGTCGTTCCCCCTACTTCTTCATCACTGGAGGGTAGCCACACAAAAATAGTCACCGATATCACTCTTCATGACCCCTTGTATTCCTGCCAATTCCACTATGACGAGGAAATACTCGAAGAGTTAAACACCCCCGACTACCCATGGGATGCGCTACACCACCGAGCACTCTTATTTCCACAGAAAGCCTCCCCACCTCCTAACCAACACCCCATATATGCAGTCGAAACCAAGGATTTTATCCCATCAGGGCATATGGACTGGTTCAACAACCCCATTCCTGCCCCTGATGCTTTTGAATAAGGCAACATGGCCAACATTTCCCCGACCATCAAAATTGACATTTCCATAAAAAATGGCATTGTTGAGGAAATCACTATTCGAGCCGCTTGCATTCCTCAAGAAATGACCACCTATAAAGCCCTCTTCCAAGAATATCGAGATATTTTGGCCTGGTCATACATAGAAATGCCTGGCCTTGATCCCTCTATCGTCGAACATCGCATCGACACTTGGCCAGACAATACACCAGTTCGTAAAAAAAAAAGACCGCTACGCCCATCCAAAGCAGCGACCATCAAAGCTGAGATTGAGAAATTACGCGCAACTGGGTTCATCTACCCCATCGCCTATACCTCATGGGTTTCCAACCCTATACCCGTTAATAAAAAAAAGGGCACTATCCACGTCTGCATGGACTTTCGTGATCTCAATCATGCATGTCCCAAAGACAACTTTCCAATGCCTTTCATCGATCAAATTATCGATGATTGCGCAGGCCACGAGGCTCTATCCTTCATGGATGGTTTCTCTGGTTATAATCAAATCCAAATTCACCCAACCAATCAATACAAAACCGCATTCACTACCCCTTGGGGTACTTTTGCATATTGTGTCATGCCTTTTGGTTTAAAGAATGTTGGCACAACTTTCCAATAGGCTATGACATGCATTTTCCACGATCTGGCTCATATCATCCTCGCATACCTAGACGACCTCACAACTTGATCCAAGAAATGCACCCAACATCTTGATGATTTATGGATCATCTTCCAATGGTGTCATCAGTACAACATCCGCTTGAATCCCCTCAAGTGCGTGTTCTGTTTCATTGCGGGGCGCCTCCTCGGATTCATCGTTTCCCAAAGCGGTATTACCATAGACCCCCTCAAAGTCCAAGAAATCATAGAAATTCCACCTCCCCAGAATTTACGTCCACTCCAGAGCTTACAAGGAAAAGCTAACTTTCTATGGCGATTTGTCCCAGACTACGCCACTCGCACACATAGTTTCCTTTTCTTACTATGCCACGACATCCCATTTCACTGGGATGAACATGCCCAAAAATCATTTGATGATCGTAAAATGGCGCTATCCAATGCCCCTTTAATTAGTGCACCTGACTACAATCGTGACTATATCTTCTACATATCTGCATCAGTTGTCTCAGTAGCAGGAGTTCTTGTTCAAATCGGTGATGAAGATCATGAGCATGTCATTTATTACATTAGTAAAACCCTCTCAGGGCCACCCTTGAAGTATAAACATGAAGAGAAACTAGCCCTTGCAATCATCCTTGCAGTCCAGAAACTGCATCATTACATTCTGCTTCGCACGACTAAGGTCGTAGCAGATTCCAACCCTATGCAATACTTGCTTAGTCTTCAGCAAATTAATGGAAATTTTGCCCGATGGATCGTTATCCTTCAGGAGTACGATCTTGAATTCTAAACACCCAAGAGCAATAAAGCTCTCATACTCGCCGACCTTGTCACAACCTTCCCCTCTGATACTACCAGTGCTCCCATCAATACCGACTTTCCCAATGAACGTCTCTTTTATATCACTTCGGATGATCCTTGGTACGGAGACCTCCTCGTCTACTTCTGAACTCAAAAGCTCGGTAACCACCTTTCACGAGATGATCGGTGTCGTATTCACTACCAGGCCCCCCGTTACCTCCTCATTGGAGACATCTTATATCGGCAAGGGGTCGACACCATTCTTTGTCGATGCCTGACCATTGACGAGGCCGATAGAGTCTTGAAAGACTACCATAACGGTGCATGTGGGGGCCATCTTTTGGTAATGTCCACTGCTCAAAAAATCATCTGAGAAGGTTACTTTTGGCCTACATTGTTTCACGATTGCATTCATGTCGTGAAACGATGTGAGAATTGTCAGCTTTACTCCAACAAAGCACGAGCACCACCTGCTCTTCTTCATCCAGTCATTACTACCAGCCCCTTTTGTAAATGGGGCATCGACTTCATGACCTATAATTCCCCCTCCAGCAATGGGCACAAATACATTGTTGTCGCAATCGATTAATTCACAAAATTGGTGGAAGCTATGCCCACCTTCAACAATACCACTGACACTGCAGTGCATTTTTTCTTTAACCACGTCATATCCCACTTTGGAGTACCACTCCAATTAGTTTCCGATCACGGGAAACAATTCGAGAATGAGATTTTCGTCGAACTCTCATCTTAGTTAGGATTCTCCCACGAGTTTGCCTCACCATATTACCCTCAGTCTAATAGACAGGTCGAAGCAGTTAACAAGGTCCTTAAGACCATGTTACAGCGCATGGTTAATAAACATAAGACCAATTGGCATCATATGTTATTTTCCGCACTATGGGCTTACCGTACGATTGTGAAAACAACCATTGGTTTCACACAATTTCATCTAGTCCATGGGGTTGAGGCCACTCTTCCCATCGAGTGCGAAATTCCAACCTTACGCACTGCAATTGAGCTATTATCCGACACTTCTCCAATGGAGAAGCACTTGATGAACTTAGAGTCCTTGGATGAAGATCCTCGATATTCCTTACAGAACAATGAGGCAGCTAAAAAATGGTCAAAGGCCTCCTTTGATCGCCATGTGAACCTTCGCTCATTTCATGAAGGCGACCTCTTCCTTGCTTACGATATTGCTCACGATACCTTTGGTCATGGAAAATCCGAGTCACTATGGCATGGCCCATACATTATCAAACATTGCCTCACCAAAGGTGCATACATCCTGGCCTCTCCTGAAGGCCTCTCTCTCAAAGAACCCGTCAATGGGTTATACTTAAAAAAAAATTATGCCTAAGTGTAGCAATTCTACTTTAGGTTATTTCTTTTACAGTGTTTTTAATCTTTTTTCCATCCCTCACGTCTAAACTATCATTTGTGCTATTGATAGATGCTTCCTCCACCAGCCTACCACATCGGTTATGCCGACGGCGCCAGCTGTCAGACACAAAATCTCGCTTCGGCATCTTGGGCCCTCTATACCCCCTCACATGAAATGCTCCATTCGAGCGGCATATGTTTGGGTTAGGCCACCAACAACCAAGTCGAATACACTGCCGTCATTGGCCTCCTCATTGATGCCCAATATCATCGTATTCGTCACCTTCGCATCTTTCTCAACTCTCAACTAGTCGTTCTCCAGCTCAACAATGTGTACCGCGTCTGCGATCCTTGCCTCTTTTGAAAATACTTACAGGTTAGACTTTTATCTCGACATTTCGATTTCATTACATTTACACATATTCCAAGACAATTGAATAAAATTACAGATAACTTATCTAACATTGTGTTAGACTGGCATATATCACATCAAGATACCTCTACACATACATAAACATATCAAAAACCTGTCACAACATATATAGATTAGACATCATCAACACATTAACAAAACACATGTAAACATCATATATATCTCAAAATGTATACTCATGTATATATAAGTTAGTCCATAGTGCCATCCAAATGTTTACATACAAAAATACAAGTATCCGCAGGCTAATGAAGCACCTCGGTACAAAATGGGCTCACCAGCCTATATACAAAAATACAAAAATACATAGAGAACCACTCAAGGTGCCTCTAGAGCACCACCTCCCACCCCTCCCTCGGGAAGTGGTCCCCCACCCACTACTGGTCCCTCCAGACTGGGAGGTAACCGTCCGGTCATAGTAGCACCTGCTACTGCTGCTCATCGTACCATGGCCCGCCACAGTGACGGAACCCCCACACACTGCTCCAGGATGCCCTCATCTTGGATATGTGACCACATGCCCTCAAGCACACCCTGTAGCACTCCCTCTAGGTGGCGGTGAATATCCTCAAAATATGCTCCGGCATCCGCCAGAGGATCATGTGATGGCCCGACACCTAGGTCATCAAACTGACATCTCCTCGTTGATCTCTTAGGCTCAGCTAGTCCTGCCTCGACGTCCTCACACTGATGTCTCTCTCCTACCCACGACCCTCCCCACGGTGTTCTCCCCAGTTCTTGGTGAGCCAACGCCCTCAGCAACTCAACCTTGTGCCCACGAGGTGCCATATCTGCACATACACACAACCAAAAGATAGTATCAGCATCTATACCAAATACATATGTCATGCTATCGCAAAAAATATATATATCAAACTCATAAACATACCTCGATGATCAAAAACTTCCCCAGGAGGTAACACCATGTCCGGATCACCCCAGAAGTCAACACCAGTGTATGGAAACTGCAGTATCACCTGCAGCATCTTCCCCCACACCTGTACCACCTCAGCCATGAAGAAGTGGCCACCCTCGCCACCACTGTGGTGTAGCAAAATAGCCAACCATCTCCTCAGTCGCGGCTCTCATTCCCCAGGCGCGCCTAATAAAATCCTAGGGCACAACATAGGCACCTTCTCCAACATCCAGGCCACTAGAATGGACCCAAAGGAAAACTCTCCTATATCAGTGGACCGACAGTGGTCCAGCTGCCCTACCATCCTGGCATGCAACGTAAGCCCCTAGGCAAAGTGCTCACCAGCCAATACCCTCTCCATAATACTCAGTTGAACACCACTGATCCACTGAGTCGCAAGGGACCTATACACCCTCACAATCATCGCTACTATACAGCAATGCGCTAGAGCATCCATCGCCTCAATGCTCACGATAGAGCCCGACATAAACTTCACTCTGGAACAGTATCTCCGACCCACTGTCACTAATGCCTATGTGTGTGCCTTCTCACACTACAGGTGCACCTCCATGTGCCCCTCTCACGAACAAAGATGCACATCAAAGTGCGCCTATCCACTACACAACTGTGCACACATGCGCGACTGTGTCGCCAAGAGATGCACACATAATGCTCGCCTTAGTCCCCCTTACGAGCGCCTCCATGCGCAGCTATCCGGATGACAGGCGCAAACTTGTGTGCGCATATTTTTGGATCGCCCATGCACTTGGGGGGCCACATCCCTAAAACCCCCTGTACGTCCCTCCATACATCCCCTACCCAAAAATGGAAAACCTAATTTTATGCAAGACAATCAAACTACTAACCTGAAGCTCACTGGTCCTCGATCGACTGCCTCGTTCTCCCGGAATCTCCAAATCTCCTTTGAATACCTCTCGTCTAGTCACTCTGGCAGCAAGTACGAATGAGGTGGCAATGTGAGCCCTACAGCTATATATAGGCCTTGCCACCAAACTTCCAATCACCATTCTGGGAGCTCCGGGTATCCGTTCCTTGAGACATCTTCATCCATGGGATCAACATCCCGTCATCTACATCATGATAGTACATGTGCCACTTTTTATCCTCATCCCCCGGGGCACCACTTTTTCATACCTCGACTAGGTACACATACTCATATTCAAAATTATCAAATAAATGCTCGTATATTCAATTCTCTTCAGATATTGTTCACGTCAGGTAGTTGGTTTTCATGTGTGTAGGTACTTAGTCATCATACATCAACTCAATCCCTTCAAGTATATAATCAACACTGGCATGTAATCATTCCCTCTGAATCTCATTTTCATCTCCAGTCACACCCTCTGACATTTACCTCTAGGATCCCGATCTTTGGTTCTGCAGTACCAACACCTCCATTTGCATCTTTGGTACTATCACCCGGTAGCACTCTCCCCCACATGAGTTGTCCCATTCATAGCACCTTTTTGCACATTGACACTCATGCTATTTTTCAACCCTTTAGGGATGGGAGTCCCGATAGTCTTACATCATGTTGCGAATCAGCCACATACTCCTTCTGCTCATTTTGATAGCTTTCCCAATGGACTACCAGATTATCTCGTCAAGGTTCTATTTTGACAGCACCTCCGTAGTATCATGAAACCTCTATTTCATCCACAATCAGTTTGCCACTTTGCAAATTTCCCCTCATTTCACCTACCTCATATAGAAACCCACCCATGGGGCCCCCACCCTCCACCAGTTCTCCAAGCAAATGGTGCCCTCACCAGCCCAACCATATTACACTGGGGCACCTGTTTCTGTATGTGTACACTCATCCCAACTTATTCTTTATTTATTGTACAAACACCTTTGTTTCCATCATTTACATTACCTTTTTGTCATCACCTTTAGCGACCTTCTTCCCTTTTTGGCAAACACAATCCATGTCACCCTTGGTTGGGGCACCCCTTATCATCTACCCTTGTTGACATCATCCATATACTCCAAGTATCCCACAGGCCACTTACCTTTTCCCTCTGAGTTTGTTCACTTTGTTCCACCTCTGGCACAACTTATCCCCTGTCTTGTTGTCCCCCTGACACTTGACCTAGTTGAACGGTTGTGGCCACTTATACCTCACAAATATCCCCAACCAAGGGCAGTCTTGAGTCTCCCCACATCTTGACTTCGTCCATGTACCTCCAACAATTCCTAACCTCATCTAGTAGATTTCACGAAGCCATTTTCTTCTTGGCGTCACATCTCCCTTTTTGTTGACATCAACACAGTTTCTAGAAGGGTGACAATATCTTGACTCTCATTACCTTTCCAATGAGAGATCTTGGACGGCATAGGGAGAACCACAATTGCTCCCTGCTGTTGTTGATCCCCATAACATTCGAATTCAACACTTTCTCATGTTACGGTGGGCCTTACTTTGCGACTATTGCAGTTATTTCTTATATTTTCCGAAGACCTATGAACTTGGATAGGCTATCAATGCCTACAAATTCCATGATATTTCTTATAGATGTCACTGCCTACTATTCAGAGTATGCTCCTCTGCAGAATTGTCTTCTTCCTTTATCACAACCACCCCCGAGGGCATTGCAGTTGTCTACATCAACACCTCATTCCTTTTTGAGTTATATGAAACGAGCATGGGGCATGCCCGCCTCGTTTGTACACAGTTTATTTTTACACACCTTATGGAAGGTCGGGTTCTACAGGTTCCCTTCTCCCTCCAATGGGTAACTCTTGAAAATCCCACTATCACTCTCTCTTACAACAACACTCTTAGTAGAATAAATATTGATGGATTTCGGCTATATGTATGCTCCTAACTTTATCCATCAGGGGGCATCTGTTATCACTAAAATTTCATCCACAAATGGTTACAAGAATTCAACATCGTCAAATAGTTATGAGGTCACCCATGGACCAAAATTACCACAAAATCATTCCCAAAGGGTCAAAAACTATACAACCAGTGACAAAACTAAAAGGCGCTATGAATACACAGGGAGCGCGTGCACATGCACAAAATAAAAATGCAGGAATCGGGCACATGCGCCTGATGCGCGACTGTTGTCGCAAAAAACCACGCACCTAAGAAACACTACATTTATGAGAGTGGTCGGCCTCCCACCCACTTCTGGTTCATCTTCCAAGTTGATTTGACACTCAAATATAGACTGGATTCAACTAGGTGGTTGGTCAAAGACCTAGAAATTCCCTAATTAGCCTCTTTACACACTACAAACTGGTTGGACAATACCTCAAAGAAATGCTATAAAAGGGCCATGGATGCACTTTATTTTTCAAGGAATTCAATAGCAAAGTTATGCTACCACTATTCTCTTGAATAATCCTCTATTCTTATCAAGAGTATACTAGCATCATTGCATTGTGCAATCCATCTGACCCCTTGAGTGGATTAGCAAAGAATTCTTTCACCATTTTCATTTTCAAAGTTGTAAGAAGAGCTTATTTGTGGGGGTCCAAGAGCCCTCCCTTGGAGGAAGAAGGGACTCATAGTCCTCTTTCTTCTCGGTGTTTTCTTTCACTAATATCAGCCTTACCATTGGTGACATGGGTCTCATTGTTCTTTTTGTACTTATGTCCCTATGCTCATTAATTTAGTTGTTGTTTTATTTCTTAGTTTATTTCTTAGTTGTTATTTTATATTTCTTTCTATAACCCTTTTCCTTACAACTGTCCTTCTTAGCAAACCCAACTAAGCTTGCAAGCACCTCTATTTTTCTCACTAAGGTGAGGAAAGAGGCGTAACAATTAGTATGGGTAATGCAGGGACATAATCCAATGGTCATGGAGAAGGAAAAGGGGAGAGCATGAATTTAGTGGAGACTATTAAGAGTCTACAAAGAGATGTGCAAAGGTATAAGGATGATAATGAGAGACATATGAAGGATAAATAATAACAAGATGGCTTCAACATCAAGATGTTGCAGAGCTTGGATATAGTATATTAGAAAATGGATAAGGAGATAGAATCAAGCAAGCCAAGGAGTCATAGATCTCATGCCGAAAGGGAAGACTCCAAAAGTGATGGTAGATGTCATTGTCACTCAACAAGGTACTCAACTAGAAGGGCATACAACATTCCAAGTATATCACATATCAGAAAGAATAGGAGGATCTCTGGGGTGGATGAAATACAAGGAGAAATGAATAAGATTAAACCTCCTACCTTTCATGGTTGTTATCACTGAAATTTCGTCCGCACATGGCGACAAGAACTCCGCATCATCAAAACAGGACTGGAGTCATTCATGGCATAGGATTACTTCCACAACATTGCAAAAGGGTCAAAAACTATACAAAATGACCAAAAAATTGAAGGGTGCTTTACAGAACCTGGGTTCGCACGTGTATGCACGTAACAACAATGTATAATGTGCGCATCAGCACACGATGCATGGATGTTGGGCGAAAAACCTGCGCGCCTGCTAAACGACGCATTTATTGAAACTGGTCGGCCTCCCAACCACTAATGGATCAGCTCCCAAGTCGATTTGACACCAAATCCGAGCTCAATCCTCATGGTGGGCTGGTCAAAGACTTAATTGATCCCTAAAGAGCCCCTTTTCACATTCCAAAGAGGTCACATAATAACCCAATGCTAGGCTATAAAAAGCCTTGAATAACCACCATTTTCTCAAGGAATTCTTTGTATTGTTATGCTATTGAGATTGCTAAGGACTCATTCTTTGGCAATAAACATCATAAGCTGCATTTCATAGAGCTATTCACCCCTCACTTGGGTGAATAAGCTTGGAGTTCTTTCACCCACATTTTCATCTTTTCATTGTAAGGAGAGCAAGCTTTGAGGGCCTCAAGAGCCTTCCATTGGAGAAAGAAGGGACCCAAGTCCCCTTTCTTCATTGTGCCTTTGGATTTCATCAATAGATTAGCTTATACATTGGTGATATTGGTCCATTTGTCTCTATTTTTCATTTTTTTATATGCTTTTAGTTTTTATTTGTTTTAGTTTGATTTTTGTTTATAACTTTGTTGTTTCTCTTTCTAACCTTTCCTTTTACAGCTGGCATGCCTAGCAGAGCCCAACTGGGCATGTAAGCACTCTTAATTTTCTCACCTAGTGACGAATTGGCTGCAAACAGATTGGCGACCATACTGGGGAGAAGGTATCAATTCCTTCCTCATTTGGGTTTATTTTGCTTTCCTTTTTATTTCATTAACTTGCAGGTTCACAAACCGGCCTCTGTCGACCTGCTAACCAGTCAATTCACCAGAAGATTGGGAGAAATCCATCCGGATTTTTCTTCTCGGTTTTTTGCAATAGGCGCGCGGTTATTCCATCCCACAGGTGCGCATAATGCGCGCATGCGCCTGTGCAACGTTTTCCCTCTGTGTGCATGTGCTTTTTAGCTCGATTTAGACAGTGCCCGCGCGCTCTATGCGCCTGTGTATGCACTGTGTGGCACGCATTTGATCTAAATTCGACATTGTAAGCTCTTGGATGTGGGGAAAAATCATTTTCCTTCTTAAGAATGATGATATGCATGCTCTAAATACTGCACCACTTAGAACCCTCAACTTATAAAGGGGATAATCAAACAAACATAGGCACTTAGGTGGATAAAAATCATTTTCCCTTATTTTCTTTTTGCCACATGGATGGCTTTCTTTGGTTGATAAATCTAAGTTGAACATCAATTCTAATCACATCTAAACTCACATTTTTTGGGACTAGAAATTGCAAGTAACAATCTTGAGTATGCTCTTCTCTTACGCCATCAAGCGATCTTGAGAACTAGAAAAGGATTGCGAAAATGATCTCATCTCCCTTAACAAAAATTCAAAACTTTTAGGAGAGGACAATGGATCTTTCGAGACCCCTCTTAGTTTCATTTTCTCAAACACATTCTTGTAACGGGCCCATACATGCCCACATGTCAACAAAGCTAGAATAGTGTTTGATTTTCTGCTTTCTTAGATAAAAAAAACTAGGAGAGTTTAAAGGTTTGTAATGGGCCCACAAATGCCCACATGTTCAATCTAGGCTAGTTTCATGATTTTCTAGATTAACTCACACATAGGGAGATAAAGGATAGTAACGAACCACAATGTCCACATGCTAGTTTCCTAGGGCTTTTAAAAATTCCTCAAGGTTGTACCAATGAAATCTAGCTTATTTAGGTAATCAAACTCTTGTAAAGGACCAAGCGATGTCCACATGCTGCAAGGTGACATCTAAATAACTAAAATTTGGTACACTTTCACTCACACACAAAAGCCACTTTTGCACTCACATAGCCTCGTCTCGAAACATGGTGGTCTAAGTAGGATTCCTCCAAAGGGATTCTGAAAACACCCCATCTTTTCTTGATCGGACTATCCACTCCCACCATTAATCAAACGAGGTTGGTTTTCACCCCCAGCCTCACAAAACAACTTCATCTAAAATCTTTTTAACGACTCACTAAGTTGTCCTCCACAGGAGGTGCCAAAAGAAAATTTTAGTCTAGGTAGGATTTCGGGGGTAGGCATCCAAATAACCCCCCGTTATCTGTTTATCACATTTTCAAACATAGAAGTTGACAAATAGGGAACTTCAAATCCTCCACGTCCAGCGTTCGAATTACCATAAGGTAGGGAGATACCCGTGAAGGGTCGAAGGCCGAGGTCTAGTTGTTCTCTGCGTCCCCCCTTGAGGCACCCACCTCTTGGACGGGATCCATCCCGTGACCCATTTCTTAGGCCGAAAATCTAAATGTCGCGCTTGGACCGAGGTACCTAGTGACCAACTTTAGGATATCTACCCAGGTGGCGATTGTGGGCTGCAATCGCACCTTGATTGGATTTTGTGTGGCTATTGGGAAGTATCGCCAGCTCTTTCGGGATATTGCCCCCTCTACCCATCATTATAACCAGTTATTTCATCCTTCACTAGTGTCTCTTCCGGTGACTTCAGACCCCACTGTTGAGAGCTATTGGAAGGTCCAGTGCTATTTGAGAGGAAGGACGTTACGTCTTCTAGGACACGAGCATTTGCTTTATTTTGATTCCCCCACACGTAAAAAAACCCTCTTAAACACATATATGCTTCTTTTTCATTTATGTATGATGCACATCTGATTACAGTATATATTGTGAAGATAATTACGGTAAAAGGCTCTTGTTTCTATATTTTCTCTCACCACTTGTTGCACACATTTCACACAACTAGTCTGACATCATAGGGGAACCACAGAACCCTCGTCGTTCACAACGCTTTCTCAACCTTCCTCCTATCTTAGGGGGAGTATCTGGTCGTACCCGCTCTTCGGTACCTCCTTCACACACTCCTGTGAGTGCCACCATCTTAGGATCAGCTTTGCTTGGTTCCACCTTACTTGGGTCCACTTCCCAATGTCATCCATCCACTCGGTCTCCTTTGCACGGAAGCGGGGGACCCACTTCCTCTCAAGGAGGGAGCACCAACCCACCTAGTCCCCATCAAGGGTCAGGTTCACAACACACCATGGCCGGAGCTAACCCTCCACCCCCACTACAGATGCCATACTTGGCCTC
>ML783350.1:392643-403048 GCA_009831015.1 Picea engelmannii | reverse complement strand
GAGATATTGACAATTCATATGGCTGAGGAATGTTGAAATTGTAGGAGGAAAGGGTCTTGGATATGGAAGTGTTGTAAGCCCATAAAGAAGACCAATGCCTATTGTTGTAAGAGCCAAATTGTTATGAGCAGAAGATGATGTCTAGAAGTTTCCATTTTCCTATATAAAACATATTTGGGAATTATGATTTGATAATTACTGACGAATTGTTTTGGCTAAATGTAAATTGAAGAAATTGCAGGTAGAATGGTCTTGGATATGGTAGGGATGTAAGCCCATAAGGAATACTAATATCTACATCTGTAGAGCCAACCATTAAGAGCAGAAAGCTCATGCTTGGAAAATTTTGTTTTCCTGTATAAAATGGATTTGACATTTATGATTAGAAATAGTTATAATGATATCTCATGATGACTGTATGTGTATAATACAGATGAGGTGTTGGATATGGAAGATGAAAATCATGGAAAAGGATATTGTTGGGACATGAGGACCCTGTGGTAAGCCATGATCACCCTAGAATATGTTGTGTTGTGGTAACACACGCCAGAGAGTCACCTCAGCTGTAAGACTCGATAAAGTCTCTAGAAATATCCTTTTGCAAGAAAGCCTTGGTCAAGCAATATGGATTTCCTAAGGGACTGTATAGAAGAGAAGGGGATGCCTGAGCCTAGGCCTGGAAGGTGAGTGACCACAAGGAAGATGAGACTTTGATAGCTCTTGATTGGGGTCATGCACACACTGGGTATGTCAAAGGAAAATAGTGAGCCAAGTTAATGAGAAAACGATATGGATGTAGATGTGTGAACCACACAGATAATTATTGTTCTGGATTATGAAAATTTACTCTTATATTATGAGCAAAAATGAAAATTTTATGCACAAATTGTGAATTGATATGCTAATTGATTTGAAATGTTGTAGGAAAATGATGAATGATGAAGATATATAAAAGTACCAGACTATGAGAGAAAAGAAGGTGATGTTGGAGCAATTGAATGACAAGGGCATATAATGAAGAAAGTCCAATGGACTTGTTGCAGCTAGATTTCTGGAAGCCACAAATCTGAAACGTCCTGGCCGAGTGCACTAAATCCCTGGAGAGAAGTGGAACAACCTGAGGGACTGCATGGCAGAGAAAGGGGTTCATTTATTTGGGTTGTGTAGGGCTGAGAGGGAAGGAGAGCTTGTTGGTTGGAACTGCTACCAGAAATATAAATTCTGAAGATCATTATACATGTTTTGGGTCAGGATTCCTATGTATAGATGTTTAATTTTAGGACAGAGTGCCTATGTATATAATATTGGGATGGATTGTCTGTGTGTATTAAGGCCAGAGGGCCTAGATTTGTAATTTTAATAACATTAAAAGGGTGTTGTGCACTGAGGACAGTGCCAAAATGAACTATAATGTATTATGTAATTGTGACTTGGGCTAGTGAGTCGGTAAAGTCAAATAGGGGCTAGAGTTCCTGGGAAATGTAATACTTCATATATATCAATAAAAATACATCATTGGTTGCAAGACCAAGAAGGAAAAAAGAGATAGGGGGATATGATTCCACAAGAGAGGGGGCTTGAGGGGATAAGTATTTTTATTATCATTTTATTTTACCCATAATTGATTTTATGGAGAAAAGGGGTTACATGAGATTCTTGGGAGGGAGGCCATGTGGATCTTGTATTCATGTGATTTAAACATCCCTTGGGGGTTGCTTTGGGTCTTCTTCTTCTTCATATTATTACCCTGGTTCATTTTTTCCCCTTGTTCTTCTTCCTCTTCACTGAACATTGCTAGTTTGTATTCTCTTGGGATGAGCATGGAAACGAATGGGAGGAAGAGGAGAGCCATTGATGAATGGATATAATAATTATTGATCATTTTAGGAGGGAATGGATGCATGTGTGCATGAGATTGATGGAAGTTCACATGGAACTGTGCACAACTGCAAGTCCTAAGAGTCCCATCAAGAATATTCTTAACCATAATCATTGTATCCTTGGAAGGAGATGGACAAACTGAGGGACTGTGTGGCAGAGAGGGGGATCCATTCTCTTGGGGTTGTGTAGGATGGGTAGAAGAGAACTAGTATACTTGGATTGTTGTGAGTGTTGAAAGGTCTGTGATAGATTGAGTGCTGAGAGGCCTGTTAGTTATGAGACTGATGAAAATTCATATGGAACTGTCCACAACTAAGAGTCCTTGAAGTTTCCAATAGGGATATTTCTTGACAAGTAGAACTAGAGCCCTGGAGAGAAATGGAGCAACCTCATGGACTGTGTGGGAGAGAAAGGTGTTCATTTCTTGGGGTTGTGCAGGCTGAGGGGGAAAGAGAGATGGAAATTAGGATTTGTTGTGAGGTTGGGAAACTTGAGAGCTACTTAGCCAACTGTTGTGTGTTTAGACTTGGCCTAGGATCCGTCCTTATGGATTCATAGCCCTGGCTCGGGGGTGACCTATTGTTGAGAGTAAATGAACAACAATGTATATGGTTGGGAGGAACATCCTTGGTCTGTAGCCAGTTGGTGAACATTTACTTGCAAAGATAAGTTCTCTTTGTGTTTTATGTGTAATTTTTATTTCCACTGTGTATTAATTATCTCTGAGTTATGTATTTTTAATGTGCCTATCTATTGGTTATTTTCTATGCATGGAACATTGTTTATCTCTTTTATGTTGTGGCATGGATCTTTTATTATGCATGTGGTTTTCATGCCTCTAACATTCATGAATAGTCCTTTTATTTCCATATAATATCAAAGAACTGAGTCTTGGGACTACAACGTGCCTCGCCTATTGGTGGTTGGGTGTGTTGCAACCTATTTAAGTGGCATAGACTGGCCTGTGGGTGGATCGGTAAGTTACACAATATCTATACATTCAATGTAAAAATAAGTCACAACACACCATCATCATCATATATAACCCATAATCGAAATGAAATCATAATATAACATAACTGTATCAGTTGCACGCAAGTCTTTTCAAAGAATAAGTCAATAAATGTTTGCTCGGTAGAGCAGGTTTTTACAGTCATGCTACATGTAGTTAAGAAATGGTTCCCTTACCTAATATGAAGACACTTCAAATTAAAAACAGATCATGATAGATTGAAGTACTTCTTTCAATAACGATTATCTTCAGAAGATTAAAAAAATAGGTTACATGGATGCTTGTTTATGAATTTGAAATTATTTACAAAAAACAAAATCATAGTGTTGTGGAAGATTCCCTTTCAAGGAAAGAAAAAGAAACAAAAGGTTCACTATGTGATATTTCTATTTTGCAATCTAATTAGGTGGAAGAAGCAAGGATAGAATGGAAGCAATATCAAGAGTTATGCAATATCATTCAACATCTACAAGAAGACCATGACGCATTAAAGAATATTATATGGAATAATTTTTTTCTATGGTATCATGATAACCTATATTTATTTAAGAATTCCCAACTCAAATAGAAGATCCTTTTATAATAACACACTTCTCCTATAGGAATATATTTAGGATGCTTGAAAACGTACCATAGGATCAAGTAGGATTTTTTATGAAAATGTCTTAGAAATAATGTTAAGAAGTTTGTGCCTAAATGAATGTTATACCAATTGAATAAGGGAGAGACAATCAAGAACTCATGTCTCCTACAACCATTAACTTTACTAAGTCAACGTTGGGAAGAAGTTTCAATGGATTTTATTACAGGATTACCAAAATATGAAGGAAATATGATCACCATGGTAGTAGTGGATCAATTGACAAAGTATACATTTTTTTCTATCTTTCTCACCCTTTTAAAGAAATCACAATAGTCGCAACATTCATGGAAATAGTTCAAAAGATACATGGAGTCCCCAAGGTTATTATAAGTGACAGAGTACAATTTTCACTCAAAATTTTTGGACTGAATTATTTTCTTGTTTCGGTAATCAATTGGATCATAGCTCATCTTAAAATCCTTAATCCAATGGGAAAATAATATTTTCAATAAAATTCTAGAAGTATATGTTCATTACTTTGTGTGTGATAAATAGAAACACTGGTTTAAGTGGTTTCCCATGGCAAAATTGTGGTACAACGCGTCCTTTCATTCTTCATAAAAAATGTCCCCATATATGGCACTTTATGGATATCATCCTCCATCCATCACATCACCCTTAAAATGGACTGAAAATTTTCAAGCAGTGGAGGACCACGTAGGCCATCAAAAAAAGGTTCTCAAACTATTGAAGGACAACCTAGTTATGGCACAAAATATGACAAAATAATAATCCAATCAACATCACAATGAAAGGAAATTTGAAGTGGGGGAATGGGTATTTCTAAGGCTACAATCACACAAACATATGTACCTTAAGAAACAAAAGAAGGAAAATAAATTAGCACCCAAATATTGTGGCCCATATAAGGTTTTTCTAAGGATTTGAAGTATGGCTTACAAATTGCAATTACTTCCACCTTCACATGTACATATAGTCTTCCATGTTTCTTTCTTAAATAAGGTAATCGAAAACAAGATCCTAGTCCAAACAATTTTACCAGAGATTGATGAAGAAGGAAAAATCATACTATAACCAGAAACAATCCTTGAAACAAGGATCAAACGCTCATGAAATTGATCACTTAATGAGAATCTTGTCAAATGGAAGAACCTATCAGTGGAGGAGGCGACATGGGAAGATGATTTATTCATATAGAAACATCCATGGCTGGTCAAGTGTTGAGGAAAACACGTTTTTAAAGGGGATGGGCATGTTAATCCCTAGATAAAGCCCCAAGTTATGTATAAAACCCCTTACTAATCTCTAGATATTTAATTATTAGAACTCTAGCATTATATTTGTACATCATCTAGAACCCTTCATTACACCCTTTCGTTATAATTGTACCATTTTTCTCCTATATATATGTATATTCCAATGAGACCTAGCCTTCAAATCATCTCATCTCACTCATATTGTATTCTGAATTGGATATATTGTAAAATGAGGTCCCCCCTTCGAAGTGGACTATCTTCATTGAATATTTTATCAATTTTAAGGCATTGGATCATAACAAGATGTTTCCTCGAGAATTATGGATTATCCTTATTCCCCTTGGTGGTATCATAACCTGGCTAGGAAGCAATGTCTATAGAGGACTACCTATGTTTTGGTGGAAAATTTCTATGTTTTAGTTAGTTTCTTAGCATTTAGTCTTAAGTACATATATGTTCTTCATTGTTATTCTATAAATTCTTTATATATATCTATATGTATATATATATATATATATATATTCTATGGAATACACATCCTAATAAACCCTCAAGGTACCTCATTTTGAGGATGGTATGGGAGGTAAACCATCTGGTTGCCTTTTTGGAAACCTAATCTGGATGGGACATTGAGTGAGGCCCAATAATATCTATAGAGGAAACCAATACAAGGAATTGAACCCATGACCTCTTGCTTGTAATCCATAGCACTCAACCACTCGAGCTAAATGATTGGACTTGTGTGTGTGTGTGTGTGTGTGTGTGTGTTTATAGATTTTATTATAAAATTTGTATGGCCTCGGAAAATTCTTTGTATATTTTCCTATTTAAATGATTCATCTCAGTTTGAAGATCATTGTATGGAAATATTATTGAAGGTACTTCATTGACATTATTTTATTGTATACACAATTAATTTCTTTAAAAATTAGATGAGTAGCGAATTTCACTCCCTTTGTTCTTTGATCTCTCTAATATTATTCATTTTACTTATATCTTGAAATCAAATCAGGCCTATGCAATAAAATCATAGAGTAAATTTTGTGTGAACTGGATGATGAGGTAATCCATGATTGAATCTCTTAGTTAATGATAATAAAATGAAGGTATTGTTGATCGATTTACAAGATAGTTTTTGTATTTAATTTGAATTTGGATCGATAGTGTTGATACATAAACAAATAATGCAGAAAAATGAATAAATATGAATTGCAAAATGAAGAAACGACACAATAGAAAAGAAGAGACAAACATAAGGTTTTTAATGGAGTTCATCCCTCATGGGCTTTGTCTCTGAGTCTGCTTCCAATGAGTGAACTATGAGATATGTTCAAATACATGGATATATCATTGGATATATCCATGATTGTATGGTTGTATTGATGTTCAAATACTCAGATTTACATCATAAGGCTCCCAATCTGCATACAATATTTTCTCCAACTCTGCTACAAGGCTCTGGCACAATGGAAACATCACCTCAACAATTTGGCTGCCAAAACTCGGCTAGAAAACACTTCTCCAATATATCTTATGCAAAAAATATCTCTACATTTTACATAGCAATTCCTCCCAAAAACCAACTCTCCCACAATGGAAAAATGTCTTGGTTTAAATACCAAAGGGTTATGGATCTCCAATTTAAATGGGATATGAAATATATGATTAACCATATAATAAATGTATATCCGCCAAAAAAAAATATTATAATAACTCTAAAATATTTGAAATAAATAATATATGGTCACAGTCTTATCCCATCCACCTTTTATATGGGAAATAAAATATATGGCTCAATAACCACATAATGGCATATTATAATCAATCCAAAATATTTGAAAATACCATAATATATGGTCGAATGCCATTTTTTTTTATGGCTATGAGATATATGGTTAACAGCCATACAACCATATATAATATTTGTTCTAACTAATTGTGATATGGTCGAACCAAATTTTATGGGTTTTAACACACATGATTAATATATAGCTTGAGTGGGCCTAATGGTTAAGAACATGTGTTTCCTCTTAAGAGGTCACAAATTCAAATCCAGAGGGGGGTAGGGTATGTATACCTCCATAGACTTTACCAGTCAAATCGTTGGGCAGAGGGGGTCCCTTGTCCCATAAACAAGGGGGTCTCATACACCAATTAGGTGTTTGGCTTGGCTGTGACCTTAAAAATGGATTATTATTATTATTATTATTATTATTATTATTATTATTATTATATGAGCACATAATGACATATATAATATTTGTTCTAACCATTTGTGATATGGTCAAACCAAAATTTATGGTTTTTAACACACATGATTAGGATATATGAGCGCATAATGAGTGGAGGTCATTGGTTAGGTCGTATTTCATTTTATATACGACAATATATAGCTTTAAATACTATTCGTTGCCATGCTTTCACAAGAACCACCTTGTGACTTAGTGGCAAGGTGCCAAAATACAATAGGTGAGGGGTTAAAATCCCCTACCAATATATGCTTTCACAAGAACCACCTTGTCGCTTACTAGCAAGGTGCCAAAATACAATCTGGTAGGTGAGGGGTTCAAATCCCCTACCAATAGATTTGAAATAAATTTTTGACCTTAGCACTTATTGGCCATTCTTGGGGTGCCACATGGCACCATCTTATTGGGCCACTTGTCATCTTGTGATTTGTCCACATGTTTGCACAGTGACTTTGCCATGTCATCCTACCCAGTTAGCATCTTCCACATCATCACCATACAATACCACATAAACCTTGTCCTACGTTGCCACATGTTGCCTCCTAGCACTACCATGTCAACACCATGCCACGTGTCATTTGTCCATACATGCCACATGTCATCCAACCATACATTCCAAGTGTCAACGATCATTGCATATCACATGTCACCTCCTAGAACTGCCACGTGTCACTGCTTCTGTGAACTCTTTCATTATTAGTCAAAAGTCAAAAAGTTTAGAATGTGATAACTTATGCATACAATATTCGTTTCATCCCTTCAAATTACATTGGAAATCTCTAATCGAACTCTACCCAATTGAGTCCTTTTCATAAGCATATGAAGACATAAAATTTTCGATCAAAAATTCCATCTGAATTAATTAAACACTCTCATTTCATCGATCGACTCAAGGATCAAGACAAAAGGGATGTCCCCTGCTCTACTTACCATGAAATATTTAAACCATTTATTTACTGATATATTGGGAATTAATTCTTGTGTTGCAAATGTTTCTGGTAAGTAAAATTGTTGCCTCCACTAAGAATTAATTCATTGTCTTTCACTATAATGACAAAACTATTTTGGCAAGAAAAAGCACAACTTTTATGGGATATTATTTTATTATATTGCATTGTAATAGAAAACATTTTTGGAAAGGGAACACACGGTTTCTATTTATCATATTTCTTGTGTCAAATCTGTATATTTTAGAAAAAAAATTGTATGTGGCTAATAGCCATCCATATTTTTGTACTCATGAGTCATTGAGTTAATTTTTTATACATATGGGAAAACATCATCCTTTATTATAGAATTATGATTAGAGAGGTCTTATACAAAGCCTATGCAAAAAGTTAAATTTCATTTTTCTTAATATTTTAATTTGTAATAATAAATTTTAGTTATCTAGTTTTTTTTTAAGCTTTTTAATTTTTTTTTTTTTAGGAAACGTGTTTTTTTAAGCTTTCCAATTTTATTTTTTTTTAGGAATGCTTCACACGTTGATTCAATTTCATCTATTGTGATGTACTTGGGACATTAATATGATGACTGTGATGCAATATTAGCCTCATACTTAAAGATAGTTGAAACAATAATGGAAAGATACCTATTTTTTCCCTAGCTTTACTTCAACTCATATTTTTAAGTGACTTGAATACTTTTGTTGATAAATCATTGTCTTAAATATATGTAATTTCCAAGGCATTGGATTTGGATAAAATGATTTCCATGAAGAGAATGGAGCTCTATTTTGTTATCTCTTTCTCATTGAATATCATTTGGATTAAAAGATATTCTTAATTAATTCAATTCCTAGAGTTCTATTTGTTCATTTTCATTTTGAAGGAAAATAGAATACTATGGGCATATTAAAGTTCAATTTACTTTGTTTCTTCTAAATTTTTTTAATTCTTCAAATTGATTTATAAGGATGCTTATATGCCCAATATTGATAGTCTAATTATGATATTCCAATGTATTATTCATTTTGTAAGCCAAAATATTCCAAAACTAGTATTGTGTCACATCTTAGTTTTCCATTTTCCATTAATGTGATCCAGACTTGGACATGACATCAACTCTCTCTAAATACCAAATCAACAGCCTTGGAAGGACAAGGATTTTTTATTGTACCTTGCATGCACTCAATCCATTATTACATACAATAAATTACATTTTCCTTGTTGTGATGCTTCTATCAATTCCAGTCTCTCAGAAATCAAGTTCCCTTAGTATATTCAAATCTAGTATGATAGGCCTCATTGGTTTTGAGTCACTAGATTTTCTAATAATTACAACTAATTTATGTATAACTCTCCAATATAAGCATATGCAAAAAAAAAATTAAGGTTCAATGATATATCCATGTATTAGATGTCTCAAGCACATTTGAGTTAAATTCAAGAATATTAGTTACAAGACTACGAATTTTGATTGGAAACTTCATTCCCATATTTCCACATGTAGAATTGAAAACTATAATATGTGGCTTAGTGGTTGGCTTATAACTTGAGTCATAGTTCACAAGTTTAAAGTCTACTTGGTATAAGGCATAAGTATCAAGAACAAGTCTAAGTTTGGTTTTGTATACATCATATAACATATATGTACACCTCTTACCTTTTTATTTCTAATGCATGCATCTTGGAAACCATTAATGTGTTTTTCATGGATTGTTGAACTTGGAACTAGGGATAGAACATAACCATCCTTGTTGAAAATATTTAGTCCTATTGTGATGTTTTATTTTTAATAACTAGGTACATGAAATTTACAACCAAATGGTATATTTTGACATCTGAGATGACCATGACCTTGACTTAGATCATAGACATTTAACCCTAACTCAAAAACCATGTAGAAGACAATTATGACAACCATAAGCACTTGCTATTCAACAAAAATATAGATGATTTTACTAAAGGATCTAAATCATGAATTAAATATCATATCAATTAAGGACAATATTGAATACCTCTATCGAAATTTTATGATAACCCTCTCTATTTTTGTTAACAAGTTCTCTATCAAAATGTTTGGTAAAAAGGAAAATAGAGAAACCAACACTTGGTATGGTAAAGAGTGTAATATTTCTAGGAAATCTAGTAGGGATGCTTGTAACATGTCCCTAAAATGCAACAAGATAAATAGGATAACGTCCTAATTAAAAAAAAAAATGTACTATATAAATAGAAACCAGGAGAGTTTTTTACACCTCTCTCATCTAGATTGTAACATCCCGCTCTGGCGCACTGAGACCACTTATTCTTTGAGGCCACTTGCTCGCAAGTGATCTGGACCCTTTTTGATGTTAGACCTTTTGTATATGATGATGATGTGATTGACAGATGATATGATGTGTTCCTATTCATATAGACAGGTGCTATTGACTCAGCTTATTGAGTGTGCAGGTTTTGAC
>ML783350.1:370415-389278 GCA_009831015.1 Picea engelmannii | reverse complement strand
GTCTTACATTGTTATTTTGGAGAAAAATCTCGTGTCTTCTGGTCTGAATGACATTGTAGACAAAATCATCAACTGTTTTGATGCTTTCCTTTATGGTGACCTCGGATCCTATATTGAAGTATCTTTTCAACTTCCAAGCAAGGCCAAAATGACGCCCGAAAAGCATAGTATTCGCAGTGTCGAAAGCGTTTGCAAAAGACGCCTCTGGTCCAGAGTTGGTAATTGATAAGCTGTTTACCTCTATCCCAAACCCTAATTTGCAGATCACATCCATTGTTGATCTCATGAACAGACGCTGTAATTAATATTCATCCATTTCCATAAGAGAGGGAATGGTTCAGCACTATAGCAGAAAATAAGGGAAAACAAGAAATAGATTTCTACGTGAAAAAAACTGCATACCTGCATCTCCGCTGACTGGTTTGTTCGATAAGATTCGAGTAAAATTTTGGAAAGTTTGATTGCATTCTCGCGGAAAACAACACTGCTGAAGTCCCTCAATATTTTGGTGGAGAATTCTAAACTAAACAATTTTCGCTGTTGGCGCCACTGCTCTCCATCAACGTTGAAAATGCCATTCCCAAGGAAGTCTTCCATAATATCCTGGATAATCGTTCCCTGTCAACGATTTATTCAAAACAAACAAGAAATATAAGAAATCATATCCAGAGATTATGCATATGATGTGAGTTAAGAAGTAACATACTGTAAGAGAATTAGCTGACCTTCACATAGTTTGCAAAGTTAGTTTTCAGGACGTGCTCAACATTTGCAGGATCAGTGGTACAAACAAGGCTGAAGTTAGGATAAGCTATTCTGAAAGTTTTGAAGCGTCTGTGGCGATCGTAAATAAAATCATGTAAGCGTTTAAAATTGAGAATGTGATCCACCATTGTGGCGGCCACAGGTGGGTACTGCTCATCATTTCCCCATTTCATTTTGAAAAATAAAACCGCCAACAGCGAAGCTGCTGCGAGGGGCAGGATTATAGTTATAGCTGCAGCATACGCCGTGCTCCATTTCATTGCTTCTCGGAGAGACCAAGACTAGACACAAAAGATGCGATTGATACGCAGAATAAAGAAAAAAATACGCTTGATATTGTTTCTCGTAGAGGCGATTGATACGCAGAATAAAAAAAAACATACAATTAATATTATTTCTCGCAGAGACAGACAAGACAGAAAAGCTGCGATTGACATGCAGAATACAGAAAAAGATACAATTGATCTGAGAATGGTATGCAGGCATTTATAGGAAACATTGGCCACGTAAATTACATTAAACAAATCAATTACGAGTGGGCGGGCCAGAGCTGGACGTCACATACCTAGCCAGCAAAATCTCCGGCTCTGGCTCTGGCACCTACCCATTCAAAACTTCAAATAGAAAATAAAAATCCTGTCATCATTGTTAAGAAATATAACAAAAGACGGGCCAGAGCTGGACGTCACGTACCTAGCGAGGAAAATCGCTGGGTCGCTGGGTCGGGCACCTATCGGTTGAAAGACTTCAAATAAAAAATAAAAAATAAAAATTCTGCAACCATGCTTTAGAAATGGAATAAAATATAAATTAGCTTTAAATAAAAAATATAAAAAATTGAAATTTTGCAATCATAGGTGAAAATATAATGAAAATAAAAAATAAAAATTTTGAAATTTTGCAAGTATCGGTGAAAATATAATAAAAATAACAATAAAAAAATTGAAATTTTGCAATCATTGTTTGAAATATAATGAAATCATTATGATGATAATGATTAACTTTAGTTTAGACCAATTAGTTTATCCCACCTTAAGAATGCAAGAGATTATTTAATTTCTTTAAAATTGTATTTATATGCTCAAAAAGAATTGAGATAAGCGTTCCAAGATCACCATAGTTTTGATGACTTAGTGTCACAAATGTGACAAATTCTCTCATTCCGAGTCATTCCATGGTAATATGGGGTAAGTGGCATTTCTAGAGTAGATGATCATTATTATTGTTTTTCTATGATAGTAGTCATCCTAGAGCCAATGCAAAAGGTGTTGAGAATATGAAGCCATTTTGGTATGCCAAAAAGGTTCCTTATTAAAAGTATAGTGTCATTTTCATATAAGAGGAGTATGGTAACTAGACTTGCAAGACATGTTTCGACACAGTGTAGTTTTTCTAGAGAAGATTCTAACTTCTCTATATAAATACCAAAAGGAGCAGGGGGAAAGGAAATCCGTGCTTGAGCTCTATATTACAATTAATTTTCTTTTGAAAAACACTCATTTCTTCTAAGTTGGAAACAAGTTTCTCATATAACCTTATCATTCTCTCATGTAACCTTATCATTGTAACTCTAAACTTAGAGGAGAGATTCGTATTTTCTAGTCTCTTCCAAATGTTATTTGAAGGAATTGCAAATGTAAAATCTTGTTTGAGGTCAATACGATTTGACACTCTTATACTATAATCCTAAGTGTAAGTAAGTGATCTAAAGTCATGTTACAACTTCATAAAAAACCTACCATTTAGGCTCTATTCTCTCTCTTATCATGGTTTTTTAGCTGCATGCTAATCTTCTTTTCTAAAATTATAGCATAACACTTAGCCATAATAAGACTAATCATGATGGTCGAATGATTTTAGAGATTATTTTTAATGTTGATTTTAAAAATAGGAACAATAGTTCTTACCATCCAAAGCTTACAAAAATCCAATTTCATTGGTATATTGAAAAGGTTGTGGATGTGAGGAATGAGAATACTACCTTAAGGTTTCGTGTTGCAAAGTATATTCTATAGGGGGGTTGGGGCCTCATGAAATTGTCATATGAGTTGAATGACTTTGGAATTAGCCATCCATTCTTGGTCAATCTCAAAAATCCAATATGGCACTAGTAAGGATAAGGAAAATAATCTTACTTCCCCCTCATATTTCCACAACAAGGTATTGTCCACCACATTTTGTGTTCCCTTCTTGCAGACGATCTTATAATTAAAACCTATCGTCTTAGTGACCCACTTGTGCTACTTAGTTGAAGAAAAGCATAGCTCCATAAAGTGCCTCAAGATTCTATGGTTTGTCTTGATCTAAAAATGCCTTCTAGATAGGTAAGGGAACCTTGTATCCAATACATTAAGGATATCCATCATTATTTCTCATGTCTAGATATTCTCAAGATTCGATTAGACAATTTTTTACTGCTGAAATCCAATGAGTGTGTCTCTTATACCAACATTTCCCTAATACCTTTTTTGAGGCCTTGCATTTCGGGATGAAAGTCTTAGTGAAGTTTAGCATGGATAAGACTAGGGTAATATACATAAGCTCTTTTAAGGCCCAAAATACCTATTCAACTTCATCATTATTGAAAATGATCCAGGTGGATCTCGATGGCCACCCACCTCTTCCACTAACTTAATGGTTCTCTATCTTCTTAGCAGTTTTTGTATGATTTTTTTGGGTCCCAAACTTTTGGGGTTATTTTGAGGCCTTAAATTATGTGTTTTGGAAATTTGCGGGGTGAAGGGTTGCCAACATCATACCCTGACCTAGCAAAAAATTGCAATCCTTGAATATTTCTTTCCCACAAGCTATCGTGTACCCCAAATAGAGATTGTGTGCAAAAGTAACACCCCCGGGAAGGTGACGTATGAACTAACCACATCGACGCCCACAAACCTTTTGATGTTTCATCTTTTGGGGTTAAAGTCTTGGATTTTTAGGGTTTTTTCTTTGATGCTTTTTGTTAAAAGGAAATTTCGGCCTCATTGTAATAATCTCTTGCAAATGTGCATAGCTATCACATCTCTTCTCAGAGATAAGCTTCCACCATTATAGCAAGTTCATTTTGCTATGTATTTTTTTATAGTTCCTCCATATTTCGTACATTTATAGAAAATGAGTATTACTATATCTCTTTGTTTCTATCATATTTTTATTTTTCATTTCGTTCCCTCATAAATCTGTATGAGACAAGAACACTAATTTTGAGAATGAATTCTAATAGGGTGGAAATTCTATGATAGATCTACACAAATATTATGTAGTAAGCAAAGAAACAAGCAAACCACAACATACTTTTACTATCTTTTGGTGTGCCTAGTTTTTTTTTTCTTGGCCAACTCAAACATTGTCTTAATTAACAATTCCACCCACATATTCCACCTTAGAATTCTTAAAAGAACCCACATTTGGAAAAATTGATGAATACAAAATTATCTTAGAGTAATTATGATTCTCGATTCATGTGTGCCACATGTGCCTCTGTAACATCCCCAAGTGGATCTATTTGTAATTTTTCATTTTTCATTGTTTCTGGTTAAGAGGTTTTGACAAGTGGTTTCCAATGATAGATTTGAACTTAAACAAAAATAGGTCATATAGAAACAACAATAGAATAGCCACAAACTCATATATGCATTTTATTTAATATATAAGTTGACCTCAGTACATGAAAAGAGAAGATTTAGAAAAAATATAGAAGAATGGAAGATATGGTTTATGGCTCCTCCAAGATACAATAAAGAGAGAGATATGAACTATCATGAACCTCCAGTAGCTACATGCAAATATATACAAGATCAATTTGTGTCCCTTCTGCTCACTACATGAATATTTTGGCTAAGTTGTGCCCCTCCCTGCATGTAAACTCCCTTAGAAATTCGACCTCACTAGGATGTATAACTCATGTGAAGAGTTTCACTGTCTATAGTTGAAAAAAATGACCACAAATCATGAGATATCAAACCCCTAGTGTACCCTCCTTCAGGAAGTTTACCCAACTCTGATAATAAATAAATATGGATTCTAGAAAACCCCAAGAGTGCCAAGAAAAGTTGCTATAGGGATGCGAAGTGTTTCCCAAAAGAGATGCCCTCTGTATCTGGTCCCTTAGAGACAAATGGAACAATTCTCATTAATCATAATGAATAATGAATAATTTATACATGATATACTATATATAACTCAATAAATGTGCACCGGAGGAGAACCAATGCACCATAGTGGTGGTCTAGAGTGATCAGGACACACACTAGTAGTTACGGGAGTGAACTTCCACCTAGTGTAGTTTCTCAGGTAGTTACGGGAGTGAACTACCACATACCAAAGTCAACTAGTCAACCAGTCTTCAGATAACTGACTGAAATAGATTGTAGTGACGAGTAGATCAAGGAATCAAGGGTAATGCGCCAGTCTGGTGATGAAACCAAGGCTAATGTGCATTATCATGGCGATGATCCCATTGTTGCATGGTGACAACACCAATGTAGCATCTCGATTCAACTCAACTTGTCAAACTGAAGTGTCAAATGAAGAGAATATCTCCAAGTGGAATATTGTCCCATAAACTTTAGGAGACTGAATAATGACTAATAAACATAGGAAAAACCTTAGGAACTTAAGAAAAATAAATATTAGGTGTGTGTGAAGTAACTCCAACACCCCCTTGAATATCACTATGGTGAAAATAAAGAATGGGTCCCGACAACGAGGCCATGTTAGGTACCCAAATACAAAATATACAGTGAAATAATTATGTATCCTATTCTATTAATTAAATCTTCATTTTGTACTAGCATGAAAATAAAATATTTTATTGATTACTAAGTATATTGGTTGATTTTTAAATAATTAAGTATCTTATTTGATTCTTTATCTAGCACTAAATTATTTTTTGATTCTTAAACAAATTTTTTTATGTTCTACTATTTCTATTTTCATTCTCCATCTTATACTACATTGTCATAAAAATAGAATATTATCTAGTATTAATATTAAGTATATTGGTTAATTCTTACTATGTTGAATTTTTTCATCTTATACTAATGTTAAATGAGTATTAAGTTTTATTTTGATTCTCCATATTATATTAAATTGTCATAAAAATAACATATTTTATCTAATATTAATATTAAGAATATTAGTTAATTATTATCATTATATTAATTGTATTAAATGATTCTCTATTTCATACTATGTATATAGTCTTCATCTTGTAGTAGATGATTTTGAAAGAAAATATTTTATCTTGTAGTAGATGATTTTGAAAGAAAATATTTTATCTTGTAGTAGATGATTTTGAAAGAAAATATTTTATAATTATGTAATGATAATAACATTAGTTTCATACTATGTATATATTTGTCATGATATCTTTAAAAAAACATATTTTATAATTATATAATGACAATAACATTAGTTTTTAGAAGAAAAAAATACAATAAAATAAAATAATATGATTAAATGATTTTCCTGATATTATGTATTTAGTCTTCATCTTGTAATAGGTGATCTTGAAAATAAAATATTTTAAAATTATATAATGATAATAACCTTAATCTGATACCATGTATATAGTCTTGATATTGTAACCATGTACCATGTATATAGTCTTGATCTTGTAGTAGGTGATATTAAAAACAAAATAGTTTATAATTATCATTCTTATATTGTTTATCTTATATTAATTGTATTAAATGATTTTATATTTAATATTTTGTATATAGTCTTTATCTTGTAGTAGTAGATGATCTTGAAAAGAAAATATTTTATAATTATGTAAGGATAATAATATTAGTTTCATATTATGTATATTTTTTTCATAATGATCTTGAAAAGAACATATTTTATAATTATATAATGATAATAATTATAGTTTTTAGAAGAAAAAAAATACAATAAAATTATATGATTAAATGATTTTCCATCTAATACTATGTATTTAGTCTTCATCTTGTAATAGGTGATCTTGAAAATAAAATATTTTATAATTATATAATGATAATAACCTTAAGTGATCTTGAAAATAAATTATTTTATAATTATATAATGATAATAACCTTAATCTGATACCATGAATAACCTTAATTCTTGAATTATTGGTTAATAATGATTCACGTATATACTTTGACATGTGATTTTGATTTAAATATATAAAAGATTAAACGCGTTTATCTTCCATTGAAAAAAGTCACAAATGACAAATATGGGATAAGATAAATGACTCTCATCTCTATTTAAAATGAAACAATCACAAAATTAGAAATTCGGGCTATGGCTATCTAAAAGACTTGATCACATTGATTATATCACTTGCGAGGACAGATACTTGTAGAAATTACATTATATATTATATTACTCGGGAGAATCCTTTATGTCATGTAAACATGACCATTTTGAATACCTAGGGAATCTGCACACCACCCTTCTCTCCCTTCCACACAGATGAGACATATTCATATATATATCTTAGAGAGTCCTTGCATTATATGGCCTTTGAGCGTCACTATATGACGCCCCACAAAAAAATTCCTTATTAATTTATTTTGATTTTATAGTTGTTTTAGTTATTGTAATGCATATATAGAGTTGTATATAAAAGTTATTTAAAAAAAATAAAGGTATGCATTATATTTTACATATTTATTAAAATGAAAATTAAGTTAAAGAATATGTTTATTGATGATGAGAATGTGATTTTAATTAGATTTTGTTGTTATTTAGATAAACTTTGTTCTTCGTGATCATTTAATATGAATGGTTGTTTAAAGAATTATTATTTTTTATTATTGAAGTAGATAATAATTGATAGTCACACATTTTCATGGGAGATCTTTTGCATGTCCATAAGACCTATTATGTTGTAGCAAGAGGAGCTTGTGATATTGGTACTCTTATGCGGTTTTTTTTGATATTGTATTTAGCTTTTGATATTTTGCAATATTAGTTTGCTTTCTTATTGTTTATACTTGCATTAATGAACATTAAAGAAAATTATGTTATGTTAGGATTTTATTCTTTCATATTCATAAGCATTCATAGCAAGTTATATCAATGACTTGTTACATAATTAATCTGGTGAATCTACATTTTTATGTCACATTTACTTGATAGCTAATATCAATTGATATAACTTAATGAGAAATGTTGGGAATTTGATGTCAAAACATAGTTTTCCAAGATTGACTACCACTCAAGTCAAATTATGGGCTTCATTACTTCCTAAACTAGCACCCTTGCAATCCAGGGGCTATCTAGGGCAACATGAACATGAAGTGAACCAATGTCACATCAATACAATTTCCCCTATACTTTATGCCAACTCCTAGAATCCATGGTAGGTATACCAAATGTTTAAAAGTAACCTCTTTAAGTGAAACAAAACCATGCAATCATATGATATATTTTAATGAATCAACAAAATATATAACAAGACAATGTATTAGGGTTCCAATCAATTATTACAATTCTCTAAAGATATTCAACAAGAAACAATTGCATGAATCATGCTTACATTCACTTCAAAGAAAGGTTACGAGTTAGTAGATGTGTGTGCCAAATTTAATATGTAAGAAAAACAACATTAACAAATTCATATTAACATTTAAATCTAACAAAACTTGGTAAATATATTTTCAATAACAAACCAACAAGTGTTAGAATTTTTTTCCAAAGATACATAAACATTAACGTAGAAAAAACATAAAAAATGGGTGATGAATCACCCTAGGGTTTCACAAGTAATCACTTAGAATTTATCAAATAAAACCTCTAAACAATTGGTAAACAATTATAAGAACATTAGATATCACTATCACCTCAAGACATGTAAGATAAGATTGATAAATGATCTAGAAATGAAAGAGATGCAAGGCACAAGAAATAAAACACCTTGAAGCACCAAACCATAGCCTTAGGGTTTAACCAAATCTGATTTTTAATGCTGAAATTTAATATATAGATTTGAGAATCACCTTAGATCAACACAAAGAAAGTTATATATAACACCTTTAATCTTAACAAGATAGGGCTAATTTTCCTCCTTAGGGTTTGATGTCAACAATTAAGCATAAACCCAAAGAATAATAAGTCTAGGAATGAAATAATCTATTAACTTTAAACTAGATAATAAATGAAATAAAAATAATTGATTTTCTTTTATTTTCACCGTTGTATTTCTTATTAAACAACAACAACAAAAATATTTTATTTTTAGGGTCTTTTGGTTCATTGTTGGATATAGGACTAGTACCATTTTTTAATACAAGTAATCCTTATGGGGTATGTTAGATTACTGAGATTTTGAAGGGGGGTGGGGGGTGGTGAATCAGTGATATAGATTTTTAATATTTTTTAACCACAATATATACATGTTGTTAACTTTATGATCAATTTTTGAATATCATTCAACAAGTGCAGAATAAATCAACCATGAAAAATGAGCAATCATACACATACACAATACACCAGTATTTTTAAATGGAAACCCAATGCGAGAGAAAACCACAGAATGATTTCTCTTATATGTCTCTAAGAATTACATTTATTGGAAGCACCAACTTCATTTTTTTTCCAACTGCAATTGGAAGGAGGTTCTAACCCCCTATATTTTTAGGCTACAACCCGAGGGCAACTCCAACTCCCCAATCCTCTGGCTCCAACCAAAAGGAGGATACAACCCTCTATGTTCTCCGGATAACACCAGAAGGTGGCTACAACCACCTATCCTTTCCCTATCCAACCACCCTTAAATATAAGTGTCAAATAATTAATGAAACCATTGTCACATTGTCACTGTGAAATATGCCACTATAAAACTATACTAATTTGTTCCAACAACATGTAACCAACATGTGTGAATAATCTATAGTAAACATGTACTAATAACCTATAATCAACCTGTACGAATAACCTACACCAACATATACCAACACCATGTACCAATAATCTCCTCAATAGATCATATCTGATAACATAAATCTCATACTCAATATCATAAGAATATCACTCAAACCATGTGAATTTATGTCTCTCTAGTCATGTGCCATACATGTGCATACAATCATAATCATGTGTAATAAACCCTCACATGGAATAGACATCAAGCCCTCATTGTTATTTAGCTTCAAACTAAACCAACAATTTAAGCAACACATCACAACCAAAATCCTGCAACCATGTACCAAGAAATTGTTGATTAAGGTTGGTTGTCATTGATGTCAATCCTTGAAGAAAGCCCGGTAGCACAAAGGTTGGGTAATGGACCCAATATTGTTTGATGTAAAGGCGATTCATTAGTGTCTTTTCATGGTTGATAATAAGTAGAAATGGATGATCTCCAAAGTGGTCCCCTTATGGTGAAAGCCCTCATGGGAAGATGCTTTGTGGATTGAGTTATCCTAGAAGTATGGTTAGAGAAACGATGTTTATTTGTGTAATAATGAGATGAAAATCAGTGAATTTGTCCGTGAAACTATCCTATATGGATATTTCGTATCATTCCATTTTCATTGGTATGTGGAACGTCACATAACTCCTCACGGTTAGGGTAATGGACCCAAGTTTGTTTGATCAATAACAATATGAGTTTTGATATATTTTTAGGTAATACAATTCTATATGGATAGTACATGTCATTCCATTTCTGGTGGTATGTGGAACGTCACATAAATTCTCACGGTTTGAGAGTTATGGCCTTATGAAGTTGGAGGACCCTCATATGTCATCTAGAAGCCCCAAAAGGTCAAAGTAGTCAAAGTGGTTTAAGAGATTTTAAAAGGTAAATAATAAAGTGAAGTGATGAGTGTCTATAATTCAAAGTGAATACAAAAAAAATTAATTCAATAATAAATTTAATGGAGAAATTAGAAGTGAGTTAACCCTAAAATAAGGAAAGTGGGCAAAGTGACGTAGAAGATGTTTTTAAGGAAGCTACTTGGAGAGTATAAATAAGAGGCAAGGCTCTCTCATTTAAGACACACTTGAGAATATTTAATACCTATAGGTGTATGAGGTAACCAAATGATATCTAAGAGGAATTTTCGAGGAAAGTGAAGAAAAGAAGGCTGGAATTCAAGAAAGGATAAATTCTTTTGATGATGCTTTCTAAGGTGTTTCGAGTAAAAATGTCATAACTTATTCATAAAAGATCCAAATTCAGTAAGACCAAATGTGTTGTTTATAGTACAGTTTTGTAGTATGTTGTGTAATAGTTTCATATCAATTCAACAAATATTCTGTGTGGGGAAATCTCTACAAGGTCACTCTCTAGAATAAGCCAGAATTTAGCAAGGTGTGCCATTTTTTTCCATAACTCCTTTTATGAGAGGTTCAAAGTAGTGAAACTTGGATGAATTGCACAAAACAAACTGAAGAACATTGTGTATCAGTTTCATATCTTTAGTCATTAAAGGTACAACGTTATGATTATTTCAATTTACGGTTCTTGACTAATCCAAAACCAGTCTTGTGAGACTAAAGAAATGTTTGATGAAAATGCTAGTCTCTTGTTGTTAAATTTAAGGAAGGTTTGCAGGCATGTGATCATATAAAAGAGGTCGATTACAGAGTCAAAAATCATATTTGGATGATGAAATTGATGAGGGATTTTGGTTGAGGTAAAAGTTGGGTACATGGTTGAGACAAGTAGTTGATGAGTTGGCACATACATGAAGTTTACAGTTGATGATGTTGGTACATATTGATGAGTCATAGCTAATGAGTACTTGACACATGATTGGTACATACTTAGTACATGGTTGGTTTCACTTGTTTATGGTGCAGGTTGATTACATATTGTTTGGTACAGGTTGGTTCATGGTTGATGCACTTGTTTAGGGTACAAGTTGATTACAGGTTGATGCATCGTTCAGGTTTATTGGTACATGCTTAAAATGGTATATCTCACAGTGATAGTGTGATAGTGGTTTCATCATTATACTTCTACTTCAGGGAAGTTGGATGGGGCAAGGACAGGTGGTTGTAGCCACCTTCCGATTGTAGTCGAAGAACATAGGGGGTTGTATCCTAAGAAAATAGGGGGTTGGAGACTCCTTCCAGTTGCAACTAGAAAACAAAGGAAGTTGGTTCTTCCAATGAATGTAATTCTTCAAGACATATAAGATAAATCATTATGTCATTTTCTCCCGATTTGGGTTTCCACGTAAAACATCGGTGTACTATGTATGTGTGTGATTGGTCATTTGTTATTTCTCATTATTGGATAATAATTATACATTGATATAAAACTTAGATTATTTGGAGAAAAAGGATTATAATTATGCTATACTTGATTCACCCCCCCTCTCAGTAATACAACAATTTCTATCAGAGCAGGTTCCTTCAAAAATCAGTTTAACCACTAAAAGGTAGATCATGGAGAGTAAAAACTCATATAAAAATGGAATACCACACTTTGATGGATATAAGTATGCTTTTTGGAGCATAAGGATGAAGACGTATACACAGGCATAGGGGTTTGAAATTTGGAAATCAATTGTAGATGGATACACAGTACCAGTAGTTCCACCAACAAATGACAAAGCAGTGAAACTTGGTTAGAATAATTCCAAAGCTACAAATGCACTTATGAATGGTCTCAGTGAAACAATATTCACCAAAGTTGCACATTGTAAATCCACCAAACAGATTTGGGACAAGCTTCGAAATATTTATGAAGGAGATGAAAAAATCAAAGCAACAAAACTTCAAACTTACAGAGGTCAGTTTGAACAACTAAAAATGAAGGAAGATGAGAATATTCCAGCCTAGTTCTTAAGAGTTGACGAAACAGTGAATGAAATCATAGGACTGGGAGAAGGAATCGAAGAATCTTTAATTGTTCAAAAGGTACTAAGATCTCTTCCTATGAAATTCAACCCTAAGATATCAACACTAGAAGAAAGATCAGATATGAACTCAATAAGCATGGATGGAATCTTCATAGCATATGAAATGAGAACTGAATAGGAAAATCCATATGTAAAAGAACAAGCCTTCAAAGAATCCAAAAGATCAAAGAAAAAGAAAAATGAACAAGAGTAATATAGCAGTATCAACGACGCCTTGGAAGATGATGAAGAAGTAGCCAACTTTGTCAAAAGACTGAACAAGGGAACCAATGGTGGGTATAGAGGTAAGATTCCCTTAATTTGTTTTAATTGTGATGGTATTGGTCATTTTGCTAACAAATGTCCTCATAAGAAAAAGAGAAATGATGAAGGTTACTTAAAAGGAAAACACACATATAAAGGCAAAATAACTACAAAGAAAGATTTCAAGAAAATCTTATGCATCAAAGAAGACATCTCATCATTAGATGAAGATGAAAGCAATGGCATTGAGATAGGAAGAGTTCTATTCATGGAAGTAAAAGATTCTGACAAAGAAGAATCTGAAGAAGAATATGAAGAAGCCGAAGAAGGATATGAAGAATTCGAAGATGAAATTGAAGAGGCAGAAGTTGACTATCAAGAAGAATTAATGTGTCTCATATAAGTTATTAGAAGAGAAAAGAAGAAAAACAAGAAACTACAAGCAGAACTAGACAAGAAAAAGGACACTCGAGAACTAGAACAAATGATCACAAGATTGAAGTTTCAAATAAAAGAAGATAAAATAATTGAAGAAGCACTAAAATAACAACTAGAAGAAAATGACAAGATCGTTGGAAACTTGGAAGTAGAGATTGTCACAATAAGAAAGGATATTCAAAAGAAAAATATGCAGAATAGGACAAAATTTCTGGATGAAATTATCAATAGTAAACAATCTCATCTTGACAAGTCTAGATTTGGATAGAATCAGACAGAAAAGGGATCAAGATCCAAAACAATAGAGCAAAAGACAAATCCAAAAAGCTATGGAGAAAAAATCAAAGGGGATAGCAATATGTAAAGGGAAGATTACAGGGACACTCCTCCACTGAGAAGATTCAGATTTCAAAATCAACAACAGACAGATAGGCCTCAAGAGAAAGAAGGATACATAAGAGCACCTTATTTCAGAATATCTTCAACTCCCAGGTATCAAACTATATTTTGTGGTTTATGTTATGCATGTAATAAATTTGGACATAAATATGTGAATTGCAGAGATAAAAATAGGAACAATAACAACTTTGAGAGTCATACACAAAGGGGTTACTCAATAAGACCTAGTAAAACAAAAAGAATAAGTTACAATAGGTTTGAATCTTTGAGCACTGAAGTGGAATGTTACAAATGTAACAATTTTGTACACATGGCCAAAAATTGTAGAATGACAGTCCCTCCTAAAGAACCTCAACATAATAAGAACATTCACAAACAAGAACCTCAGAAAATTACATGGATAAGAAAGCAAGATTTGTATAGCAATGAACAATGCACAATCACTCTACAAGATAAGCAGAAGAAACATGGTTGGTATGTTGACAGTGGGTGTTCAAAACACATGAAAGGTGATAGAGACAAATTTCTTACATTGCGAAAGGAAATAAATGGATCAGTCTCCTTCGGAAATGATAATTCAGCCAAAATCATTGGTGAAGGCACAGTCCGAATTGGGAACAAGAATAAAAAGGAACAAAATGTTCTACTGGTAGAAGATATGAAATATAATCTTCTAAGTGTGAGTCAAATGTGTTACCAAGGTCATAACGTTACTTTTGATTCACAAAAGTGTGAGATAAGAAGAGAAGGTTTAGGGAAATTGGCCAGTACAGCTACAAGAACTTCAAACAACATATATGTGTTAAGTGAAATTGGAAATGAAAAGTGTTGTCTAGGAAAGGAAGATGAAAGTTGGCTATGGAAAAGAAGAATGGGTCACATGAATTTTGATAAACTTGTCAAAGTCAACAAAAGAGAATCAATCAAAGAAATTCCCCGGAACACGAAACCAACCAACACTTTACGCAAGCATTGTCAACAAGGAAAGAAAACAAAGACTAGGTTCAAATCAAAGGAATATTCAATAACAAGACCACTGGAAATTGTGCATACTGATCTAGTTGGACCAACTACAATGAAGGGCTTAAAAGGTGAGATATACTTTATGTTATTAGTTGACGATTATACAAGAATGAATGAAGTTTTCTTTCTCAAGAAAAAGTCAGAAGTTTTGAAAACTTCAAGATATACAAGGAAATGGTTGAAATTGAGATGGATTCAAGAATCAAATTCTTGAGATATGAAAATGGAGGAGAGTTCACTTCAAAGGAATTTATGGACTACTGCAACAGTCATGGAATAAAAAGATAATTCTCTGTTGCTAGGACACCTCAATAGAATGGAGTTGTTGAATAAAGAACAGGACAATACAAGAATTGGCTTGAACAATTCTAATGGATTCCAAATTGATAGAAATATTTTGGACACAGGCAATGCATACAATAGTTCACATTCCAAACATAGTAATTCTCATAAAAAACACTGATAAAAATCCCTACGAGCTATGGAAAGGAAGACCAACAAATGTGAAGCACTTCTGAGTTTTTGGAAGCAAATGCTACATCAAAAGAGAAGATGGACGAATGGGAAAGTTTGACTCTCGTGTGGACAAAGGAGTACTTGTTGGTTACTCAAGTATAAGGAAATCATACAAGTGTTACAATCTAAGATTGAATAAAGTCGTGGAAAGCATCAACGTAACAATTGATGAAACAGGTAGACCATAATCAAAGGAAGAAGAAAACAAATCAATGGAACAACTTTTCGAAGAAGAAGAAGCATAAGATGAAGTAGAAGAGGAAGATGCAAAGAATCCGATAAAAACATAAGATCAAGTTCAACTAGTATCTCCAAAGACACCTAGCAAATGAGTGCAGAAGAATCATCCTTCAGATCAGATTATTGCAAACAAAGATGCGGGATTTGAGACTAGAAGAAAAATCTGTTCACCTAAAAAAACACACCTATCACTCTTATCTACAATTGAACCAAACTATTTTGAAGAAGACAACAAGGATGAATTTTGGAAAAAGGCTATGAATGAATAATTGGATCAAATAGAGAAAAATGAAACTTGGGAACTAGTTCCAAGACCAAAGAATAAGAATGTGATCGGCACAAAATGGGTTTTCAGGAATAAATTAAATGAAGATGGACAAGTTACAAGGAACAAAGATAGATTGGTATGTAAAGGATATGCACAGATTGAAGGAATCGACTTTGAAAAGACATTTTCCCCAGTTTCCAGAATTGAAGCAATCTAGTTTCTTTTATCCTATGCATGCTCCAAAAATGTTAAAGTATATGAGATGGATGTAAAATTATACTTTCTGAATGGGGAACTTTAAGGATAAGTCTACATTGAAAAACCAGAAGGATTTCAGTTGTCAGAGAACGCAAATTATGTGTGTAAATTAAATAAGGCATTGTATGGTACAAAACAGGCTCCTAGAGCATGGTAGTCTAGACTGGATAAGTATATGCAGTGGGCAGGGTCAAGACAAGGAATTGCAGACAACAACCTCTGCATCAAGGTAAGTGAAAGTAATATTTTATTAATTGAAGTTTATGTTGATGATATTATTTTTGGTAGTGATGATGATAGGTTAAGCCGGAAATTTGCAAAAGATATGCAGAATGAATTTGAAATGTCATTACTTGGAGAACTATTTTTAAGAACCAAATATCAATATAGTATAGAAAAATCTCAAAAAAAGTACTCAACGCCTTGAAAAACATATAATTTCAGATAATAAGCGTCTTCGAGGGGGAAACCTCCTTTTACCCCACTTAAATGTTCAAGTACAAGATGATTTCAAATGAAAATATCTCCTTGGTATATATAGGATACTAGGAGGTATAATTACAACTAATGTAATAAAGTCAACATAAATAAAATAACATTACTAATGTAATATGCCCCAATTAAGGGGTAATGAGCCAATATTAGGGATTAACATTCCCCTCCCCTTGAGACAAGTGTTGTCTGCAACGATTGAGTAACTCTAGATGCTTCTCTATAAAATACTCATCTTCCCAAGTGGAATCTTTAGACGGTACTTTCCTCCATTTAATGAGATACTCTAAAATGGATCTATTCCTTAGCTGGAAAATTCTTGTCTCGGTGATGGATTTAGTCTCCAATATGATTTTTACTTCTTTGTCAAGTTCTGGCAATATAGTTTCAACTAGGATCTTGTCACCTATAACCTTATTTAAGCATGAAACATGGAAACTGGATGTACTCGTGAAGATGCAACAACTCCAATTTGTATGCCATAGTACCAATCTTTTTCATTACCTTATAAGGGCCATAATAATTTGGTGATAATTTGTTATCCTTCTTGGCTTGCTTGAGGGACATCTGTTTGTTTGGTTGTATTCTTAAAAACACCCAATCACCTACTTCAAAACTTCTTTCACTACAATGTTGATCTGCTTGTTGTTTCATGCGATTATGTGCCATGGTCGGGTTTTCCTTTAAGATGTGGAGAACTTGTTGTTGATTCTTGATGTGATCTTCCACTGCTTGAACCTTAGATTTTTATTTTAGAGAAGAAGTGATGGAAGGAGGTTGGTATCCATAAAGTTCCATAAATGGTGTCATTTTTGCTGCAGTATGAAAGGAAGTGTTATACCACCATTCTACCAAGGGTAACCATTTGAACCATTGTGTTTGTTTATCAAAGATAAAGCAACAAAGGTAGCCTTCCAGACATTTGTTCACTGTCTCATTTTTTTCATCAGATTGAGGATGATAGGATGAGCTATGAGCTAATTGAGTACCCAAACAAGAAAATAATTAGATATCCAAAAATGTCTAGTGAATATGGGATCTTTGTCACTTACAATAATCTTTGGGCTACCATGTAGCTTTTGAACTGTCTCGATGAATGTAGTGGCAACTGTACTAGCTTTGAAGAGATGAGAGAGTGCAAAAAAGTGTGCGTACTTGGTCATTCTATCAACAATCACCATGATGACACTCTTTCCTTCATAATTTTGTAAACCTATGATGAAATCCATGGAAACCTCCTCCCAACACTGACTTGGGATGGATAATGGTTGTAAAAGACCTAGGGTCTTAATTGTTTCCACCTTATTTTGTTGGAAAACCAAACATTTTGCCACAAACCTTTGAACATCAGTTTTAAGGCCATCCCAAACAAAATCCTTCTTGACTCTATGGTAGGTTTTCAAAAATCCCAAGTGCCCTCCTACTGGAGAGTTGTGCAATTCCAATAGTACCTTTTGTTTGAGTTGGGAGTTCTTACATAAATATAAGCGATCTTTGTACCATAGTGAATCATTTTTCCATAAATTCATTTGATGCACTGGAATCCTGCTGCAACCATTGAATGAGAGTCCACACTTTTTCATCATTCTTACATTCATCCATTGCTTCTATTATCCAATCGGGTTGGATGATAGAGATAGCAGAGGGAAATACCTCAACATCTTCATCATTTCTTGAAAGTGCATATCCCACAACGTTTTGCTTCCCCTTTTTATAGACGATTTAAAAATCATAACCCAATATATTGGTTACCCATTTTTGTTGTTCTTCTAAAGATAGTCCTTGTTCCAATAAGTATTTAATACTATCATGATCTGTTTTGACCTTGAAGTGCCTACCTATTAGGTAAGGATGTCATTTCTTCAATGCATGTAGTATTGCCATCATTTCCTTCTCATAAATGGGTTTGTGTAAGTCCTTTCCCTTGAGTGATCGACTTTCAAAAGCTAGGGGCCTTCCTTCTTGCATTAGGATAGCACCAATTCCATTTCCCGTGGCATCACATTCCACAATAAAGGTTTTTTTGATGTTTGGAGTGGTCAAGACAGGAGCTTTTCACATCACCTCTTTAAGTTGTTCAAAATATTTAGTTGCCTCTCGAGTCCATGAAAATGCATCCTTCTTAGTTAGTGTCATTAAAGGTGCTTCTATTCTTCCATAGTTCTGAACAAACTTGTCGTAGTAACTTGTCAAACCCAAAAATCCTCTAACATTCTTCAATGTTTTGGGCACCAGCTAGTCCATCATGGCCTTAATCTTGTTAGGGTCTACCTTGACACCTTCATGAGATACAATATGACCCAAATACTCTACCTCCTTTACTCCAAAGAAACATTTGGATGGTTTGGCATATAGTTGTTTCTCCTTTAGTAGTT
>ML783350.1:284859-319070 GCA_009831015.1 Picea engelmannii | reverse complement strand
TGGTATAAATAAAAATCATTATACATTCATTTGATTAAAGTCAAATTTCATAGATAATAAGAAGAAAAGAAGGCCGGATTTCAAGGGAGGATGAAGTCTTTTGGTGATGTGTTCTAAGGTATGTTATTTTCAGGTCATCTTACAATTTTTGCTATAAATTGTTTTCTAGAATGATTGAGATGGTGAAATTGCTATGGTATTGAGAAGACATATCAAGGTACCTCTGGTACAAATTTCAGCTCTTGATTCTCTATAATTATGGAGATACACTCTATGGAAGATAGGGTTTGTGACCAGTCCTAAAGCTAGTCAATAAATAGGTGTTCCGAGTAAAATAGTCATAACTTATTCATCGAGAATCCAAATGAAGTGGGACAAATTTCATTGGAAATAGCACGGACTGTAGTTTCTTTTGTGTCTATTTCAGAATTGGATGTTAATTATTGAGCACGGGACATTATGTGCAAGTTCACTCTCCTGAATAGACTAGACTTGAATAAAGTCTACCATTCTTTCTATAACCTCTTTTTGGGGAGGATTCAAGGAGTGAAAATTGGAGGAGTTTTAGAGAATACATTGAGTAATGTTATCTACAAGATTAGAGTACTCCAAGAATTGAAGAATTGTAGAAATTGAAGAAGTCTTAGGAAGCATTATCAGGTTCTATGTGATGATTGGTTGATGGTGATGATTTAATGTAAAGTTTTATTATCTCTCATATATTCTTGGGTGGAAGGAAGGGGAAAGGATGGATATTTAAAATCTCTCTTGATATTGGAGGATTATATCTTCATCTTGGATGTTTATCCCTCCCTTTACATTTGGAAGTTGTAGCTACCTTTGGAAGTCATTACTTCCCTTGAACAATAACTATTGATTATTTCTCATATATTGTGCATCGTGTATTGTGGTGTATTGGTGTAACTCTTATACTATTGTTCATTACTCTTAGTATCAAAATGACTTGTACCCTTTACATAACAGTTACAGTTACAGGAAGGTTGACTCTTGAACAATATATAGCAAGGGATAGAATACACCTACTAGTTCTCCTCCACTAGGGAAACATCCATATGGATGTTATATCTCTAGATCACTGCATTAAACACAATAAACAAATATTCACACGTTCACCTGTGCTCATCCACAGGTACACCCACTCTACAAATCTTCTTTCCCACTGCCTCACAAAGGATAATCATCTGGAGTTTTATCGTCAACTCTGCTGCTCAGAGGAGGCTAATACATCATCTTCATTTATATTCAAATGACGATGCACCCAACACTTTAGGATTTCACACGTTCACCTTGTGCTCGGCCACATGCACGTATAACTCAACATATCACCTTTCCCACTAGATAATCATCTGGAGTACTTCTCAACTCTTTGAATGGAGGAGGTCATCTCTACGTTCTAGCTCTGTCTCATGAAGGAACCATGCACCCTTCTTAAGGTATTTCTATCAATTTTTTAAGGTTAGATAAAGACTCACATAGCTACAATGATCCACATCTCATAGGTTTTTAAGCTGGAGAATGTTTCACATAGCTGCAATCATCAACACTCCCTCTCAGATAGGGAGGGATTTTCCACCAAGCCAATTCCTTCACAAAAAATACTCGAACTTTGTCTTGGAAAGTCGTTTAGTGAAGATATATGCAATTTTTTCATGAGTATAAAGATACTTCATGTCTATTGTCTTTCTCTGCACCATGTCTGTGATATAGTGATACTTGATTTCAATCTGTTTTGATATGTCATGAAACATTGGGTTCTTGGAGAGATTTACACAGATCTGGTTGTCACAATGAATAATAGTCGGATCCATCTCATGATCGAACAAGTCAGTCAAAAGTTTGCGAATCCATACAACTTCACGAAATGTCACACTTGGTGAAATGTACTGTGCCTATACTTTTCTTAAAGCCACAGAGCTTTGTTTTCTGCTACACCAAGAAACCATGGCTGATCCTAAGGTGAAGCATCAACCCAAGGTTCTCTTTTTGTCTACTACACTTCCTACCCAATTTGCATCGACATATCCTTGCAATATTAAGTCCACATTGGCTGCATATCTCAGGCCATAACCAATTGTGCCTTGTAAGTATCTAAATATCTGTTTTGCAGCTATCTAGTGTGTATGTTTTGGTTGGCTCATAAACTGGCTAATAACATTAACTACATAGAAAATGTCTAGTCTATTGTTAACAAGATACATCAAAGATCCAATCAGTTGTCAATATAAATGTGGATCTATGTCTCTTAAATCAATGTCACTAATTTTCTTTAAATCCATTACCATTGGAGTAGGTATGGATTTTCATTCTATCATACTGAACATTTTTAGTATCTCCATAGTAAATTTTCCTTGACTTAGGAAAATCTCATTTGTTCTCTACCATACTTCTAGTCCCAAGAAATAAGGCATTAGGCCCAAATCCTTCATTTGAAATTTGGTAGTCAATTCTTTCTTGCATTAAACAATGAGTCTCTTTGAATCAGTAAGGAAGATATCATCCACATATAAAAAAAAAATAAGACACTCATTGCCATCAATGTGATAATATAATTTTAGATCCGTTGTACTTTTGTTGAAGCCCAAACTCATTATAAATCCATCCATTTTCTCGTACCAAGCACGTGGTGCTTGTTTTAGACCATATAGGGATTTCTTCAACCTGCCTACATGATATTTTTCGTTGTGTATAATGAAACCTTCTGGCTTCTCAATATAAACTTCTTCCTCAATTTCACCATTGAGAAAAGTTGTCTTTACATCCATCTGATGTAGCTCCCAACCCATGGAAGAGACTAGTGCAATGATAGATCAGATGGAGGTATATCTGGCTATAGGTGAAAAAGTCTTGTCATAGTCGACTCCCTCTATTTGTGAAAACCCTCTAGCCACAAACATTGCTTTGTATTTTTCAATTCTTCCATAAGCAACATGTTTGATTTTGTAAATCCATTTGGAAGTCACTACGGACTTTCCCTCTGGTATTAGAACAACATCCCATACATCATTTTTTAATATGGATTGGTATTCTTCAGTCATGGCATATTTCCATACTTGTTCAACTGAAGCTTCTCCATGAAAAGTTGGCTCTAAGTCAATAATGTGGGTCATGGATGAAAGGTAGATTGATAATCTCTTTGGTCTCTTGATTTCTCTAGTTGCTCCTTGTGGAGATTTATGCCCTTCTGGTTCTTCTAAAGTTTTTCAATCCCAAGAAGGTATTTTATGTCCAACTGTGATGTCTTTGGGTATGTTTCTTGGGGAAACTAAATATGCTGGAGAAAATGGATCAACTGGAGTTGTTGGCTCATTTGGAATAATATATGTCTCCCTTTGAAATATTGAAGGGGGAGGAGGTATTGTTTCACTATCAATTTCCATCTGAGCTTCTATGTATTTTTGGAAGGCTACTACTTCTTCAAAAGTAACATCTCTGCTTACTTCAATTTGTCTATGACCTTGTATGTAGATTCTATATGATTTTGAGGATTCACTATATCCTACAAATGTACCCTTTATTCCTGAAGATTCTAGTTTGTCTCTCTTTTCTTTGGGTACATGAAGGTACACTGGACATCCAAATATTATGAAGTGTCTGATCTCAGGCTTCACTTTGGTGAATGCTTCTTTTGTAGTAATGTTCTTTAGGATCTAATGAGGACTACGATTTTGAACATATACTGTTGTCATACATACTTCTGCCCATAGAGTCATGGGTAGACTCTGATCATGTATCATTTCTTTAGTTGCCTCAATGATAATTTTGTTTTTCCTTTCAGCAACCCTATTTTGTTGAGGGTTGTAAGGAACTGTGAACTCCCTCTTGATTCCTTCTTCAATACAAAAAATGCTAAATGCTTTTGAGGTGTATTCTCCTCCATTTTCTGATCTTAATATTTTGATTTTTCTTCCGGTTAGGTTTTCAACCTAAGATTTGAATTCTTGAAACTTGGAAAGGATTCCATCCTTGTTATTCAGAAAGTAAATCCATTTTTTCCTGGTGTGATCATCTATGAAGAGTAAATAGTATAAGTACCCATTTAAGGACGCAACAATCATTGCCCCACATACATATGAATGTATCAAGTCGAAGATTTCCTTGGATCTGTTGTCACTGTTAGGAAAGGATCCTTTAACATTTTTTCCAAGGGAACAACCTTTGCAAACACGTTTATGTTGAATCTGTATATATGGTAGACCTGTTACCATTTTCCCTAGAGATGGAAGAACTCTATAATGAATGAGAGCAAGTCTTCTATGCCATAACTCACTCAAGATGATAGTGTCATGTAATAACACTTGAATTGGTTTGATGGTCAACCTATACAAGTTGTTTTCTCGAACACCAATTACTTTGGAAGAGATTATATGAGAGTCTTTGTGCCATGCAAGAACTCTTCCTTATGAGAAAGTAATTTTGTAACCTTTGTCTTCCAAGGTTGAAATAGATACAAGGTTTCTCTTCATTCTGGTTTCATTTATACTTCTTCTAGTTTAAACTTCATATTTGAATCTAGTTGGAAAGTAGAAGTTCCAACTCCTCTCACATTATATCTAGCATCATCTCCAAGAACAACATGTAGATGTGTCTCTTTCTCAATGAAATGTGTTAGATGATTTCTAAGACCAGTCATGTGCCTAGAGGCACCACTGTCAATAAGACAAGTATTTCCATTGATAGGAACCATACCTGAGAGTGTTGAGATGTTGATGTCTTTATTTCTTTGAGGTATTCTCTCCCTGGAACTGACCTTGCTTCCCATCATGATTTTTCTCATCTTCACAAACCCTTGTTAACTAGGCTAGAAAACCTAATGGCTAGGCTAGGCTAGCACTTTTAGGTTTTGTTGGGCTTATGACTACCAAAAATAAGCCTTGATAAACATGATATCTCTGGTACGTCGAGGATCTTCTTCAAGAAGTTTTCAAAAATACAATTCAGAATTTTCTGCAGAATTTTGGCGAAACCCTAGAAACCCTTAGAGCCAAAAAAAAAAAAATGCCTCGAAATGTAATCTTATACTTATTGGAGGTGCATTGAAGGAGGTTGTACCCTCATATTTCCTTTTTATCCCCAACTCCCATGTTTTGAGTGTTGAAAACTCTCATAAGTGGAGGTCGTACATAATTTCTGGAAAACCTAGGAGGGTCATACAGTTTTTCCAGATGTGTGAGAGAAAAGTTGGAAAATGCTTGTGCAATGGGATCTTCAATACCTATGCTCTGATAAAATGTTTATTTTTCAATAACTTAGGTTAAGTATGTAGGTCATTTTAATTTTCATTTTTCTTAACCATAAACAAGAATGTTGTAGCAACCAAGATCACAAGAAGAAACACCATGCATAAGAACACAAGAAGTATCTCGGGAAACCCTTCTCAACAAGAGAAGAAAACCAAATCAAATCCTTTGCTATATTATTCAAGATAAATAACTTCACCTCCAATAATAATTATCACACAAGAGGGTTCTCAAACCCTAGAATACTGATTCCCAAGAGAGGTGCGCACTTTTCCCAAGAGAATGTACTTGTTGAAATTTCCAAACTTGTCTGAAGGATATGATTCCACAATGGGGAATATTACTTTACTTATAGTAGACTTGTCCTATCACTAAAAGTGTCTATTGGAACAACAAGGCCGACCTCTCTAAGTCAAATTATAATTAATATTAACCAGATTAATTATCTTTTACATTTATTACCAATCACATTAAGGTGGGTCCGACCCGTACCCTTTACATAAAAATTAGAGTTACATGTAGGTCTGACTCTTGAACAATATATAGAAAGGGATCAGATACACCCACTAGTGCTCATCCTCTAGGGTCACATCCATAGGGATGTCATATCTCTAGCTCACTGCATTACATAGAAGAACCATATCTTCACAGGTTCACCTATGCTCATCCACAGGCACGTCCACTCTATAGATCTTATTTCCCATTGCCTCACACAAGAGAATCATCTAGAGTTTTCTCGTCAACTATGTTTCTAAGAGGAGGCTAATACATCATCTTCATTCATTTTCACATGACGATGCACCCAACACTTTGGGATTTCACACGTTCACCTTGTGCTCAGCCACAGGACGTCTAACTCAAAAAAATGCCTTTCCCGCTGGATAACCATTTGGAGTTATTCTCAACCCTATGAATGGAGGATTTCATCTCTACATTCCAGTTCTATCTCATAAAGGAACCATGCACCCTTCTTAGGGTCTTTCTCTCAGGTTTTTAATATGAGAGAAAGACTCACATAGCTACAATAATCTACATCTCATTGATTTGTAAGCTGGAGAATGTCTCACATTGTTGAAATCATCAACAATTCCAATACAAATGTATTTGTGAAGTATGGACGTGCTAGAATAGGGGTAGAGCATGTAACATCTTTAAAGACTTGGAAGGTATGATAAAAAACTGATGTCGAAGTGAAAGCATTCTCTTTAAGGAGAGAAGTGAGAGAAGCTAAATTTTTTCCATAATTCCGAACAAACTTCCTATAATAGACAGTTAAACCCAGAAAACCACGCAAGATCTTAATATTTTTAGGGTGAGGCCAATCCTACATATGATCAATTTTATTAGGATCCACTCAAACACCATCCTTGTCAACAATATGACCCATATGTTCCACTTCTGAGGCACCACGAGCACGTTTATATTGTTTGAGGAAAATTTGGTTCTTAGAGAGTAGATGGAGAACTTGATTCACATGGGAGATATGGGATGGCCAAGTTTTACTATAGATGAGAATATCATCAAAGGAAAATAAGACAATGACAGATAAAAGTACAAAATACATGATTCATAAGACTTTGGAAAGTGGAAGGAGTATTACACAATCCAAAGGGAATTACCAAGAATTCATATTGACCCTCATGAACATGAAATGTAGTCTTGGGAATGTCTTCGTCTTTCATATGGATCTGGTGGTATCCCGAATGTAGATCCAAATTCGTGAATTACTAAGCATCACTTAATTCATCCAATATGTCATCAATGACAGGAATGGGGAATTTGTCTTTGATTTTCAATTTGTTGAGGGTGCGAAAATTGGGACACATGCACCAAGTACCTTATTTCTTGAGTACCATGACCACAGGGGAAGAATATGTGCTAGTACTGGGATGTATAACATCGACTTATAGCAATTCATCAACAATTTTCTTAATTTGATTCTTCTGGGAAAAGGGATGACAATACAACCGAACATTGGGAGGAAGATTTCTTGGGATGAGAGGGATGGAATGATCATGGATGGGAAGGGGCAATTGATTTGGGAGTGCTTAAAACAACTTGGTGGTGGGAGAGGATAGATTGGAGGTCAAGATGCATAGAAGGTGTCTCAACAACATGAATGGAGTGGAGTTGGGCTATAATCCTGAATGACCTTTTCTGAGGAGATTTTCCATGCGATGGGAACTGATTATCTCAGAGGAACCTGTTGTGATGCATTAGAAATTATATTGTTGTCCCTCCCATTGGAATTGCATGGTTAAGTACTTAAAATCCATGAGAATGGGGCTAGAGTGCGTAACCATTTGGAACCAAGAACAATTTCACAATCACCCATGTCTATAGAAAACATATGGGATTTCAGGTCATACTGACCAATTCAGAGTCACACATTTTCACATCACCCCCCACATTTCATGGAGCCACTATTGGAAATTGTGTTTTGAAAATTATTCATGGCATGGATGTAAAAATTGACTTCCTAGGAAATGCGATGATGAATAAAATTATGGGTGCTACCATTGTCCACAAGGATGATGAATTTCCTATTTTTGATGTAACCAATTACTTTGAGAGTATGGGGGGCAGAGAAGCCAGTGAGGCAATTAAGAGAAATCATCAGGTCAACATCTAGTGCATCAGAGGGTGGAGTTAGATCAGATGGCAGTGGTAGTTCCTCCATAAGAAGAGCAACAACATATTTTTCAGAAATATCCTCATTCACAACCATAAAAATCTTTTGTTCCTTACACGTGTGCCCGATAAAATATTTTTCATCACAATTATAACAAAGACCCTTGAGTTGATGTTCATCCATTTCATCCCTGGTTAATTTATGGATCTTTAGGGGAGTTGGAGAAGGGGAATAATTGGTGGGTTTAGGGTGACGAGGAAAGGAGGGTTTGCAGGTCTTGGAGGATACCATATGTTGTGCTTTCTTGGCTCGTTAATTATATTCCAACCAATTCTAAGGGTTTTCCATGAGAACATGGACACAAATTTCATATTTGAGGCCACTGATAAAACATTTCCTAAAGAAATCATATGACATGCCCTCCATTTTGGAATCCAAGTGCTCAAATGTGGGAATAAATTGTTCCATTGTTTCATATTGATTTAGCTTTGTCAAACGTCCTAAATGGTGGGTGTTAGAGTCAAAGAGGTCATAAATTTCGGTCACAAATTGTGGCCAAGAAACATACCCTTGGCATGACTTTTTTCTCCATTGCCACCATTTCCATCGTTCCAGATCCAGATGTAGGAAACCATAATGAAGCTTGGCTAAATCATCAGTAATGTCATGAAAAGAGAAATAATGTTCCATTTGGGTGACCTAGCGTGTGGGATCCTATCCATCAAATTTGTTCACCTGAATTATTGGAGGGTGGAGGTCTCGAGAAAAGTGGGTAGTATGAGGACCTTCGTAATGGGAAGAGAAATGGTCATCCTAATAAGATGGTTGTTCAAAAGAGTAAGGGTTCTGGGAACGACCCATGAAGTGTTCAAAGGTGTCTTTGAGGTCTTTGAGGTCTTTGATGTAGGAACATTATTCCTAGAGGAATTGAATAGAAAAATTGTTTGAGCTAATGGTGTCATTGATATTCTTGATGTCTTTTTGTTCTGGTGGGTGTCAACAATCAAGGTATTTAGTTATTGGGATCGGGTGGTAGCCATTTGGAAAAAATGGGAAGGAAAATGGTATAGGGGAACCAAAAGGAGGTGGGAGGGGTGGGTGGGACCACTGAGAAGAAGGGTGTCAAATGATAGGTACCATTGGGAGAAGGGATAAAAGGGTGATCCAATGGGATAGGGGGGAAATAAGGGTGTTGGAGAAGGGTCAGGTCCACAAAAACAATTTGTGTTAAAAATGATAGGTATCACTGGAATCAGGGCGAAGAGAGGAACCCGATGGGATAGGTTCAAAATTATTGAAAGGAATAAATGTATAGTAATTTCGCAAATCGAATGCAGAAGGCATAGCTGGGCTAAAATAGATCTTGTTTTTTCTTATTTTTGTGTCCATCCCAAGGGTTAGTTTATGAAAGTTTTATACAAACAAGATTTTTCCTTGTGCTATAGCTCTCTAATATACGTGCGAGGTCTAACAGTAGTGCTCAACCAAATATCTCAGGGAACCAACTAAGGAGGCTAGACTGTTCCCTTATCTGTACTATCCAACTACCCAGGTACTAGAGATTATCTTCCTGAGTGTTGTTCTTGGTGGCATTATAGTATTCAAGAGTCCAATCGGTTTATCTATGGAGGGCTTCAATATATATAGGTCTATCCATATACAAGTGTTCTCTGATGTGCTACCACTCGAAGGGGTACCAAAAAGGGTTACAAGGGTGTCCAACAGATGTGTTCTTAAGTACAACTTGTATTTCCTTCGTTTATGACTCCCTGACCATGAGTTTATGCACCTAACGACATATCTCTATAGCTTTAAGATGCTGTAATACGTCTATACCTTGAAAAAAAATAATCCACAATTTTCTTCCAAGGAAAATGCTCTGATACCACTTGTAGTATTCCAGATATAAAATGGTATGAAAAACATAAATATTTTAGCTAGAAATGAAAGAAAAACAATGATATAACTAGAACAATACCATAATAACACTAGAAAGAGCACCTTGATTAATGATATCAATGTTCACTTGCCTCTTCGAGGGGGAAACCACCAATAGAGTAGATCTCTATTACAATAATATCCAAGGCAAGATTTCTCATACCCTATACTCCTATTTATACTAAATCTATCTATCCAGAAGAACAATCTGGAGGAAGATCCTTCTAGAAGCAGAACCTTCTATTATGTCTTCTTACATTTGACTTACTCTTCCTTATTGCTAGGCCTTATTAATATTGGTCTTTATTACATGGAATTATATTATTCTACCTATGTGAGGGGTTAGGGAGGTTAGGTCCCTAACATATTATTCTAGTATCAACTTGTGCATGTTTGTTCCTGATAATATGATTTGATGGATGAGTCTTCTATATTCGTCTGCTAGGTGTCTTTGGAGGTACTTGAAGATATTTTTGTTCATGTTTTGTTTTTTCTAACTGCTCTTCTTCATCTTCCTATTCTACAACTTCTTCTTCCTTATATTTTTCTTCGTGAACCTGTTCTATTGAATCCTTTTGTTCTTCCTTTTTTCTTCATCCACTTGTCTCATCAAACGTCACATTGATGATTTCCACATTTTTATCGAGCCTTATATTGAAGAATTTGTATTCTTTCCTTGTGATTGAGTTCCCAACAAGTATGCCTTTGTCCACACGAGATTCAAACTATCTCATTCTTCCGTCTTCTCTTTTGATGTAGCATTTTCTTCCAAAAACTCTGAATTGCTTCACATTTGTTGGTCTTCCTTTCCATAGCTCATAGGGTGTTTTATCACTGTTGTTTCTTGAATTCCTCTGTTTTTAATGTGAACTGTTGTATGCACTACATGTGCCCAAAAGGCACCTATCAACTTGGATTACATTAACAAAGTTCGATCCATTTCCTGTATTGTCTTGTTCTTCCTTTTGATAACTCCATTCTATTGTGGTGCCCTGGCAACGAAAAATTTCCAATTTATTCCATGCTTACTATAGAAGTCCATAAATTCCTTTGAAGTAAAATCTCCTTCATTATCAAATCTCAAAACTTTTATTTTTGAATCTATCTCATTTTCAACCATTTCCTTGTATATATTGATGTTCTCAAATGATTCTAACTTCTTCCTAAGAAAAACAGTTGCATTCATTCTTGTATAATCATTAACCAATAGAATAAAATACTTCTCACCTTTCAACCTGTTTGTTCTAGTTGATCTAACTATATCAACATGCAAAATTTCTAGCGGCTTTGTTGTGGATTATTCCTTTGACTTGAAACTAGTCTTGGTTTTCTTTCCTTGTTGACAATGCTTTCATAAAGTGTTGGCTGGATTCCTGATCTAGGGAATTTCTCTCACTGCTTCATTTTTTCTGAACTTGACAATGTTATCAAAATTTATATGACACATTCTTTTGTGCCATAGCCAAACTTCATCTTCCTTTCCTAAACAACACTTTTAATTTCCATTTTCATTTAGTAAATATATGTTTCTTCAATTTATCATAGTTGTTGCTACCACTCTGCCTAATTATTATTTTCTTATCTCACACTTTGGTGAATCAAACACAAGTTTGTGACCTTGGTCACACATTTGACTTACACTTAGAATATTGTGTTTTATATCTTCGACTAGTAGAACATTCTTTTTCTTGGTACCCTTATTTCCAATTATAATTGTGCCTCTTCTAATGATTATGGATGAGTTGTCGTTTTGAAAGGATATTGATCCACATATTTCCTTTCTCAAGGTTAGAAACACACCCTTATCACCTATCATGTGATTTGAGCAACCACTATCAACATACCAACCACGTTTCTTATGTTTAGTTTGTAGATAAAGTGTGCATTCTTCATTGTTGTATTGATTATACTTCCTTATCCATATTATTTTAGGTTCATGTATGTGATTGTTGTTATTCTGTAGATATTCTCTTGGAGTAATTGTCATTCTACAATCTTTGCCCATGTGTCCAAAGCTTTTGAACTTGTAGAATTACATATCAATACTAAAGGATTCAAATATGTTGTATCTTATGTTTTATGTTTCACTAGGCTTTCTTGAATAATCATTTCATCCATAACATTCATGGTTGTCTCTGTTATTTTTATTTTCTTTGCAATTTATATCCTTATGCCCAAAAATGTTACATGAATAACATAAAAAAAGAAATATGGTTTGATACCTAGGAGTTGTAGATATTATAAAATGAGTTATGTTTCTAAACCCTTCTTCTTCTAGAGTCATTCTTGTTTATGACTACCACTAATTCTGAAATATGAATCTCCTGGGTGGAGAAGTGTCTCTGTGATCTTTCTTGTGAAACGTCTTGTCTCCTCTAACTATCTCTCTGTAGCTTCTTGGTTTTGTTTCTTGATCTATTGTTTTGGAGTCTGATCCATTTTATGTATGGTTTTATCATAATGAAAACTTGTCATGATTTGGCCTTCGAATGTTAATAATCTTGTTCAAAACTTTGGATCTATTCTGCATGTTTTTCTTTTGAAGATCTTTTCTCAATGTGACAATCTGTACTTATAAATTTCCAATTATAGTATCTCTTTCTTCTACATGTTCTCTGAGTGTTTCTTCAATTATCTTGTCTTCCTCTACTTGGATTTTTTATTTAGTGATCATTTTCTCTAGTTCTTCAGAGTGTGGATTATGAACTCCCTTTCCCCTTAGTTCTACCTCAAGTGACTTGTTTTTATTCTTCTCTCATTTTATAACTTCTATGGAACTTAACAATTATTCTCTAAAGTCGAATTCTACCTCTTCATATTATTCTTCATAGCCTTCTTCATCAAAATATTCTACTACCATGAATACAACCCTTTCTGTATCACTTTCATTGACTTCCTCTTCATCTGATGAGGTGTTGTCTTCTTTGGTGCAAAAGCTTTTCTTGAAAAAATTATTTTTGGTTCTTTCACTTTTGTATGTTTGTTTTCTATTTGAATCATATTATTAATTCATTTTATTTTTCTTATGGGTACATTTGTTACTGAAATTACCAATTCCATCACAATTAAAACAAAGAAATGGAATCTTACCTCTATATTTTCCAGTTCCACTTTTCAATCTTCTAACAAAGTTAGCTACTTTTTCATCGTCTTTTGAGATGTCATCGGTGTTGCTATCTGACTTTACCTTTTTCTTTCCCTTTTTCTTTGAATACTTGGATGCTTTGAATGTTTCTTATTTTTTAATCAGATTATCTTTCTTTGTTCTCATCTCATAAGTTGTGAGTGTCACATGTAGCCCATTCATGGTCAATGTAGCTATATCCTCTATCTCTTCTAGTGCTGAAATATTTGAATCAAATTTCATTGGTAGAGATCTCAATACATTTTTGACAATGATATGTTCATTTACCTCATCTCCCAAGCTGTTGATACTATTTACTACTTCATAAACTTGTAGAAAGTAGGTAACTATGTTCTCATCTTCATTCATATTCAGTTGTTCAAATTTTTCTCTGAAAATTTGAAGTTTATCTTCTTTTCCCTTATCATCTTCTTCGTATATATTCTTCAACTTGACCTAGATGTCCTTTGTGGAGTCACAATGCATAAATTTGGTGTATATTTATTTATACAAACCATTCAGGAGTGCACTTGTATCTCTTGAATTTTTTTCTTCAAGTTTCTTTCCATATTTATCCGTTCGAGGAATGTCGGTGCTTTGTATCCATGTACCACTGATCTTCAAACATAAAATGCTAGTGTCTATATGTGTGTCTTCATTATTATGCTCCAGAAGGCATAATCTTCCCCATCAAACTATGGTATCCCAATCTTAGTGTAATCCATGATATCCTTCCAGTGGTTAAACTATCTCTTGAATGACCTGCTTTGATACCAATTGTTGGATTACTGAGAGTGAGGGGGTGAATTAGTAATAGATATTTTTTATCTTTTTAACCATAGTGTATACATGTTGTTAACTTTATGATCAATTTTCCAATATCATTCAATAAGTGCAGAATAAATAAACAATGAACAATGAACAATCATACACATACACAATACACTAGTATTTGTAAATGGAAACCCAATGCAGGAGAAAACAACATAATTATTTTCTTATACGTCTTTAAGAATTACATTCATTGGAAGCACCAAGTTCCTTTTTTTTCTAGCTGCAACTGGAAGGAGGCTCCAACCCCCTATATTTTTAGGATACAAACTGAGGGAAGCTCTAACTCCCCAATTCTCTGGCTCCAACCAAAAGGAGGCTACAACCCCCTATGTTCTTTGACTAGAACCATAAGGTGGCTAAAACCACCTATACTTTTCCCGTCGAACCAACCTGAAATATAAGTGTCAAATAACTGATGAAACCACTGTCACACTGTCACTATGAAATATGCCACTGTAAACCTGTACCATGTTTTTCCAACAACCTCTAACCAACATATGCCAATAATATGTAGTCAACCTATATCAATAACCTGTAAGAAACCTATACCAATAACCTATAACCACATATACCAACATGCACCAAGAATCTCCTCAATAGATCAGATCCGATAACATAGATCTCATATTGAATATCACAAGAATATCACTCAAACCATGTGCATCTATGTCTCTATAGTCATGTTCCATACATGTGAATACAATCATAATAATGTGTAATAAACCCTCATATGGAATAGACATCAAACCCTCACCGTTATGTAGCCTCAAACTAAACCAAGAACTTCAACAACACATCACAAACAAAATCCCTCAACCATGTACCAATAAATACAAGATATGCCTCAACACTCAACCCAACAAGATGTACCAATGATAAATACTAGTCATACCAACACTGTATTTATGTAGATTTGTATCATACAATATGTGCCATACATAAGAGTGATACTCACTTAGCCAACCAACCAACATATACCATATCCAAGTAAAAGACCAACCATATCAAGAATGCCTCAAGAATTAACCATATCATAAGAAAATCTAAGCATCAAAGCAAACATGTAACCATACAATAACTTCTATAGATGACCTGAACCTGTAGAATGTTGACCTGGGAACTTGATTTTAGACTCTATGGACCTGTAACCAACATCTACTTAATTTTTCATGATTTTTTTCACATGTATGCTAGTTCATATTCTACATCCCATGTATGTACAAAATTTCCTCGATTTCAACTCATGTACATAGACACCTTCCTCCACTGCAGCTCGCGTACACCTCATAAACTAGAGATTTTCTCAAATTATGCAACTCTGGAACTTTTTTCATCAACCCTCATTTGCTACCTCAAACTTGCGTAAATTTAGATGTATCAATGAGTACCCAGAATAAACAGTTCACAAGATAATATATATTCAATGTGCTCAATAGAATATAATAAGAGACCCTTGGTCTCTTATTTATACTCTACAAGTAGCTTCCTCTAGGGGTTATCTTCTAACTATTTTACCCAATTTCCTTCTTTTAGGGATAACCCACTTCTAACTACTTTGTCCACTTAAAACCACTTTATCCACAAATAATAATCTCACCACTTCTAGTTTCAACTAATTTATTTTTAATTATTTATTTTTGCAACAACTTAACTCATGATTAACTCCTAGTTACAACCACTTTGACTAGTAAACTTCTTCTAGGAGATTCTATAATAAATTGACTTCTTTGACCTTGTAGGGGATTCTAGATAACTCATGAGAGTTCTCCAACTTCAATAATCCATATCTCCTCAATCGTGAGGAACTACATGACATACCACATATCACCAGAAATGGAACGACATGTACTATCCATCTAGAATATTATTACCTACAAATTTATTGATCTCCATTACATTGTTCCTTAAACTGACTCAAGTTCCTTAACTACACTGTTGGGGCTACCATAATTTCTTCAAGGGTTGAGATGAATGACAACCAACCCAATTAATCAACGCGGAAATAAGTTTGTCCCTATGAGAACTGGTCACTCCTATATTATGGAATCAATTAATATATTAGAACCATGAAGGAAGAATAATCTCCAAACTAATCAAGATAAGCTAATAGGACCAAGGCCCTACAAGAAGAGATTCCTCAAAGGAAAAAAACTTCACCAACAAGATCAATTAAATCTTGAAAAAAATACTTAAAAATCCCTTGCCAAGGAAATAAGAGGAAGAACAAAGTAATGTACTAAGCACTCGTAAAATACCCTCTATAATCCATAGTTTAATTAATGCATAATGTAGATACAATATGTGTTTGTGGCCAAGAAATGTAATATGTGAAAATTATATATCTTAATTTAATAAATGAAATTTGAGACCAACTACTAGGGGACATGTAAACTATGGGGGTTGAGTAATCCACAAAAGAGGAGAGAGTCTAACAGATGGTCTAAGAGGGGGACCCAATGGGGGGAATATTCATGGGTATTAATTCAAACCAACTTTCTAAAATTATCATTATGTATAAACCTTTTATTTTTTCTGATGACGATTTCCCAAAGCCAATCATTAAACACATGTAAGAAGGTTGGTGTGAAAAGTCACATCCTATAAACCTTTTATTTTTTCCGATAGAAATTTCCCAAAGCCAATCATCAAACACAAGTAAGAAGGTTGGTGTGAAAATTCACATCCCATAGTTGTTGGGAACATGGGGATGAGTACAATCATCTCGGGGAAGAGTGTACATCAAGAAAATAGCAAAAGGAGAGGAAAATTGTATGGCCAAGAGGGAAATTTTGGTTAGTCACATTTTTAAATGAGAAAGGAGGAGAACGACAAGGGAGAGAGAACTGGATATGGAGAAACAATGGAGGGAAAAATTTGGATCATTTTTGGAGATGAAAATTGAAGAAGCAAGTTGTTAGGATTGCAAAAAAACTAGGTTGTCAGGCTTGAAGAGTGAAATCATGTGAGAGTTGTATTATGGCATCAAGTTATTATTGTTGTTTGTTGGTAGTTTTCTTGTCACTGAATTCCCTTGATTTCTGAGTAGTGAGATTAGTGGTTACTTTCACTAGAGAGACCTTGATAAACAAATGGGACACCAAATGGACTGAGAGAAGTAAAGGGGTACATTCTTTGGGTTAGGAAAGTTGAGAGGAAGAGAGTTGGAGAAAATTCGAGATAGTTGTAGGATAATTCTAGTGGGTTGTGGGATTATCTAATATGTGGGTGGAAAGTGAGATAAAACCCTCTTTTTTGTATTCTGAGCATTGGCTCGGGGGTGACCTTCTATTGAGATTTGGAAAAACAAGTCCATGGTTGGGTGGAATTAACATCCAAAGTAGTTGGTTGCACAATTGTTATGAAAATACGTCCTTATTTTGTTCTATTTTACATTTATAGTTATTCTATTTTGTATTAATTATGTATATGAAGATGGTTTTATATGTTGATGTATGAAGTTAATTATCTTTATTCATGTTTATTTCAGTGTGTTGTAGCTACATTTGAATTAATGATAGTAGAAGGGTTTAATCCATGCATACTCTTGTAGATGGTAAGGTACATAATTTGTTAGCATAAAAAAATCATTTTATTTGTAAATCAACCTGTAATGAACCTCAGTCAAGCTAGGGAACATTACATATTGGTATCAGAGTTGAAGGTTCAACACTAAGCTTGTATGGGCCTAGACCCGTGCAAATTTGGTATAAATTCATTGTTTCATAGTTTCACCTATGATGAAATTGGGGAAAATGATGAAAATAGAATAAAATTCCCAAATTTATAATCAATTTAGGCTGAAATTTCTCTAAGAACCATCTAAGAGGTAATTAAGGATGTCAAACTACAGGTTGCAGAGCTAATTTTTCCTTGAAAGGTCAAAATTATTGTTTTAATGGTGGTTGAAGAAGTTAACGATGTTTTATGGATCAATGGCTGAGATCGCATTTGATTTTGAGATAAATGGCCTAGATTCATCCTAGATTGATAAAAACTTATAAGTTTTCAAAATTGAAAAAATAGAGCAAATTGACTATGGAGATCCATTTTCAGATTTTGATAAAATGAAGGAAATTGACGGTTGAGATCCATTTTCGAAATTGGAAAAATGGAGAAAATGGATGGTTGAGATCCATTTTTGAAGTTTAAAAAAATGGACAAGAATGATAGTCGAGATCCATTTTAGGAGTTTCAAATAATGGAACAAATTGACTATCAAGATCCATTTTCAGATTTTGGAAAGATGGAGCAAATCAACCATCACGATCCATTTTTAGAGTTTGGGAAAATGGGGTAGATATATGGTCGAGATCCATTTTAATAGTTTGGAAAAACAAATAATATTGATGGTTGACATCCCTTTTCAGAGTTTGAAAAAATGCAGCAAATTGATGGTTGAGATCCGTTTTTAGAGTTTGGAAAAATGGGGTAGATCGACGGTTAAGATCCATTTTCAGAGTGTGGAAAAATGGAATAGATCGATGGTCGAGATATATTTTCATATTTTTAGAAAGAGGTGAAAAAAAATGGTCGAGATCCATTTTCTCATTTTGGGAAAATGGAGTAGATTGATGATCAAGATCCATTTTTGGAGTTTGAAAGAATAGAGAAGATCAATGGTTGAGATCCATTTTTGTAGTTTGGAAAAATATAGTAGATCGATGGTCGAGATCCATTTTCATATTTTGACATAATGGAGTAGATCAGTCGTCGAGACTCATAAACATATTTGGGAGAAGTATGACATATCAATAGTCGATATCATTTTGACTTGGATATCAACGACCCAGATTCATCCTGGATTTGGGTAAAAAAAAATTAAGTATCGAAGTTTGGAGAAATTTATCATTTCATTTAGTCCGCAAAGGGAAATTGTCGATTGTTGATGGTCAGTTTGGAAATATTGGTGAATTTTTCTCATTCTTTCCAGGAAATTTCCAATCGCCAACATTGGTCAAGTCAAAAACATCGACGAAGTATTTAATTCATCCCAAAGAAATTGTCAATCGTCGATGAAGGGAAAAGGGGAGGTTGATCTATCATGCCACATCATCATCCACATTTCATGCCACATCAACATGCACATGTCATTCCACACCAACTAGTTTTCCACATAATCATCAACATGTCATGCCATGTAAGTGTCCATGTGACATCCCACATCAATCGAAAAAGTACCAATCACTAATGGTTATGTTGACAATTTTGATGAAGTCTTGTGAAGTGGTTTCCAAAGGAAATAGTCTATCTCTGATGGTCGTCTTGCAAAATTTGGAAAAGTGTTACAATTTTAGTTCCCAACAAAAATCATTGATCGTGGATGATGGGGTTGATGACATTGACAAGGGGGTTCATTATCCAAGGGAATTGATGATCATAGGTGGATTATTGGATGGTAGAGAATGGATGGTACATATTTCTTTCAAGTTGGTGATTAATGATTGAGATTCATGCATAGACTTGGAAAAGTTTAGCAGAACAATGATTGGGATTACTCCAAATTTTGAGATCGACGACCTGGATATATAGACCACTACAACAATAAATCAATCATTTTTATACAAAAAAAAAATAATATTTTCAAGGTCATCAAATTGTGCAGGAACTTTGAGGGCCCAAACAACATTTCCAAGTAGAAAAAATTGTGATAATTGTGTTTACTTTGGTACACATAGTCTATACAACTAGAATGAAAGATCTCGGTAAGGCATTTTCAATGAGATATTCCATGTGCAAAATAGAGCTAGTATGAGGACATTACAACTGAAATAGTACAAGATATAATTTAGATACTAGTTTTCTTCCATAGGGAAAAATGCCTTGCTCAGAATTTGTTTTGGGACAAAGGATTAGTTTATGAAAATACGATGGACCATATAAGGTATCCATGGAACTAGATTTGGAATCTAGCTACCTAAAACTATACGATATGGGTGAGAAGACACATGTTGCAGTAAGGAATAAAAATGAGAAAACAATTTAAACTTACAAACACCATAAATTTCAAATCAGAGCTCAATTTTGGGTGAATGAGTAGTTAATGGATAGGTATTAAGGAGGATAAGCCATCTATGAATCCATAATTTTGAGTTGATTACTACAGTTTTATCGGAAAATATTAAAATAAATTTTTAGTAGTAAAATGGATAAATTAGTGGAAATCAAAACTTGAGAAGGTTGTAACTTGTTTCTCAAGACCCTAAATGAGGCACAAGTACATCCATTGGAGAGTTGTTTTATAGAGGAATGTGTCAAAAGAATTAGATTTTTTATTGTTTCATTGTGTTGTTTGTAAATTGAGATGAAGAATAACATGTAATCTAATTAATGAAGTGTTTATAGTATGCATGTCCTAACAATAATTATTAAAAAAAAAATTCTTGCATCATTACAGGTATAGGAAAAACATTTTGGTTACTATATGATGATTGGATTTATGTTAGACACCCAAGGATATTACAACCATGAGGAGGAGATCATAGGTATACATGCCAACATGGGAAATGATGAGACAAATTCCAAAGGAAGAAGAGACAAAAAAGTGCCTGTGGATCTAGATGACAATACGAGAAGTGTAACACCGTATTTTCTCCCAGAACTGTAATTATTCTAAGACTTCATATAATGTGGTTATGAAACATGTAATTATGTTGTTGATTGATAGAAAACATCAGACAACTTATTGAAATGTAAATTCCTTGAGTATTTTCCATGATATTGCAAGTGGGATCGATGAAAGAAATATTAAGACCACTCACTTGATGTTCTTTCCATCCATGCACATCAAATAACCAACTAAACCCATAACCAAAAATGAGCACGAATATTACCTTTATTAAATTATAGGTTGGCCAACTCCACAATAATTTTCAATACACATGGTTCAATACACAATAGTGAAGAGTAATGCGATGAGGGGGACGAGATGACCAAATTGAGGGTTTATCCAAAAGGAGCATGAGAAGCTTAATAATTCTATTAAAATTCAAATTTATATTCAAAGAGATGTTACAAGGATGTAGGCACAATAGGCACAAAAACAAACAACTTAAATGTCAAGTAGAGTGTCCATATAACCCATAGGTAAGGAGTAGTGATACACTTAGGAAAGAAACCCAAAACAAGAAACCAAAGGCAAGGCAAGACCTAGAGTTTCCCCAACTATATTTTTTCCCATAAGTAAATAACGAATACCATATATAGAAAGAGACATACACACAACTTTTCAATGCACATGGTTCAAATAAAATGCTACAAAAACCAACACTTAACCAACAATCCATACACAATCAGAATTTCCATATACCATAACTTCAGAAAAGAACAGACAACGAGCAAACTCAAGAGCCAACTTTTGAATTAATTAAAGAACAGAGTGAAATATTCATGGATGGAGTAACAATAAATCCATAGCAGTGTAAAAATTTCTAAGGAGAAACAACCAAGACTGTATACCTCTTCCATGGCCAAACAAAGCAGAGAAACAACAACCAACAAGAGAAAATGAAAAATGACTAGGGTGGCAGGCTCGAGGAGGGTTAGAGCAATGTGCATTTAGTGCATGTGGTATCTACATTCATCCATAGATAGTACGAGCAAGTTAACATACATCACATCAACCACTAACTCCAAATAAATTTAATGAAATTTGAGTACACCACCATTTCCCTAAGTCTCCAACTTAACGAATGTGCCAACCCTTGTTTAAAACTCCAATGTGACATATATATAATACTTTCTAGGGATACCATGTCTCAACCTTTATATTTCCAACTTTAAAAAATGCGCGCAATCCTTGTAGCATGGGATCAACATATCACACATGTAACTTAAACATGAAGTTTAGGTACCTCGTCAATCTAAATGTAGTATAATAATAATTGTGAGAGCTATATAAAGACAACATATTTCCCTTTCTAATCATATTTCCCATAACATCATTTGATCAAAATAAACTGTAGAGCTTGTATCTCAGCCAACTCATAAGCACATAGAACATAAGTGTCGTCTCTTCGTCATAGTCAGACAAGTCAGACAAGGGTCCCAACTATTAGTATATTATTAAATATAATTAAATAATAAGGTGTTGCAACCATTTGCAAGAAGGTACCCTATGTTGTGCTTTTGGGCGTCAACAACTGGATTATAATTTATTGCTTGGTTGCAGTTGGTTCTATGTGATAAATGTTATCACTTCTTTAGTTTTTTTCATTTTACAATTTCCCCATTAAGGGAAAATTGTGACTATTGACTAACTTGATTATTTAACTCCTTATCTCCATAATTCCCAAGCGAATAACATCCCTTTCCTGGGACAATATGATCTTCAGTACACGAGTGTGGGAGTAGGTATCCTCAAATATTCTTGACTTATGGGATTTTTTGCTTTACCTCCACCTAATCCACTACATGAGGTTTCCATGTTAAACATGATTAAGGATATGGTGTGACGATCCCCTAAATTGGTCGATCCTTCGGTAGTACCTAGCGTATATTCCACTAACACACTAGGTGACATCATGTCACTTAGTCTTCCACATGGTCTGGCACCTAAAAATTCCCTTCCTACGCATGTCTTCATTGATCCTTTTTCTTATGGTGAACCTATCTGTATTAATATCCAATATCCTACATGAGTGCAGAAGAAAATTTGGCAAACGAATGGAATCTTGTGGGGAATGTATTCAATCTATCGGCATCATATTGAAGTTAAACTGCCAACTTCTTATGACGAGGCTGGAGGAAAAGTACCAAACGATGAACACTTTGTTGGGAAAAAAACCACCAATTGGTATCGATCAACGTACCAACCTACGAACGTCATGTTGGGAAGAGACCCATTCATGGGTATTACAAGGAGAAAAGTTCTTGTTTCTGTGTCAAGCTCGTTAAAAGGGAAATAAAGGATTTTGAGCAAAGTTCATGTTTCTTGGTCAAGCTCGTTAAAAAATCAAACATAGGATTTTGAGCATAGTTTCATTCTTTGTTGAGATGAACCATGAAGACTCATCTTCCTTGAGATCATTAAACCATGAAGACTCATCTTTTGATTTCTACTTTACCCCTTTCTCGGCCTCATAAGACTAACTACAAAAAAAGGTATACTCTAGTCAATCGTGACTAGAGGAGTTCTCCCTTATATTGTTTTACACCTTTTAAAGCTTGGGAAACTAAATTTAAGAAAAAGAAAACCCATGGAGTCATATTTAAGATATTTTTAGACTCTCTAAGCATGAAAAGACTGTCGATTTTTCCTTCTTTGGACTCATAAAACATGCATTGAAGGACCCATATGGGGCCTAACCCCTCCTTCTTTAGGTTCATTAAACATATGATGAGGGACTCATTGAAGATGAGAAATACCCAGAATATGTTATCCTCACCAAGATCATTTAAAAAAGAAATGGGTACTCTCCAATAATGGTTGGGGGAAACATTGAAGGAAGTAGTTCATTTTTTGGGAAAGTATCATGGAATTTGTTTGTTGTCTCCCTTGAACATGGCACATGTTTGTGTCTCATATTATAGTTGAATAATATTATTTTCTCACAATTGTTTTCATCTCGTCTTGTAGTTGGATGAGTCCTCATACTACTTCATCTCACCCGAAGAGTTCCTCAGTGATCACCGCACTATGTTTTGGTCTACCTCTCAGTCAAATCAATGCTTCCAGGTAACTTATCATGCCTCACAATGTTCAAGGGAAGTTTCACCTCGAACCATCCATTCTGCAACATTACCATCTTTCATTCCCGTGTCAATCCAAACTCATTTTATCTATCATATTACATCACTTTACTATGTCATTTTCATGTCGATGATGGGGGATACATGATGGCTCCCCTTCAATGAGTATGTTCCTATCGACTTCAACACATTATCCAGGTATTAGACTTATAAATGAGTTAGTACATTGGAACCTTCATGCCTCAATGGAAGTTTTCCTTACCTTCGATAGTAGCTTTACCCCATTGAACTTTCATTGAATGATTCCACATATGTTTGAATTCATCTCATTTATTCACATTCGCTAGAATATAGTAGGGTACCATCGGAGTCATCGGTATCATTGGTGATTTCCCTTTCACTTGTTAACAATATACATTAATGACCGGTAATCAATTGGTTTCTACCATGTTCGACATCAAGTCATATGTTCACATGGCTAGATTCATACCATTTCAGGATCAAGATGAAGAACCTGGGCTGGGAATTTACTATGTTATGTTCTTTACCCAAGCTACGATGGAGAACATTTGAATAGGTATAAGATTCCAGTATAACCACCATATTGGCAATCTCACTGATGTATATTCTATTACATACATCCACTTTGTATTGGTCAGTGGCTATGTTGTTTTTCCATATCATAGCTCCATTGTGTATTCTTTCGCGGCTATGACTTAATCATGTCATGGAGGTATGGATCCAATTTATATATTTGATGGACATATCCTTATTCAGTACATTCATGGATATGTGATGTATTGGTTGGCAACCATTCCTTGAGTTAGTTTATCTGAGTATGGATATCCTCACCTCGAGGATGATATGTGTCTATTGTTTCATGTTTTCATGCAACTTCTACCCGAATTTTGTATTCTAGTTCCTTGATGCACATATGTTTGTAAAGTGTTTCATCCATCAGCTTCTCTTCTGATCTCACACTTTAGGGGGAATATTTTACACACCAAAATGTCACACTTAGGTGTCTCATATATTACATGCCTTAAGTGTCATAAAGTGGCTTATGAACCTTACTAAGTGTCACATGCACTTTATTGAGTGTCTCAACCTTGACACCATGAAATAACATTTGTCACAATCCCCAGTCAGTGTGGAGGAAAAAATTATCATATTAAGGTCAAAATACTATGTGCAGATGTATTATTCATTTTTATTGAAAAAAGGAAATCCCATAGTTGTTTGGAAAATGGGGATGGGTATAATCCTCTTGGGAAAGAGTGTAAGTTAATAAAATAACAAAAGGAGAGGAAACTTGTATGGCCAAGGGGGAATTTTTAGTTAGTCACATTTTTGCATGAGAAAGGAGGAGAACGGCAAGAGAGAGAGCCCTGGAGCTGGATAAACAATGGAGGGGAAATTTGGATCATTTTTGGAGATGAAGATTCAAGAAGCAAGCTATTAGGATTGCAAAAGAAGCAGGTTGTCAGGACTGAAGAGTGAAATCATGTGAGATTTGTACTATAGCATCAAGTTATTATTGTTGTTTCCTGGTAGTTTTCCTATCACTGAATTCCCTTGAGTTTTGAGTAGTGATATTAGTGGTTACCTTCACTAGAGATACCTTGATAAGAAAATGAGATTCCCAATGGAATGAGATAAGTGAAGGGGTACATTCTCTAGGTTGGAAAGTTGAGAGGAAGAGAATTGGAGGAAATTCAGGATAGTTGTAGGATAATTCTAGTGGATTTTGGGATTATCTAATATGTTTGTGTAAAATGAGATACAACCCTCTTTTGTGGATTCCTATTCTTGGATCGGGGGTGACTTTCTATTGATTTCAGAAAAACAAGTCTATGGTTGGGTGGAATTTCCATCCAAAGCAGTTGGTTGCACAACTGTTCTGAAAATATGTCTTTATCTTGTTCTATTTTACATTTATAGCTATTATATTTTGTAATAATTATGTATATGAGGATGGTTTTATATGTTGATGTATGAATTTAATTATCTTCATTCATGTTTATTTCAATGTGTTGTAGCTACATTTGAATTAACGATAGTAGAATGGTTTAATCCATGTGTACTCTTGTAGATGGTAAGATACATGATTTGTTAGCATAAAAATTTCATTTTATCTGTAATTCCACTTGTAATGAACCTCAGTCAAGCTGGGGAACATTACATATTAGTATCAGAGATGAAGGTTCAACATTAAGCTTGTATGGGCCTAGACCCATGCAAATTTCATAGAAATTCATTGTTTCATAGTTTCACCTATGATGAAATTGGGGAAAATGATGAAAATAGAATGGAATCTCAAATTTATAATCAATTTAGTCTGAAAGTTTTGTAAGAACCATCTAAAAGGTGATTAAGGATGTCAACCTACAGGTTGCAGAGCTAAATTTGGCTTGAAAGGTGAAAATTGTTGTTTTAATGGTGGTTGAAGAAGTTAACGATGTTTTATAGATCAATGGCCGAGATCATGTTTGATTTTGAGATCAATGGCCTAGATTCATCCTAGATTGATAAAAAATTATAAGTTTTCAAAATAGAAAAATAGAGAAAACTGATGATGGAGATCCATTTTCAGAGTTTGATAAAATGTAGGAAATTGACGATTGAGATGCATTTTCGAAATTGGAAAAATGGAGAAAATGGATGACTGAGATCCATTTTTGAAGTTTGAAAAAATGGACAAGATCGATAGTCAAGATCCATTTTAGGAGTTTGGAATAATGGAGAAAACTAACTATCAATATCCTTTTTCAGAGTTTGTAAAAATGGAGCAAATCGACGATCACGGTCCATTTTTAGAGTTTGGAAAAATGGGGTAGATAGATGGTCGAGATCCATTTTAATCATTTGGAAAAACAAAGAATATCGATGGTTGATATCCCTTTTCAGAGTTTGAAAAAATGGAACAAATAAATGGTCGAGATCTATTTTCTGAGTTTGGAAAAATGGGGCAGATCGACGACTAACATCCATTTTCATAGTTTGGAAAACTAGAACAGATCGATGGTCGAGATATTTTTTCATATTTTGAAAAAGAGGAGAAGAACAATGACCAATATCCATTTTCTCAATTTGGGAAAATGGAGCATATCAATGATCAAGATCCATTTTTGGAGTTTGACTAAATAGAGAATATCGACAGTCGAGATCCATTTTTGTAGTTTGGAAAAATCTACCAGATCAATGGTCGAGATCCATTTTCACAGTTTGACATAATGGAGTAGATCAGTGGTCGAGAATCATCAACAAATTTTGGAGAAGTATGATGGATCAATAGTCAATATCATTTTGACTTGGAGATCAATGACCCAGATTCATCCTAGATTTGGGTCAAACAATTTTAAGTATCGAAGTTTGGATAAATTTATTACTAAATTTAGTTGGCCAAAGGAAATTGTTGATCGTTGATGGTCACTATGGAAAAATTGGTGAATTTTTTTCACTCTTCTCAAGAAATTTCCTCACCAACATTGGCCGAGTCAAAAAAAATCATGAAGTATTTCATTCGTACCAAATAAATTGTCAATCATCGATGAAGGGAAAATAGGAGGATGATGTGTCATGCCACATCATCATCCACATTTCATGTCACATCAACATGTACATGTCATTCCACACCAACTAGGTTTCCACATCATCATCCACATGTCATGCCATGTCAGTTTCCATGTGACATCCCACATCAATCGGGGAAATGAAAATCACTAATGGTTAGGTTGACAATTTTGGCGAAGTATTGTGAAGCGGTTGCCAAAGGAAATAGTCTATCTCTTATGGTCGAGTTTTAAAATTTAGCAAAGTGTTACAAGTTTAGTTTCCAACAAAAATCAATGATCGTGGATGATGGGGTCGATGACATTGACAAGGTGGTTCATTCTCCAAGGGAAATCGATGATCATGGATGGATTATTGGATGGTAGAGAATGGATGGTCCATATTTCTTTAAAGTTGGTTATCAATGATTGACATTCATCCACAGAGTTGGAAATTTTTAGTGGAACAACGACTAGGATTACTCCCAATTTTGAGATTGATGACTTGGATTTATAGACCACTACAACAATAAATCAATCATTTTTATACAAACAAATTAATATTTTCAAGGTCATCAACTTGTGGAGGCATTTTGAGGGCCCAAACAACATTTTCAAGTAGAAAAAATTGTGATAATTATGTGTACTTTGGTACACAGTCTATACAGCTAGAATGCAATATCTCAGTAAGAGTTTTTCAATGAGATATTCCAGGTGCAAAATAGATCTAGTATGAGGAATTTACAATTGAAATAGTACAAGGTGTAATTTAGGCACTAGTTTTCTTCCAGAGGGAAAAAATCCTTCCCGAGAAGTCATTTTGGGACAAAGGAGTAGTTTATGGAAATCCCATGGACCATATAAGGTATCCATGGTACTAGATTTTGAATCTAGCTCCATGAAACTATACAAGATGGGAGAGAAGACACATGTCGCAATAAGGGATAAAAATTGGAAAACAATTCAAACTGAAAAAGACCATAACTTTCAAATCATAGCTCAATTTTGGGTGAATGAGTAGTTAATGGATAGGTATTAAGGAGGATAAGCCATCTATGAATCGATAATTTTGAGTTTAATACTACAGTTTTATTGGAAAATAATAAAATAATATTTCAACAGTAAAATAGAGAAATGAGTGGAAATTGAAACTTGTGAAGGTTGTAACTTTTTTCCCAATACCCTAAATGAGGCACGAGTACATCCATTGGAAATTCGTTTTAGAGAGTAATGTGTCAAAATAATTATATTATTATTTAGTTCATTTTGTTGTTCATAAATTGAGATGGAGAATAACTTGTAATCTAATTAATGAAATGTTTATAGTATGCATGTCCTAACAATAATTATTAAAAAAACATTTCTTGCATAATTACAGGTATAGGAAAAACATTTTGGTTATTATATGAGGATTGGATTTATGTTAGAAACCCAAGGATATTACAACCATGAGGAGGAGATCATAGGTATACATGTCAACATGGGAAATGATGAAAGAAAGTCTAATGGAAGAAGAGACAAAAAGGATCTTGTGGAGCTAGATGACACTACAAGAAGTGTAACACCCTATTTTCTCCTAGAACTGTAATTATGCTAAGACTTCATATAATGTGGTTATGCAACATGTAATTATGTTTTTTATTAATAGAAAACACCATAAAACTGATTGAAATGGAAATTCCTTGAGTATTGTTCATGATATCGCAAGTGGGATCGATGAAATGGAATTGGTGAGGTTGACTATTGAGGTGGAGTGGAGAAGTTTTAATGAAGAAGATAGGAAGATTTCTCAACATTCCAACCTACACTTGCAAACTTGAGTGTGTCCCTTGCCAACATACATAGATCTACATGGAGCCACGTGACATGTTATGGGTAGCAATATTGGTGGTTGAAGAAATTATAATTGTTGATGGTTTTGATGTTTGGGGAAGCTAAATAGACAATACAAAACTGACAGAAGGATGACCCCATATTTCCTCTTTGAATTCAAACCCCTAACTGGAGGTTTCATTTGACAACAATTGTAACGTCCCTTCTACCAGCAAATCAACAAAATTTGCTCTCATACCACATTGTAACATCTCCAAAAACTTGTCGGGATATGCCACATGAGACTTCCAAATATGATAGAATTTAATTACATAAAAATTCTCTTCATATGAATATAAATGCATTCCTAATAACATACATTTAAATGCATGAATATAAAGGAAAAACTCATAACATATTCAACTCAATCAAACAAACAGTAATAAACAAAATACACAAGAAGATAGTTATATTTTGTATATAATCACCAATTGTGTGTAGACCTCATATGTTCCTCCCAACCTTACAATTTTATACTCATAAAATATCACCATCAGGTCACCCTTGATCTATGACTAAAACTCCACCAGAGAAAACAAATCCTAAGCTGAGCTAAGGTCCATCAACAACAACAATACACAGACTCATGTGCCAACTCTAGAAAAAAACCTACGGTCTCTCATTCCCCACATTCCTATCCCACCCCACAAAGAATGCCCCTTATCTTCTCAACAATCCTTCATCTTCCCCACTTCGCTTATGTTGTTTCAACAACAGGCCAGAAAGGAAATCTGAGAGACCTATAGTTGTAGCTTGGCACCAGGGAAGCAATTCCTAACAGTTCTCTCTCTTGGAGATAATTATTACTGGAATAAAAACCTGAATATTCAATATAACAAGGATTTTAAAACCCGCCTCTTTTTCTCAATTCTCCCAAATTTTACTAGTTACAAAAGCTCCCTAATTATTCCCAAACACAAGTACGATTATGGATGACAGAGTGAACATGAGAGAATTAAGGTAAGAATGATTGGGAAAGATGATAATTACACTAAGCTCTCCACAATATATTTTCATGATAATGAATTGAAACTTGTCACCTTATGAACCAACTTGGATCTGTTTGGTGACTCGTTCTCATCCTTTAGGACCATAGGATAAATAAATATCCCATAAATTAGAATTTAAGAAATATTATTAAAATATCCCCATGGCTTAAGCCCCTTGGGATTAACCCCTCCTCCTAGACCCTTATCCCCCTTTTCCTTCTAGTGGCATTTTAGTCCCCCATACCCTTTTGTTTGATTGGGTATATCATAGTGATGTATTTTATTAATATCATTGTTAAGAAATATTCCCCCTACGGACAAGTGAAATATCCCTTGGATATCTAGACCCCTATTGACCAAATTAGAAAAATAAACAAATGGACACTGACATTCTCTTAAATATATTCTTAATGTGTATGTATAGAGAATATAGAATAAATAAGTGTGACTTACTCATTTTCTGGCGATTTTCCTCACTATTCTTCAATATTGTTTCTTTTTTTCCAATCCATAATCAAGATGAAGAGAGTCTACAAGGAACATAACAATACCTTCTACTTATATAATATATCATTAGAGAAAAAAAATCTATCTATATAGACATAAATGTGAAAACAACAATATGAAGGAAACATGCCAAGTTATATTAATGAAAACATGGGATATTACAACCTTGTTGCACTAACTTTCCTCCAAGCTTCCAATCGAGTCCTTGAATGCACTCTAAATATGTTTCTCTTAAGATCGTAAGTATCATATACACACTTTTTCCTCCCCCATTTTCACCTTGGAATTCCCTCATTATATAGGATTTGTAGGCTTAACCACCATGGAGAAGCTCACTCACTAGATCCACAAAATTGGGATCTCCAAGATTTTTAGGGAGAAAATATCTCTCAAGGATTTTAAGGAGGAAATATCTCTCAAGATATATCAAATTAGGATATTGGTTTGATATATCAAATTATCAAATTATCCATTATATTCTCTCAAGATATATCAAATTATCCATTATATTCTCAAGTTCTCCTTGAGATTAGGAAACTAAATGTCAGGTGGATTCTCACACTAAATTAATTTATTTTTTTAAATAAAAATGAATAATGCATGTGCACATAGTATTTTGACCTTTATATGATAAATTTCTCCTCCGCACTGACTAGGGATTGTGACAAATGTTATTTCATGGTGTCAGGGTTGAGAGTCTGAATAAAGTGCATGTGACACTTAGTAAGGTGCATACACCACTTGATGACAATTAAGGCGTGTAATATATGTGACACCTAAGTGTGACATTTTGGTGTGTAAAATATTCCCCCTAGAGTGTGAGGTCAGAAGACAAGTTGATGACCAAAACACTTTACAAAAGTTTGTGCATCAAGGAACTAGAATGGGAAATTCGGGTTGAAGTTGCAAGCAAACATCAAATAGTGGAAACATATCATCCTTGAGGTGAGCATACCCATAATCAGATACACTAACTCAAAGAATGACTATCGACCAATACACCATAGAACCATGAATTTATTGACTAAGGATTTGTCCATCAATTATACAATTTGGATCCATACCTCCATGCCATGATTAAGTGGTAGCCACAAAATAATACACAATGGAGCTACGATATGGAAAAACAACATAGCCACATACCAATACAAAGTGGATCTATGCAATAACATATACATCAGTGAGATTTCCAATATGGTGGTTATATTAGAATATTATACATATTCAAATGATTTCCATCGTATACTAGGTAAAGAACATAACATAGTGAATTCCCATCCCAGGGTCTTCATCTTGATCCCAAAATGGTACGAATCTAGCCATGTGAACAAAAGAATTGATGTCGAACATGGTAGAAACCACTTGATTACTGGTCATTAATGTATATCATTAAAAAGTGAAAGGGAAATCACTAGTGATAACAATGATTCCCAAGGTACCCTACTACATTCCAACGAATGTGAATAAATGAGATAAAGTAGAACATATGTGGAATCATTAAATCAAAGTTCAATGGGGTAAAACTACTATCGAAGGTAAGGTAACCTGTCATTGAGGCATGAAGGTTCCAAGGTACTAACTCATTTCTAATTCTAATCCTTAGATAATTTGTTGAAGTCGATAGGAATATACTCATCAAAGGAGAACCATGATGTATCCCCCATCATTGACATGTAACTGACATAGGAAAGTGGTGTAATATGATATATCAAATGATTTTGGACTATCATGAGGATGAAAGAAGGTAATACAGTTGAATGGATGGTTCAAGGTGAAACTTCCCTTGAACATTGTGAGGCATGATAAGTGACTTGGAAGTATTGAATCGACTGAGAGGTAGACCAAAACATAATGCGATGATCACTGAAGCACTCTTCGGGTGAGATGAAGGAGTATGAGGACTCATGGAATTTGTATGACTAAGAGATAAGTATATTATCCAACTGTAAGATGAGATGAAACCAGATGTGAGAAAATAATATTATTGAACTATAATATGAGACACAAACATGTGCCATGTTCAAGGGAGACAACAAACAACTTCCATGATGCTTTCCAAAAAAATGAACTACTTCAATTTTTTCCCCAACCATGATTGGAGAGAACCCCTTTATTTTTTAAATGATCTTGATGATGATAACAAATGTTCAGTAAATCTCATATTTGATGATTCCCTCATCATATGTTTAATGAACCTGAAGAAGGAGGGGTTCAGCCCCATATGGGTCCTTCAATGCATGTTTTACAAGTCCAATGAAAGAAAAATTGACAGTCTTTTCATGTTTAGAGAGTATGAAAATATATTAAAGATGACTCCATGGGTTTTCTTTTTCTTAACTTGCGTCCCCCAAGCCTGAAAAAGTGTAAAAAAATACAAGGGAGAAATCTTCTAGTCATGATTGACTAGAGTATACATTTTTCGTAGTTAGTCTTACGAGGCTGAGAAAGGGGTAAAATACCAGTCAAAATATGTCTCTTCATGTCTTAACGATCTCGAGGAACAATGAAGTATTCTCATAGTGTGCTTCATTTTTTAACAATCTTGAAACAAAGAATGAAACTATGATCAAAATCCTTTGTTTCATTTCTTAACGGGCTTGACAAAGAAACAAGAACTTTGCTCAAAACACTTTGTTTCCTTTTTAACAAGCTTGACATAGAAACAAGAAATTTTCTCATTGTAATACCCATGAATGGGCCTCTTCCCAACATGATATCCATAGGGTGGTATGTTGATCGATACCTATTGGTGGTTTTTTTCCCAACAAAGTGTTCATAGGTTGGTACTTTTCCTCCAGTGTCATCATAAGAAGTTGGCAGCTTAACTTTAGTATGTTAAGAACCAAATATCAATATAGCATATAAAAACCTTAGAATAAGTACTCAACACCTTCAAAAGGAGAGAAGTTTAGATAATAAGCCTCTTCAAGGGGGCAACCTCCTTATGCCCACATAAATGTACAATTCCAAGATGATTCCAAATGAAAATGTCTCCTTGGTATATATAGGAAACTAGGAAGTATAATTACAACTAATGGAATAAAGCCGACATAAATAAAATAACATTACTAATGTAATATGCCCCAATTAAGGGGTAATGATCCTATATTAGGGGTTAACATGCCCCTCCCCTTGAGAAAAGTGTTGTCTGCAATGCTTGAGTAACTCTGGATGCTTCTGTATAAAAGACTCATCTTCCTGAGTGGAATCTTCAACCAATAGTTTCCTCCATTTAATGAGATAATATGAAATGGATCTATTCCTCAGCCGGCGAACTCTTGTGTCAGTGATGGCTTCATGATCCAATATGATTTTTCCTTCCTTGTCAAGTTCTGGCAATACAGTTTGAACTGGGATCTTGTCACCTATAACCTTCTTTAAGCATGAAACATGGAAAACTGGGTGTACTCGTGAAGATGCATGCAACTCCAATTTTTATGCCATAGTACCAATCTTTTGCAACACCTTATAAGGGTCATAATACTTTGGTGATAATTTATTATCCTTTTTGGCTTGCTTGAGGGACATCTATTTGTATGGTTGTAGTCTTAAAAACACCCAATCCCCTATTTCAAAACTTTTTTCACTATGATCTTGATCTACTTGTTGTTTCATGTGATTCTGTGATATGGTCAGGTTTTCCTTTAAGATTTGGAGAACTTGTTGTTGATGCTCAATGTGATCTTCCATTGCTTGAACCTTAGATTTTTCTTTTAGATAAGAAGTGATGGAAGGAGGGTGGTATCCATAGAGTGCCATAAATGGTGTCATTTTTGTTGCAGTATGAAAGGAAGTGTTATACCACCATTCTGCCAAGGG
>ML783350.1:228003-284809 GCA_009831015.1 Picea engelmannii | reverse complement strand
CCATTCTGCCAAGGGTAACCATTTCAACCATTGTGTTTGTTTATCAGAGACAAAGCAACGAAGGTATCCTTCCAGACATTTGTTCACTATCTATGTTTTTCCATCAGATTGAGGATGATAGGATGAGCTATGGGACAACTGAGTACCCAAACAAGAAAATAATTATGTCCAAAAATGTCCAGTGAAGATGGGATCTCTATCACTTACAATAATATTTGGGCTGCCATGTAGATTTTGAACTGTCTCCATGAATGCAAGGGCAATTGTACTAGCTTTGAATGAATGAGAGAGTGCACAAAAGTGTGCGTACTTGGTCAATATATCAACAATCACCATGATGACACTCTTTAATTTAGAATTCGGTAACCCTGTGATGAAATCCATGGAAACCTCCTCCCAACACTCACTTGGGATGACTAATGGTTGTAAAAGACCTGGGGTCTTAATTGTTTCCACCTTATTTTTTTGGCAAACCAAACATTCTTCCACAAACCTTTGAACATCAGTTTTAAGGCTATCCCAAAAAAAATCCTTCTTGACTCTATGGTAGGTTTTAAAAAATCATGAGTGCCCTCCTACTGGAGAGGTGTGCAATTCCAATAATACCTTTTGTTTGAGTTGGGAGTTCTTACATAAATATAAGCGATCTTTATACCATAGTGAATCATTTTTCCATATAAATGTATCTGATTCACTGGAATGCTGCTGCAACCTTTGAATGAATGTCCACACTTTTTCATCATTCTTCCATTCATCCCTTGCTTCTATTATCCAATCGGGTTAGATGATCGATATAGCATAGAGAAAGGCCTCAACATCTTCATCATTTCTTGAGAGTGCATCTGCCACAACATTTTGCTTCCCTTTTTTATAAATGATTTCAAAATCACAACCCAATATCTTGGTTACCCATTTTTGTTGTTCTTTTGAAGATAGTATTTGTTCCAATAAGCTTTTGAGACTATCATGATATATTTTGACCTTGAAGTGCCTACCTATTAGGTAAGGACACCATTTCTTCAATGCATGTAGTATTGTCATAATTTCCTTCTCATAAATGGGTTTGTGTAAGTCCTTTCCCTTGAGTGGTCGACTTTGAAAATCTAGGGGCCTTCCTTCTTGCATTAGGAAAGCACCAATTCCATTTCCAGAGGCATCATATTCCACAATAAAGGTTTTTATGAAGTCTGGAGTGGTCAAGACATGAGATTTTCACATCACCTCTTTAAGTTGTTCAAAAGCTTTAGTTTCCTCTGGAGTCCATGAAAATGCATCCTTCTTAGTTAGTGTCGTTAAAGGTGTTGCTATTATTCCATAGTGCCAAACTAACTTGTGGTAGTAACCTGTCAAACCCAAAATTCCACTAAGATTCTTCAATGTTTTGGGAATCGACCAGTCCATCATGGTCTTAATATTGTTAGGGTCTACCTTAACACCTTCATGAGATACAATATGACCCAAATACTCCACCTCCTTCACTCCAAAGAAACATTTGGATGGTTTGGCATATAGTTGTTTCTCCTTCAGTAGTTGTAGCACCCTGTCAACATTTCACACATGATCCTCCCAAGACATGCTATAGATTATTGTCATCAAAAAATACTAACACAAATTTTCGAAGGAAGAGCTTGAAAATGGAATTCATCAACCCTTGGAATGTTGAAATTGCATTTGTAAGGCCAAAAGCCATGACCAAAAATTCATAATGGCCTTCATGAGTTCAGAATGTTGTTTTTGGGATATCTTCTTTCTTCATTCTAATTTGATGATACCCTAAACGAAGATCCAATTTTGTGAAATAGATTGCTCCATGTAGTTCATCTAACAATTCATCAATGACGGGAATAGGAAAATTATCTTTACTAGTGATCTTTTTGAGCTCTCTATAATCTGGACACATATTCCATGAGCTATCTTTCTTGAATACCATTACCACTGGTACAGAGTAAGAACTTTGGCTAGGTCTAATAATTCCAACCTCTAACATTTCTTCAACAATGCGCTCAATTTAACTCTTCTGGGCATAAGGGTATCTATATGGACTGATGTTAGGAGGAACACTCCCAAGAATTAGGTGAATTTCACGATCATGATTTCGAGTGGGTGGAATACCTTTGGGAACATCTTCAAATATTTTGGAATGATTGTCAATGATCCCTTGGAGATATTGAGGAATAGATGGCTTAGATGTTTGAACATCTATTGAGAATAGTTGTGCAATAATGCCTCGATTCCCCTTTTTCAATAATTTTGTCATACCATTAGAGCTTATCACCTTACCAGGTTTCCCAATGATACCTCTTAACTCGATTTCTTTTCCTTCCAATGAAAATTTCATGAAAAGTTCTTGAAAATTAAAAGCCAATGCTCCTAATGATTGTAACCATTAGATTCCTAGTACAACATCAGCACCACCCATGGGTATAGAAATAATTGGACTATGCATTACATATTCCCCCATAGTAAGATTGATCTTATTGCATTTTCCTGAGCAATTGATAGTTCCTCTATCTTCAATCATTACTTGAAACTCTGGCGTTGGATATACAAAACAATTGAGAGCTTTGGCTAATTTATAGTGAATGAAATTATGATTATTGCCATAATCAATTAGGACTATTACCTTTTTATTTTTTGATGTATCCTTCGATCTTGAGGGTTCGAGGAGTGTTAATTCCAGCCAATTCATTATACGATATCGTGGGATTCAACTCTTCAGATGAAATTGCTTCTACGTTTTCATCTTGTGATGGTTCTTGTTCGTGTTCTTCTTCCTCTTCACAATCTATGTAGAATAATTTCTTGTCACCACACTTATGTCCCTCACTGTACTTGTTGTCACAATTAAAGCATAAACTTGTTGCTTTTCTTTCCTCCAATTGTTAAGGTGTCAACATTGTAGGTTGAGGTGTTTTAGAAGGAGGAGCATTATTCTCTCTATAGATGTTGGGATTGGTCCTTCTAGTAGCCATAGCCATATTTTTACTTTCAACATTTCTTTCCACTTTAAATGCATTCTCCAATGATTTGGGTTCCCAACGGAGAACCTCATGTTGAATGTTATACTTTAAAGTTCCTATGAATACATCAATCAAGTGCTCATATGGAATATTTGTTACCTTTATATTCAATCTTTGGAAGTTCTCAATGTGCTCTGTAACTGAACCCTTTTTCTTGAGATTTATCAATTGGCTAAAAAAGGTATTGCTCCTTGTATCCTCATAGTGTGATATCATTTATTCCGTGAAAATTGTCCAAGTGACGAGTGATTTGCAAAAAACAATCCATCGATACTATACAAATTGATTGGGTTCTAAATATAAAGAAGCAATTCGTACCTTTTGTGTATGTGGCACATTATGTAGATAAAATAATTTCTCCATCTGAAGTATCCATGTGATTGGGTCCTTCCCATCAAACTTCATCATATCGATCTTAGGAGTATGGTTGGTCTTCAACCCAAAGTTGGAATTTTTCCATTCTTGATTCACCTTCCTTGTGTCCTCATCATGAATTTCATGGGATACATTTTCACTTTCAAGTGTCCTCTCTATTATAAAAAATTTCAATCCTTCCATGATATCCCCTTTTAAACCCTCCATCATCTCTTGTAGTTCATTTTTTGTTACTGTATTCTTTTGTAAATCATTTATGTCCCTACACATTTGTTCACCTTCATCAGGAGTCCATGTAGGATTATCTGGAGGCTTATTGGGTGTAGAATTTCCCTTTTTGGGTGGCATGTTGGCCAAGTATCACTCTTGAACCTTGATTTTGAGGTGGTTCTGATAGACAATATTTATTCTGTTGTATCTCCAAAGTTTGGCTCTTCTAGGTATGAAACTTTAATTTTTGTAGTTATCTGATATGTCTTCTATGCAATGCCACAAGTCTGATCAAAATTGGATGTGGCAAGTGGAATTTACGGTAACTTCCCCACAACTTGATGATTTTTGGCCTTTCTGGGAGATGTCACTTGGATAGAGTTCCCCACACAAAATAATTGATATAAAATTATGAAACTCGTACCAGAAATACTAAAGACTATCCACTATCCAATGCAACCAGTCTCACTCAATTTGGATACTCTAGGAAGAAGTTATGATTGTTTTACCTGGAACACCTTCTTGAGACTAATCAATAGGACTAGTCAGATACCCTATCCTCCACAGGGTGTATCTACAAATGTAAGACGACCCAGAAGATGAAATTTTTACCAAAAATACCTTTCTAAATTTTTTGAATATCCTCTATAGTTTAGGGTTTTGAAAAATTACATAAAAAAATTTATAGCACAAATTTCACAATGACTCAGTTGAGGATGATTCCATAACCCTATCTTTCACAAGTTGTATCTATGAAATTGTAAGTCCTCAGGAGATGAAATTTTAACCCAATGTACTTTGATTTGTCTAATAAATATCCTCCAAGTCGTTCCTTCTAAAACGTTGTATAAAAAAAGTTATAGCAAAAATTCCAAGTTGTCTCAGATGTAGAGTGAAACCCCAAGACCTTGAGCTCTGATACCATATGTTAAGAACCAAATATCAATATAGCATAGAAAAACCTCAGAATAAGTACTGAACGCCTTGAAAAAGAGAGAAATTCATATAATAAGCTTCTTTGAGGGGGAAACCTCCTTATTTCCACATAAATGTATAATTCCAAGATGATTCCAAATGAAAATGTCTCCTTGGTATATATAGGAGACTAGGAGGTATAATTACAAATAATGGAATAAAGATGACATAAATAAAATAACATTACTAATGTAATATGCCCCAATTAAGGGGTAATGAGCCAATATTAGGGCTTAACATAGTATGATGATAAGATATTGAAGACATGCCCCCGAAGATTCAGTTTCTCTACTGAATTTTCTTTTGCACTCATGTAGGATCTTGGATACTAATAGAGATAGGTTCACTATAAGAAAAAGGATTAATGGAGACATGAGTAAGAAGGGAAGTTTTAGGTACCAGATCATGTGGAATACTAAGTGACATGATGTCACCTAGTCTATTAGTGGAAGATAAGCTAGGTACTACCAAAGGATCGAAAAATTTAGAGGATCGTCACACTGTATCCTTAATCATGTTTAAAGTAGAAACTTATTATGGGGGATTAGGGGGAGGTAAGGAAAAAAATCCCATAAGTCAAGAATATTTGATGATACCTACCCCCACATTCTCGTACTGAATATCATATTGTCCCAGGAAAGGGATGTTATTCACTGGGGAACTATGGATATCTGGAGTGAAATAATCAAGTTAGTCAATAGTCACAATTTTACCTTAATGGGGAAATTGTAAAATGTGAAAAACTGAAGAAGCGAAAACAATCATCGCATAGAACCAACTACGACCGAGCAATAAAGTATAATCCAGGAGTTTATGCCCAAAAGAGAAACATAAGGTACCTTCTTGAAAATAGTTGCAACACCTTATTATTTAATTATATTTAATAATATACTAATAGGTGGGACCCCTTATGTGACTTGTGTGTAGGGACCCAGATTTCATTTAAGCTACTATAATTTAAAACAAAGCAGAAAATTTAAAAATTACTAAAAATTTGCTTACTCACGCATATTTATTCCCAGATTTTGGTAAATTAAATAACATTTTTCAAAACAATTTACATAACAATTTAAATCTACATAATAATTTGCATACAAGTTAAAATTTAGTAAACACTTCACAATTTTGAAAAAATACCTGTCACTGATGCTAAGCTTGAATCTTCGCTTGAACCTTCGCTTGAACACCCCAGAACACCCCAAAACCACCACCCTGCCGACCAGTACGCCTGGCCCTAGGACATCTACGGACGTCCTAGCCCTCCAAGCCCAAAACCCCTCAGCCCCCGGTGTGCACTGTAAATCCCACTCTTCTAAATCAGTCTCCCAGCTCCCAAAATATCCTCTCGTAATTGCATGAATGAGAATCCCCCTGAAAATCCATCCTCCTCCTCCCTTATGCCTCCTTCACCTTCCCGAACCTTCACTCCTCACCAAACCTTATCCATACATTTATGTCTCTTTAATAATCTTATCCCTTAATTAATGTACATTTTACGTATGGGTTACGTTATCCCTTWTGGGATACGTAACCCATTTAAACTTATATTTTATTTTCCACTTTTTTTTTAATACATTAATCCATTACTTTAATTAATAATCAATTAATCACTAACCACTAATTTAATAATTAATCATTTAATGTCTTATTTAATAATTACTCATTCCTTAACCCCTAATCAAGGAGTTAATCATACTTCAGCTAAGTATAATCAAAACAATTAATTAATAACTTGTAATCAATTAAGGTTATATAATAATTAATTATAATTTAGCCAATGTTTAGGTTTATTTATGAAATTAAGAAAAGGGTCATTACATTGTGTGACTATGACGAAGAGACAACACTTATTTTCTATGTTCTTATGTGTTGTGTGAGATACAAGCTCTACAATTTATTTTCTTTTAAAGTCGCTACTGAAATAATTGATCAAATGATGTTATGTTGATATGATTAAAAAGGTAAATACATTGTCTTTATATAGCTCTCCCAATTATTATTATGTTTCTTTTAGTTTGATGAGGGACCTAAACTCCATGTTTAAGTTACATGTGTGATATGTTGATTTCATTCTACAAGGATTGCACACATTTGTTAAAGTTGGAAATCTAAAGGTTGAGACATGGTATCCCTAGAAAGTATTTGATATATGTCACATTGGAGTTTTAAACAAGGGTTGGATCATTTGTTAAGTTGGAAACTTATGGAAATGGAGGTGTATTCGGTTTGCATTCAATTGATTTGGAGTTAGTGGTTGATGTGATGCATGTTAGCTTTCTCATACTGGATATGGATGAATGTATATATGGCGTGCACTAAATGCACGTCTCTCTAACCCTCCTCGAGCTCACCACCCTAGTCATTTTTCATTTTCTCTTGTTGGTTGTTGTTGCTCCGCTATGTTCGATCATGGAAGAGGTATACAAGCTTGGTTGTTTCTCCTTAGAAATTTTTACAAAAGTATGGATTTCTTGCTACTCCATCCATGAATATTTCTCTTTTCTCTTTAATTAAGTCAAAAGTTGGCTCTTGAGTTTTCTCGTTGTCTGTGCTTTTCCGAAGTTATGGTATATGGAAAGTTTGACTGTGTATGGATTGGTGGTTAAGTGTTGGTATTTTTGGTGTTTGTTATAACCTTAATTTGCACCATACATGCTTACCTGGAATCAGACCATCTCAGATCCCTTCTTTGCCAAAGAACTGCTGAACAAATCTTTAAAAAACCTCTTTTATAAGGGCCCACGCGCCCTACTCCATTACTGCATATGTATACATGCTAGCTGACCTAAAACAGCCCGTGTGGACCGACAAAAGCATGAAAAAAGGAAAGTTGTCGACAAAACACATAACTTTGGGTGAGTTAAATGAAACTCCCGACCATGCATGGTCGAGGGTTCGTCCAAATACCTAGCTTATTCTAGCCTATAAAAGAAGGGCTAGGGGTTCCATTTGAAGGAGGAGAAATAAAGTAAAGAAACTCTACCCAATTGCATATTCCCATTGTCCCAACCCTTTAGCCATCCTTGTGCAAGAAGAGATACAAAGAAAATAATTTGGAGGACATTTGAAGAGGAGCCCAGGATCATGATTCATGGAGCAATGTCCGATCTCGACATTGTAAGTTGATTCATTAAAGTTAATAATAAAGAAATGCTTTTCCCGTCCCACTATATGAGTTCTTCATAGTTCAGTAAATATATGTTTGAATGTCTAACCCATTAGTCTATAGGTAAAATGCATGTGTAGTTTGTTTCTTGTTTTGTACGTAGGTCAATCTTGAGAGGATAACTGCCAACAAGCGGTCAAGTGTGAAAGGGAATTGACATCAAACATCCGTACATGTATGTTGGTCTAACCATGTCTTTGCTGAAAAGGAATGGGGTTTAAGTTTAGGGATGAAGGTAGAAAGTAGTTTTCTTTCGGTCATATCTGCATGCATAAGATAACCCTATTTTCTAGTTCATAAGGGGATTTCCCTCCCAACAGAATTGGCGACCATACTAGGGAAGTCTCTAGGGTTCCTAGGAATTTTATTTGTTTTTGGGTAGTTTTAAAAGACTGGGTTTCTTGCCTATTTTTTATTTTCTGCGAGGTTTGAGCTAGTAGAGAGTCTGGTTTTCCATACTAGTTGTCTCTGTTATTTGCTTGACTATGTTTTTTCGGGACCCATAGAGGTACACACAGCCTGCATAAGGTCTATATGCGTGTACCCATTCCCTACTCTCTTACAACCCACATGTGAATGCTAGCTGAAGAAGTAGCAGTAGCGTGTAGATTCCAGAAAATTTTGGAGGTAGTCATCCTCTTCCCTGTCAGAATCAGTGATTCTCAGGGGTTTTCTGGAATTCTTTCTAAGTCTTGGTTGTTTTCATTCTTGTCTCAGATTGGTTTGTTTTACAAATTTTTTCCTTACATTGTTTTCCTTGTTTGTGTTAAAGAGAGTGTCTAAGCCTTCAGAACATCCTGGTTATCAATATCAATGGCCTCTTCCTGGTTTGGATTGTCTGTTTTTATTTTTTCTTAGAGTTTTAGAGATACACGTGGCCTATAAAAGGTCAGTCTACATGTACACGCCCTCTGGATATATACAACTCACGTTCACATGCATGTTATTGGTTTATCAGTAGCGTGCTTGGGCAGGATAAATTTTGCTGAGGGAAAGACAATCATCCTTTCCCTTGATGAGAGTTATACCTCTCAGGTTTTTGAATCTCTGTCTTAGCAGTCAGTGGCTTAGGATTAATCTTGGCCTTAGCTTGCTTTTTCTCATTTAAAAGTTGTCATAAAAAAAAAAATAGGGTTTTTAGACAAGCGTGAGAGTCATTTTTTAAGTTGCTAGTGTGTGATTTCTTGAAGTGATTCTTTGCGATCTTCGATTAGGCCAGAATTGTTTTTCTTGGTTTTTACTTGTTGGTATTTTTCCTTTTTGCTTTATCAACATTTAAATAAATAAAAAAATCTCTTTCATTTTCTTGTTTGGTTGAAGAGTGTGATTCTGCATTATTAACCAGGGAATTTTTTTTTATTTCATAATTTCTTTGCAGTTTACTTCAATCATAAGTAGCTCATAGTAGAGTGAAATTTCTTTTGAGTTTGCTATCCAAAATATTAGAATATTTAAAAAAAAAAAATTAATAATTGAAAAGTTGTTGAAATTTTGCATTAAGTAAAAGTTTTGGTTTCCAGCTTTTTATTCATTTTTTATTTTTTCTTTTACACATCATCAGTTTCACTTTCATACCCCTTGACATAAGATAAGCCATAAAATTAACGCTAAATATAAAATTTATTAGACTTTTATGTTTGTAGGATTAACCAACTAGTTCGGGATTAGGGCCTTGGATTAGGTTGGAGAGGAAACTCTTCAAGGCCATTACAATCAAACATTGGAGTCTAAGTTATGGAGTGTCTAAGTCCAGTATCGTGAAAGTTATCCGGGAGCCCCCTCTAACAAAGGGGATAAACATGAGGTCGCGTACGAAAAGGTAGTGGAGATAACCCCTCCAAAGTTGGACCAATCGTAGTGGAGAACACATATAGAGGGATTTTTTTGGGATTCGGTCAATTGCATTTGCCACAGGGCTTCGTGGGTCTCGAATCCATTCGAGATCCTCAGTTTTCTTCTGGATCATGTTCTTTCGATACCCTTGACAGGTTTCAGGCTCGATACCCTTCTCATTTTGGTCTACCCGACTTTCGACTGTACCTGCCTGGTGATTGTTCGCGCACTGGCAACCTAGTTGCCTATCTTTTTTAGGAACATACACAAGTGACTGTAGGGGTATAGCGTGGTACCTAGGACAGACATTAGGCCACGCTTTGAAGAGTATACTTAGAGGGTGCTTCCATGCTCGAGTTTCACTTACACCAATAATTTGCTCTAGTGTTGGTTGTTGTAACTGTTCTTCCAATTAATTTAGTGTTTGCCTGTATTATCTTCTAGAGAATTTTCTAGTGTGTATTAATTTTGAACATTTAGACTACCTTAGAGTGTCTTTGATATTCTCACATAGTGGATAACCACGAGCTCCGTCGGTCACGAAGGCTTCTTGGCCTACCGGCGGTTACATTGGAGCCACCCCCGCCACCATTAAGGCGAAAACTAGACCAACAAGAGTCTTTTGAAGTGACCAGGTCACAAGAAATTTTGCCTCACCAACATCTAGAGGAATCAACCATTTTGGACCTTGGAGCAAACACTCTTGGCCCAGTTGAAACCCCAACCACTAATTTCTTGGCATCTTTCATCAATCCAATTCAATTTTATCAGCGCCAGACAGTGTTGCACACAACAATGGAAACAAATGTTGTTACTTCTTCTGGGAATTCTTCAATTCCCACTAGGGTTGTCACCATAGGAGATTTTCCACCTAACCCACTATCATCGGTTTGAGCCACCATGGTCTTGACCACCTCTACATTGCATAGTGGTCTGATCTTGTCTTTGGCGGTGGACACAACTCCTTTCACACCAAGTGTGATAGCCCCTCCATTCTCGTATGGGATGCCTAGTTCAGATACAAGTCTTGTACTTTCCTACTCCAATTTACAGACTTTAGGTCTGGGGGAAGGGAGCTCTATCGCTCCTCTTCAAGGTCACATGGGGGGAACTCCTACTCCTTTTAATTCTTTCCCTTACGGAGGAGGTCATATCCCTCCTTCTCCCCCTTCACTCGGTGGCTCACATCAGCAATCCGCCGGGAAACCTACACACCATAGTTTATTTGGAGCGGGGAGTCAAGGACCACCTTCGCATAATATGTCGGTAGGTTCAACATTTTTTTCTTTGATCAGAATGTTTGGTAACAACGCCTTCTCATCAACCACCTTCCCGATTGGGGGAAATCATAGTTTTGGACAATCTATTCCTATGTAGGGTACTATTCCTGCACAGGGGGAAAACCTAGGAACTTATTCCGCATTAGGGCCTTGGAGTTCTTGGCAGGGATCTGTTCCCTCGTCCAGAATGCCAATCTGAGGTAATTCTTTCCACAATCAATAGAACCCCATACAAACTACTATGCCTATCTCCACAGGACCGACATGGGGCAACCCTTCCTAGAGTCCTTCAAATATAATGCATGCCCAACCATCTATGTCCTATTTGGGAAATCATTCAATGATGTCTGCACATACGCAAAATCCATATGCTGGATGGGGCCATGGTTTCTCCCAGAATCCAGGCCAGCAACTGAACTTTTCCTGGAAACCTGGTGCCAGTCAAACTCCAGGCCCATTTTTCCCAGGTTATCACCAATAACCCAAACTACCCTTCCTGGAGACTTTACACTTGTCAGATTTGACAAGGTTGTTGAATGACCCTATTTTTCATGATTTGTGTTGGCCTCCTATGCCGACGAAGTTTCCTTAGGACATTCCAAAGTTCGAAGCCAAGCCTAATGAAGATCCAGGAGATCATGTGACTACCTTCCATCTTTGGTGCTCATCTAACTCGTTGAAAAATGACTCCGTACAATTGTGATTATTTCAACATACTCTCATTGGGAGTGCCGCGAAATGGTACATTGAGCTCGATCGCTCAAGATACTCTTCCTTCTGCGAGTTGGAAATGGCTTTCCTAAACCAATTCCAGTTACCTGTGAGATACGACATTGGCATAGAGTTGCTGGCCAATTTTGAACAGACGACAGTGGACCATATCTCTGATCACATCCGAGAATGGAGACACCAGAAGATTTTAATTAAGGTGTCAGTCCCACCAACATTCCTGCTCGAGTGCTTCCTTAAGTCTTTGGTCCCACAGTTATCCAAATACATCACAATGTTAGGAGTATTCTCTGAAGAAGATGCCATCATGAGAGCTCAACACTTTGAGCTCATATATTATCAGTCTGATTTATTATATAACATCTTTCCAGATGTGCCACACTCAATACTTGATAAAACTAGACAGAGAGTTGGACCACATGCCGATGGTATTGTTGGTTCAACACAAACAAAGCCCACTGAGAAATTGACGAAGCAGTTGCAACAATTATCTATACAACACACAACGGCCAGCCAAACTACTACTTTGGTTGCTCCCCCTACCAAAACGTCGGAGGTACACACAGTGCAATCGACTAACCCAAAGGCCACCCAACAGCCTGAAGGAAAGAAAAAACAATGAAAGAAGGGTAAGGGGGATAAAAAACCTACTGATAATGATGGTGGGGACAACACTGAAAAACATAAGGCGAGGTATCCATGCAACTTGTGCATGGAAGAGCACCCGACCCATCTATGTCCTTAGCTTGCAGAAGCCCAAAAGTTTGTAATGCAAAAACAACCGGTTGTGTTGACCAATCCATTTCAACATGGGTAAAATCTAACCCACTCCTCTGTAAGCATGAAAGGGGGAAGCCAAGACCCCTCTCCACCTGCGAACAACCCCCCATCCATGAACGTATATATGGTGAGGGGTGATGCTTTTATATTGACTAGAGCACATGACTATAGTAAACCAAGCACTTTTGAGAAGGGTAAAAAAGATGAAATCCCATCTCTTCCTCTACAGATTGAGAATACATTAGGTGAAACAATGACACACATTCCCAAATGTGCATTCAAAAATTCTTCGTAACCCAAACGCAAGGGCCGCCCAGAACTACTCTGTAGTGGAAGATTTATCACAAACCGCTTGTGCAATGTCCACTTTGGAGGTCCTCCAAAGATGCCCTTCCCAGAGGAAATCCTTGTTAACCACTTTAGGATCTACCAAGACTTGTAATTTGGGTACAATCATGCTAGATAAAACCGACTTAAAACCCTATCTACCTTACCACGTAGCGTTTCAGATAGTAGTGGCTTATCCCAAGAAAACCTTTACTCAGAATATCTTCCGCATAGTGGTTGATGAGGGCACCTCAACATGCGTTATGTCATTGGCATGTTGGAAGGCCTTTGGCTAGCCTATTTTGTCTCCATCACCTACTCTCCTCACTGCTTTTGACGGTCATTTGTTTCGACCACATGGTATCGTTCCTTCTTTCCCCGTGCAGTTAGGAGGGAATACCTTGTGTGTCGAGGTAGAGGTAGTTGATGCTCCCCTTGACTATAACCTCTTGTTAGGAAGGAGTTGGACTTATGCCATGCAAGTTGTGGTTGCTACAGTTTTCTGAGTCTTGTTGTTTCCACACGAAGGCTAGATAGTGAGCATCAATAAATTGTCCTTCTCCAGACCTCACCCTGCATTGGGGGCATCCACGGTCCCGATGATTGATAATCCTCAACCAGGTGTCATCAATGTAGCGGTTGGTTTGTGCCCATATTTGATGGGTACCTTCAATTACCCGCCTCCTCAAGGCGATATCAAGTTTATATCCAATCACCATAAGGTTGATATTTTTCAAGTTTCGTCGTTCCGCATGACTTACTTCGACAATCGGTGGATACATCCTTCCCCATCAGCCATGATGGATGGGACAGGGCACCTAGGCATCTCCATTCCCTTATCCATAGCTAAATTAGCATACTCTTTAGTCTAGCAAACTTCAGTCCACACTGATCTAGCTCCTGCACAAGAGTTTGATCCACTTCTAGAGCCTATTTGGGCTCAGGGTTCTCTCACTCACACTGATTCATTAGACTTAGTCTTGCCCTCTGATGAAGCAATAATTGAAGCAATGACTAGTCTGGATAAACTCTAGGAAGATCTTCATCATAGATCATACTTCCTCCCAGAGTTAAGCCAAATTGAAGTGGGAGAATTCACTGTGACTATGACGGGAGATCGGTCTTTTCCTATTAATCCCTTAGCTACACATGAGGTTTATGCTGAGGGTAATATGGAAACTATCGCTAAAACCTTATCGATCAATATCTCCCGAAACCCTGGCATCGTGGAGAATGTCTTCATCAGAGCTAACTGCTCCCCTGAAGAGATTTAAATCTACACAGATATTTTTAAATAATTCTACGACGTTTCTACCTGGTCTTACGAGGAAATGCCAAGCATCGATCCAAAAATAGTTGAAAATGAAATCACAATGTATCCTGATTCCAAGCCGGTTCAGTAGAAGCTTTGTCCAATTAATCCTAAGAAAGTAGTAGCCATTAAGGTTGAGGTTGAGAAATTGCTAAAAGTTGGGTTTATCTATCCTATCCATTTGACCCAATGGGTGTCAAACCTCATGCCGGTCAATAAAAAACAAGGCATGATTCGTGTATGTACCAACTTCCATGATCTAAACAAGGCATGTCCCAAAGATAATTTTCTCACACCGTTCGTCGACCAGATCATTGATGAATGTGCGAGTTTTGAAGTCTTTTCTTTCATGGATAGTTTTTTGGGATATAATCAAATACAAATCAAACCCGAAGACCAACACAAAACGACATTCATCTGTCCATGGGGTACATTCTCATATCGTAAGATGCATTTTGGTCTCAAAAATTTTGGAGCCACCTTTCATCGGGCCATGTCTTTTTCTTTCCATGACATCATGCACATAGTCGAGGCCTATTTAGATGATTTGGCATCTCAATCTCACAAGAGAATGGATCATCCCACACACCTCTGACTTATCTTTGAATGTTGTTGCTACTTTCAGATTTTCTTGAATCCAAACAAGTACAACTTTTGCATAACATCATGATGATTGTTAGGTTTCATAGTGTCAACAATAGGGATCATGGTTGATCCTCTCAAGGTTGAGGTAATAATTCAGTTCCCCCCCCCCCACGCACAATCCTTCAACTTCAGAGTATACAGGGCAAAGCAAATTTTCTAAGATGCTTTATCACTAACTATGCCAAGATCACCAAGGGATTTATGTGCTTACTTAAAAAATACTTTCCCTTTTGTTGGGGTGATGCCGCCCAATGCTCTTTCACCGCATTGAAACATGCACTCACAACTGCCCCCTCTACTCTGAACACCTAACTATAACAAGGATTTCCTATTATATCTGGCTACAACAGAGTCAACCATTGGCATGGTATTATTTTAGGAAGATGACTTGTTCTCAGAATATGTCATCTATTACCTGAGTCGAGGCCTCGTAGGACCGGAACTCAATTACTCTCATACGAAAAAACTTGTGTTGGCAGTAGTCCATGCTATTCAACGATTCCATCATTATGTTATGTTTCACAAGACTACCATCATTGCTGTCATGAATCCATTTTAGTACATGTTGACACGATGGGTAATAGGCAGAAAAATCAATAGATGGATAGTCATCCTCTAGGAGTTTGACTTGGATTTTGTTTCAGTGAAGTCCAAAAAGTCACTGGTCTTTGCAGAACTTATTTCAGAACTTCCGGTTGAGTCTGGTGATCTTGTGCCTGAAGAGTCGCCTATTAGAGGAGATATGCTTTTTATCACCTCTTCGGATCCCTAGTATAGAGATATACTTATCTATCTCTAGACTTTGAAGAGCCCCACTACTGCTTCTCGTGATGAGCATTGACGCATACGCCATTAGGCTAAGAATTATCTCATACTCGATGATACATTGCATCGAACAGGTGTAGACTGCATCCTACACCGATGTCTCGCTCATAAAGAAGTGGTTATCGTGCTTAACGATTTCCATACCAGAGATTGCGGTGGTCATTTGTCTGGGTTGGCAACAGCCTAAAAGATTCTATGAGCAGGTTACTTCTAGCCGACACTTATCAAGGATTGTATCAAATCAGTCAAGAAGTGCCATTCATGCCAAATCTTCTCTTAGAAGATGAGAGCACATCTTGCTCCCATGTTTCCTATCATCAGAGTTAGTCCCTTCACCAAGTGGGGCACCACTATATCATTGTAGCTGTAGACTACTTCACAAAGTGGTTTGAACCTATGCCAATGTTTAAAGATGATGGAGAGGTTTCAGCTCTCTTTTTATTCAATTAGATAATAGCAAGATTCAACATCCCGAGGGAGATTGTCACTAACCATGGAAGTCACTTTTAGAACTAGGTGATGACCAAGTTAACATCAAATCTTGGGCTACGGAAAGAACATTCATCACCCTACTACCCCCAAGCAAATGGGCAAGTGGAAGCTGTAAACAAAACTCTTAAGACCATTCTACAATGAACTATCAACTCAGCCAAGTCAAATTTCCATTTGATGGTATACTTGACATTATGGGCTTACCGAACATCTGTTAAGACTCCAACTAGTTTCTCACCTTTTCAACTCATTTACAGGATGGAGGCTGTCTTGCATATCGAATGTCAGATCCCATCTCTAAAGTTGGAAATACAATTATTTCCAGACACTTCTCCACTTGAAGAACTGTTAGTATACCTTGAGCAGCTCAATGAACAACATCGTGATGCGGCCCTGACCAACGAGGCTCACAAACATAAGGTCAAGTGTCAGTATGATAGATCCGTTCGTCCTCGGATTTTCTCTAAAGGAGACCTTGTCCTGGTCTATGACCAAGATAAGGACCCCCTTGGGGCAGGAAAATTCAAACCCATGTGGTTCAGACCTTTCATCATAAAAGAGGTTTTAAAAAATGGCACTTATCGTCTGGTTGATTTTGAAGGGAATGCTTTGGCGAAGCCTAGAAATGGGCTCTACCTCAAGAAGTATTACTCATAGGTAGGTCACTGTGGGTAACTTTTTGTAACACATGTATTGTCTTTGTACTATTACTTTTTAGTTTCTTTTAGTGTTATGGGCATGTCGTTGATATTATATTTCGTCACTGTAGCAGATGTCAAGTGATTCCGAGGTGTTCATTGGGTACGCAGATGGTGCTAGTCAACACACTCGAAGGCTTGCTTCCGCAGCTTGGGTAATCTTTACACCTCAAAGCCAATTATTATCTTCCGGAGGTATATGCTTAGGTGACACCACAAATAATCTCACTGAGTATAGTGCAATTATTAAGTTGCTTTGTGATGCTTTGTTATTGGGTATCTCTCATCTCTGGGTCTATCTCGATGCTCAACTGGTTATGTCTTAGTTAAAAAGAGTATACCAGGTTCATGATCCAACTTTACACCGACGATTCCTTAGGGTACATCTCTTAGAACGAAACTTTGATTATATTACATATTTTCATGTTTCTAGGAGATTAAACCAAGTTATAGATACTCTAGCTAATGAAATTTTAGATTGGCATCTTGCACACATATGAAATAACATTCACATAAACATGTAAATACATTTTTTTGCACACATGATCCATAAGACACAAAAGACCAAAAAAATATATATATAATATCATAAAGTAACCAGAGTGCATAGATGGATGCAAGCGCCTCAAAAATATAACCGATAACGAGTCACATGGATTATGCCCTAAAAAATATATACACAAGTAGTGCTCGTGGCACTTCAAAATGTCTAGCTAAAGTCAGGGCCTGTGGGCCCTGTTATACTGGTCCACAGCATTGGCTAAATGCTGAAACAACCAGACCCATGTCTGTGGTGCCCCCACTACATGAGGCTTCATAGATGGTGGCAGGTCCTCAATCTTTTCCATCGGGACTATGCAAGTGAGTGCAGTAAAATTACGCTTGACTCATCTCAATACCCTCTCAGCTTCCCCGACTAGAATATCTCCTGCTACTACTGGTTTCCCTACCGTGGTAGGTGCAGCCCCTGGCCAAGGACGACACCTGTTCCTCGCATTGTCAGCGGGTCGCACTGGTCCCACATCTGCACACAATGAACACATATCCCTCAAATACTCTGGAATAACAAAAAAAATTATATATATAACAAAAAAACATAAAAATTACATATACAACAAAAAAACTACAAAGGTGGAGACCTACCCATCTCCCCTCACTCCTCACCAGGAGGTACTGGTATCTCAGGGTCTCTCGTAAAATCAATCTCGGCATAGGGGTAATCCTCTATAACTTGGATCTGTCATGACAGCCACGTAAAGAAGTCGTCATCAAAGAACTCATTGTTCCTTCTGCCACCCTATCGTGGTAGTAATACTACCCATCTACACACAGTAAGAAGAGAGGCCTGATGTCCTCGTACCACTACTTGAGGACTAAAACTCGGAACTCTCTCAAAAAAGAATGAACACAGAATGGTCCCGAACCTGAAGTTCCTATGTGTCCACAAATGGGAATCTGTCAGTTGCATTTTCATACATTCAAGCAATGTGGTACTCCAATAAAAAACTTATGCATTTAAGCACTCGACTACAAAGTTCATCTGTGCACGGGACGCCTAATGTAGACCCGTAGAACTAGTAATTCTCCCAATAAGCAATACTATCGCCTGTAGAGAAAAGTTATTGATCTTGCTTATGGGCACCTATGTGCTCGAGAAGTCTATATCAACTGCACAGTATAGGCCTATCAATTCCACTATGTTATGAGGCCCCACAAGAAAAGTCCGGAAATTAACTGGTTCCCCTCTCCTGGAAAGGCCAGTCAAAAGGTAAATGTCCTTGACTGTGGGCACCAGTGTCTGCCCCTCTAACATGAATGCCTCTGCATCTAGATTCCAGTAGTCAACCAAGGCATTCAGTAGCCTAGGTTGTGCCCTCATGAAAGGACATAGGAAAAACTTGAGTAATCGACATTGCATCAAAGTAGCCATAGCATTGGGGTCTTCCCCGACCAACTCATTCACCTCTTCATGCTCTCTTTCTCTCCAATGGACATACATCCTGCAAAACACCAAGGTTCAGGAGGGTTAACCCTTTCTTTTTAAGCCTTTTTCATTCAATAAGGGGGTCCACGCGTGTTATCATGGTGATAGTCATGTGTACACGCATGCAGAGATTACTCTACCTGAATATACATGCGGCATGTCCTGAGACAACCCACGTGGACCTAGGGCCAAACATTTAAAGGTCAATGCCCCCCCTAAAAAATGAAACCCAATGTAAAAAAAAAGACATAAATTGCAAGATAAGAGAGTTTGTACTTACTTGGTCTAGACAAAAGTTCATTTCGTCTAGTGTAGCTCCCGGAATCATCACTTTTGACAAATGGGATCTTTTCACTCCAGAGTTAATTTCCAAATCAACAATGGTGATAATGAGCTGCCAGCTTCTGTTTATAGATTTTTTGGCCTCTTTTTGTCACCTTTTTGCCCTCCCTTATCATTTTTTTTATACCAAAAACCATTTAGAGTGATTCAGGAGTTGCATAGGAGGGATTTGATCATGTATTGGGACAACTTTTTTTAATTTTTGAGTTATTTTCGACGGTCTGTGGAAATTTTTTACGACGATCGACTTGAGCATATAGGTTAGGTTTCTACCCTGACTTTTGTATCTTGTTGTCTTTTTCCTTTGACATAGGATCAATCCCATCTAGTTGTGACACAGAACCATCATAGTTTCTTTAGAAGTTTCTCAACTTGGTGGTAGATCTTACTGGAACATGGATGCCCTAGGTAGATCCTGGTTGCATTATGGTATCCATATTGTCTTTAAAACACTGTAGGCTCGGGAGTCCTTGTATATTTTCCTGAATACAATCTTGAGCCTCATTTGCATGATTCTTTTTCACTCTTGATCTCACCCTCAGGACTCCCAAAAATAACGGGTCTTCTTTTAATCCATTTTCAGACCCTATAAACATGAAAGATTGTCGATCGATCTTGTGGCCTTTCACACTCGTTAAACTTAAATTTGAAGTCATGTCTGTCCGGCGGTAGTTTACCCCTTTTTCGGTCCGGATGGTCAACTCTATGAACAAAGGTATACTCTATGAAACTTCAGTTCTTTAGAAGAGTACTCTCAGGTATAATTTTATCCCTTTTTCGGGCCTGAGGGACTAAACTCATGAAGAAGGAACCCCCATGGAGTCCATAGTTAAGATCTTTTCAGACTACCTAAAATTGAAAAGATCATCGAGTGACCTTATTCTTTCACACTCGTTAAACTGGTCCAGAAGAACATTCCTAACATAGTCCATATTTAATCTTTTTTCAGACTCCTTAAAAATGAAAAAATAGTAGAGTGATCTTCTACTTATCACACTCGTTAAAATGGTTTTGAATAGACGTCTGGTCGGTGCTAGTTTATCCATTTTTCGAACTGACTAGACTATCTTCAAAAAAGGGACCCCAATGGAGTCTCCTTTTATGTTTTTTCAAACTCTCTAAATATGAAAAACCACCGAGCTTACCTTCTCTGGGCTCATTAAACTTACATCAAAGGATGTTACCATTGTGTGTTTTGTTAACTGTGTTTTCATATCTTATACGCCAGCCTTGTAACAGTTTGCTTCTACATTTTAACACCCTTAGCCCCTAGAGGATTCTTCCCGAGTATCATTATTCTAAACATCAGTATTGTCCTTGTGCCTTGAGCTTGTATGTTTGTCACACTCGTTCCTCCATTATAATGTAACAGTCCTTTATTTTGTTTTCCAAAATTATTGAAAAAGACAAAAAAAATCAAATATACCCCAAAAAGAGGAAGGGAAAAGTATTTTCTTTATTGGCATAATGAGTCACCCTTGGATAAAGAACATTTTTCTATTTGATCATCAATATTTGGGATGTACTACGACCTTAGGAAGTTGTTCTCGCTACATAGAGTTGTATCCTCCTCCATTTGGTTATTCTTCCAAACATATGGAGAGTTTGCGTTGTCTCCTGCTTTGTAAACTTATGATTAATGCCATGCTACCTAAGTTTCATCATTTGTCGTGTTGTTGTCCAAGGGAAGTTTCTACCAAGCCTGAGTTGGCCCCTCTGCAATTTTTCTCTTGCCCTCATACCCAGTCATCCTGAATGTCCAATCAAGTCCTTGTTCGAAATCAATGAAGCCTTCAGTCTGATCATCAAAATTATCTAGTCCATGACCGACGAGTCGTTGAAGACCTCAGGGGTAGTGAATTCATACACTCATATTACACTCCTACCTATAGTTTTGAATATTTTGAAGTTGTTTCTCGAGCTCTGAAGATCTCATCTCTAGCCATCAGTTCATATCAGCTTCTAGAATATGGATACTCTATATGTATATCTTTTTGATTTCGAGATGTAGCTCCGCTATGTATTGTTCACGGCTACAATTTATATAGTTATTTGACATGGATCTATAGTGTATTTTATTGGTATCCATGATTATATTTTATCCCGAGCATAGGTATACCCACCTCGGTGAGACATTTTTTGTTTTACAGACGATGCCTCCTAGTTCCTGGTCCTTGGCCTCACTTGTTCGACACATCAGTAAAGATTGGTAATGTATTTATTCCATCAGATGCTCTTCTGACCTCACACATTAGGGGGCATCTGTTATAACCCTAATTTTCACCATACATGCTTACCTAGCATCAAGCCATCTCAGATCCCTTCTTTTCCAAGGCACTGCTGAACAACTCTTTAGAAAACCTCTTTCATAAGGGCCCACATGTCCTACTCCATTACTGCATGCATGGACCGAAAAAAACATGAAAAAAGAAAAGTTTTCGATGGAACACACAACTTTAAGTGAGTTAACTAAAACTCCTGGCCATGCATGGCCGACGGTTCGTCCAAATACCTAGCTTCTTCTAGCCTATAAAAGAAGGGCTAGGGGTCCCATTTGGAGGAGGATAAATAAAGTAAAGAAACTCTTCCCAATTGCATATTCCCATTGTCCCAACCCTTTAGACATCCTTGTGCAAGAAGAGATACAAAGCAAAGAAGTTGGAGGACATTTGAAGAGGAGCCCAGGATCAGGATTCGTGGAGTAGTGGTCGGTCTCAACATTGTAAGTTGATTCATTAAAGTTAATAATAAAGAAATGATTTTCTCGTCCCACTATATGAGTTCTTCATAGTTTAGTAAATATATGTTTGAATCTCTAACCCATTAGTCTATAGGTAAAATGCATGTGTAGTTTGTTACTTGTTTTGTACACGGGTCAATCTTGAGAGGATAGTTGCCAATAAGTGGTCAAGCGTGAAAGGGGATCGACATCGAACATCCAGAACAAGTTATGTTGGTATAAGCATGTGTTTGTTGAAAAGGAATGGGGTTTAAGTTTAGGGACAAAGGTAGAAAGTATATTTCTTTTGATCATATCTACATGCATAAGATAACCCTATTTGCTAGTCTGTAAGGGGATTTCCCTCACAAAAGTGTTGTATTTGAATGATTTGCATTGAAAATTTGTGTGGATGTCTCTTACTATATATGGTATTCGTGATTTACTTTTGGGAAAGAATACAATTGGGGAAACTCTAGGGCCTGCCTTGCCTTTGGTTTCTTGTTTTGGGTTTCTTCCCTAAGTGCATCATTTCTCTGTACCTATGGGTTATATGGACACTCTACCTATCATTTAAGTTGTTAGATTTTCTGCCCATTGTGCCCACATCCTTGTAACAATTCTGTGAATATAAATTTGAAGTTTAATAGAAGTATTAAGCTTCTCATGATCCTTTTGGATAAACCCTCAATTTGGTCATATCTTCCCCATCACTGCATTACTCTTCACGGTTGTGTATTGAACTGTGTGTATTGGAAATTATTGTGGAGGTGGCCAACCTAGAATTTAATAAACGAAATATTCATGCTCATTTTTGGTCATGGGTTTATTTGGTTATTTTTTGTGCAAATATGGAAAGAATGCTAAGCCCACTCACTAGGAGAATAAAGAAAAGGGTCAATAAGAGGTTTAAATTATGGAGATCAAGGGTTTGCATACAAAGCATCATGTGCATTCATGATCACTAGAGTGGAAAATAACCATACCAATAATCCAATAGTCAATCTGAGTAGACTCAAAGTAGAAACATAAGGACCAAGATGTCCGAAAGAAGGAAAAAAAAAAAAGGTTCCCTGAGAAAAAGGGGCCCCTTGGTTGGTAGACTCCGGAACCGATGCCATATACACAAAATCAACCTAAGGTTTGCTAAATCAAATATCACACACTAAAAGACTCCCTAAAATATAAGAGAAAGAAAACAAAGGAGGTAGGAATCTTCTGGAGATGGGAGATGAGGTTGTCAATGAATATATGAGAAGCATTCACTCCGACCTCCACTTAATATCCCTTCCTAGTGCAAGTAACCCTCAGTTCGTATGGCCACACTCCAGGGGTACTAAAAGCATGATGTGATGTATGCCTCAAGTACTTTGAGAATACCCTCACAGTCACCTCTATAGATACCTAGGAAATGCCACTAAGGTTATCAACTCGCAGTCGGCCTCCGAGGGGGGTACAGTCGATAGTTAGGATTGATCATATAGGAAATATATATATTTCCAAAGCACTTCGAGAGGAATAAATAAAAGTGGAACATATACTAATGAGGATCTTCAATGGATTCAATATTCACAAAGCATCATGACCAAATGAACCAAGAATCACTCACTAATTCCCCCAATAATGCTCTTTCCACTACACTTGGTTAAGCTTTGGAGGGGAATTATCCTCTTCTCTCCTGCACATGACCTCATGTTTAGCCCCTATGTTAGAGGAGGTTCCTGGATATACCTATACGACAATTGGAGTTTAATCTCGTTAGTACTATACAAGTTTGTTTTATGGTCTTGGAAAATTAACTCACTTTCCTAGTCCACGGACCTTAACCTAAACTATTGTTGGTGTGTTATTAAAAAAATTGTCTAAATATTTGTATTAGCGTGTGTTTGATTTTAACGTATTATTACTCAAAAGGGTTGATGAAAGTGAATTTAGTGATGTTCAAGACTCGACTCCAATAGAATGCAAGAGAAATAAAATGCAATTCTTCTTTTCAATGAATCCTATGTATGGTAAGGAGAATATTTATTTCTTGCAATGACAAATACACACTCAAAAATTGAAATTTTCCTTTTTCAAATGATAATTCAATCACCTTCCAAACTAGCAATTTGATAATTCATAAGATTTCAAAACTATGAAAACAAGTTCTTTGAATCAATCAAGAAAAAAGATCCCAAAGACTTAGAATGCAAATATATATATATATATATATATATATATATATATATATATATATATATATATATATATGTCTGGTTATAAATGGAAATGCAAACTATTCTTGATTTCATTCTTTTGGTGAAAATAAAAGAGTTCAATATCAATTCAGACTAAAACTAAATCAAGATAAGAACCAAGCAAAAGTGCACTCAAAAAATCCAAGGAAACTCAAAGAAAACAAGTGTAAATATAATCTTAATCACTTGATCAATCTTTGAAAACCTCAACACTTAAATATTAAATATCAAATATACTTGGAACAACCTCATAATTTATCCAATGGATTAACAATTTTACCAAAATAAAGATCTGGAAGTACAATGTATAAAGGACTTTGCACTATTTCCAAGCCAAGGAAAAGAGTTTCCAAATTTGAAAATAAAAAGACTTGACAATCTTTGGAAAGGGAAAGGAAGAGGTTGAATTATTGTATAATCAAAGACAAGATCATTGTTAGACCAAACTGCAGTCAACGATCAGGTTAACCAAGAATGCAGTAAACGACAAACTTTTCCCAATTTGATAAAAAATAAACTTTGAAAAGAGACCAAAAATAAATGATAACCCAATCAAACCAAACAAACAAAGTCTCAAGAAATCATCAAAGAGTCTAGGGAACACATCTAAGTCAAAATTCTTCAAAAAACAAAGAGGAAAAACTTAAAAATTGACACAAAAGGAGGACCGATGCCCTTGTCATCATGCAGAGAGAGCGTTACTAAAGATGTGACACCTCTAAAAACACTGGAAGGGACTATTAACAATGCCCTCCAGAAAAGGGATTGGGAGTGTCAACACCCTGCAAGCCTCCTATAAGGAGTTTTGCTTCATGAAGATGGTAAAACATTCCTCAAATTAAAAAAAATAAAAGGTTATTGACTTTGCAAGTTAACTAAGGTTTCGAGACACTGATAACAAGGATGAAACACTCAGAAAAACTAAGAAACAACAAATATAAGGAACATTCTTTGGCTAGAGAATGAGAAGAACATTGTGTTCTTCCTGAGTGGAGTCGCCAAAAAATATTATGAGAAATTCACCCTGTGGACAAATTGAATTTTCCTTAGACTAGAAACATAACCTAAGACATATTCAAAGAAAGTGGTGACTAACTTACTTTTAGATTAATATTTTAATCCTATAGATAGAAGGAGTGATTTAGACTAACCTTAAGTCTGATGTTTGTCCTCGTTTCTCCAAACCTTGACCTCATTGCTCCAAGATTCTCGATGATCAAAGGAACCTGCAAGAATAGAAGATAAACAACTATACTTCTACTAGATATCATTAGGTAAAGACTAATATATCTAAGATTTATTTGACATAATCATTAGACAAATGTACAAACAAAAATTGAAAGAAGTAGGCCAAGTTTATTCATCATAAGTGAAAACTTACATATGGATGATGGTGTCAGTCTTCCAGGCCTCATTTCCTCCATCCCTTTGATGCACACATACGTATTCCAAATTTTCTCTCAATATCAAAAGTTTCACACCTTATAGAATTCAAGTCCCTTTCTCCATGGAAGGACTCGATTATATAGGCTTTTCCAAGTTCAACCACCATTAGAAAATGAAGGGAAGGTTGAGATATTTTCTCTCTAAGTTAGGATTTAGAACCGCATAATGGATGGGAAGTTGAGTGACTCGAGGCTATCAATCACCACTCATCCATAACCACCCAAAGATCCTCATAAATGGCCCTTAGAGAAAGGTGGAATAGGCCAAACTAAATTATGCTCCCCCAATGATTGATATAGGGAGTCACTGATGCCCCCTAACAGTGGTCTAGGAAGTGTCACTCAAGGACTGACATCCTCCATACATGAATAGGGGAGAGTCACCCTTCCAACCAATTCAAACTTAAGTGAAAATCATGTGTTTAACCTTCAAAAAAGGATGTTATCTTCTTTATCTTGACTAGGGAATTGACAAAGTGTTCTCCCATAGTATCCAAGTTGGTAAAACATGAATGCAACACTTAGGAAATTGTCATTTTGATATTATGACACTTAACAACGAAACTATACATAAGTGTGACACTAAACATAATAGTGAAGAAAGTTCGACACTCAGTATGACACTAGGTAGTGTGCAAATTTTTCATGTAACACACATTTTATGATACTAAATATGCATAGAAATGTGTGTAGGAACGTTAAGATCCCTTCCCATTAAATAGGGCCTGGTCTCCAACCTCCACCCAAAATTCATGGTAGCTTATTACTAACTTCAGAAATAATCCCACTAAATATGGGGCATTGGCATCATAATAAATATTTTAGTTATGGTTTGTTATAAAAAGTGATATCCATGGAACATTGGTTAAAACCCTCTTCTATTATAGCGGAGGCCTAGGTTTGATCCTCTTTCCTCGCATATTCACTTTTTATTTGTTTAAATATATAACATATGGCTATATATGTTATATGGTTATAAGATATATTATATATGTGTTTTATAACATGTATCCGTTCAGATATAAGTTTAAGCTCCCTACGTCTTAGGTCTTGGTTGCATGCCATAACACTTGGACCAGAGGTTGGGGGTTATCCCTCGACCTCTTTCTCCCCCCATATGAAAAATTACATTAAATTAAATACAATAATGTCCACATAATGGTTAAAACCTATCATATGGCATGTTGGTTGTCACAACATTGTTAATACTTAGAGTGTTATGGAGGTCATGGGGTCTATTCCTCTATAATCCATAAATTTTTCATCACATTAACCATTATTAGCCAATGAGGGTCGCGATGTGGCATCCTCTCTCATTGGCTCTTCCAATGCCACATTTCAACCTTCCATTCGTTCAACTAGAGATACGACGTCCAACTCAGATACTGCCACATCACCTATAAGATACTACATGTCACCCTGGAGATACCACTTGTCATCCCATTATCCTACCATGTGTCTCTCTTTCAGCCTTCCATGTCTCTCTTCATGGTTGACTTTTTCCCTGGTTGACCTGAAATTTGACCAACCATAAAGTTTACATACAGACTTCCTTTTACTTGTCATTTGCTCCATTGGAAAGATGACAACCATCTCTTCACAATGATGTCGTTTTCTTAAACTTTTGATATGGTTAAATTTTGAGCTTTTCTAACCATTTATGGATCCTTGTGAGAATTCCAAATCCTCCAAGATATCTGTGAGTGTTCCTAGATCCTTCTGAATCAATTTACCATATTCAATTGGAAGGAGGCTACAACCTCCTTTGCAAAATACAGCCTACCCTAGCAGTGCCCAACCTCCATTTTCATGATAAGTACTTCAATCTTCAAATCTTTTTAATCTTATATGTCTTCAGCTGCATATCTTCATTTACTTTCTTGGTATCTGACATTGTTATTTATATTTAGATTTCAAGCCGAGAGACACACCCTCTTTCAACAAGAATTTCCATTTATATAATCATCCAATGATCATATACACATTAACAATTGCACCTCTTTAATATAGGAATATATATCTTTGTTATAAGTATCTGCCTTTTAAATATAAGATATTAATCAGAGTATTTTAATTAATACAATGTCAATGAACCATTGTGCCTTTTAGATCATTTAATCATGTTTTAAATTGGCTCAATATATTTTAAATATCATGATTTAATTCACTTTTTACCTTACGATAGGTAAATACCACCATGGTTTGCAAATACCATGTGCTCTTTCACTTTTACCCTTTTTCTTTAACTGCACTTTCACTTTTACCTTTTTCTTTAATCCAATTTCATTTTCACCATTTTCTTTAATCCAATTTCACTTTTACCTTTTTCTTAAATCCAATTTGACTTTTTCCTTTTTCTTTTTTAGAGATTCATATTTACTCATCTTTTACGTAAACTCCACTTCCACCTAATGTTTCAACTTTTGTTATTTATTAGAGTCATATTTATATTTAATCAAATTTCATTTCCACTTAACTTTTCCACTTTGTATTTATTAAATTGATACAAAGGTCACATTTATATTTAATCACTTACTAACATTTGAAATATATTTCATCACTTACTAACCTTTTATATCAATGACAATTTATTCAACAATTGACTTTCTGAGTGGATCTCACCATTGGTGGCTACTAGAAATTGTTTGGGTTTCAAGGTTCATCCAACTTCGTCCCGGTAATAATGATGACAAAACATTGCTATGAAATATCAAATACCATGTTGATATAGAAGAATCAAGTGTTCTCGGTGCTGGATCAACACTTTTCCCTTTGAATACACTCTAAAATGATAGTGCACAAGAAAGTATTCAAGAGGGAGACTCACCAGTATTCATTCTATTCATCATGATCCTCTCTCAAGAGAATATGCAGTCACTAAGACAACTTGAATCGACTAGTGTAGTAATTGAAATTGTCTCATTCTTTCATTTTCATTCTTTCAAAGAACTTGACCAGGTGATCCCCTGTATTCTGGTAGTCCACTGTGTTCATGTTACTCAGTATTCATGTAGCGTTTACTGTAGTTCCATGTCATAATCCAATATGGTACTTCTTTTCTTCATGTTTACATAACCGATAACATGATATTTTGATCAACTATATGACATGATCTTTTCCATAAAAATACAGTGCTCAAAATCACTCATTCATGGATTGGCCTTCTTAAGCATTCTGAGACCTCCAAAAAAACTAGCATTTGTCCGCAAAAAAAGGTGAGATCATGGAAGAAAATATTTGTCCAAATGTTCTTTATCCAAGGAATATGAAAAAAATCACAAATAGTTCATATAAAATGACTTCAAAATAAATGAACAAATAAAATTTCATCTTTTTACTTGTTGAGGAGTGGTGGCTAGCCTAGACTACCCAACAATATTTTTTTGATAAAATATTAATTGATGTCTGATTGGGGTGATTCCTAAGACAAACTAAAGTATATTCATAAGGATATATATAATAGAAAAATGTTTTGAAATTTATTTGAAATGGCATTTCAACAGGCTTAGGAGAAACCTTCATGACAGAGCTACTTTTTATTCCCATCCTAAACCAACAGTCACAATTTTTGGTATAAATTTTCATCGAATGATGGATTAACTATAGTCCAATTAGATATGAAAGTATATTCCTATAGGTATATCCATTAAAAATAATGTTGTGAACATGAATAATTGATTGCTCAAATATACCAATAAACATACTAGGAAAGATTTTTTACAAACACGAATAATTGATGAGTCAAATATGCCAATGAAAATGTATAGGAAACAAAGTCTTAGGACTACAAATTTAGGATAGGTAGTTAGTAATCAGGGTATAAGTTTCTCATACGATATTGAAATAAAATAATTCAAGTTGGGTTGTAAACTAGATTCATAGGATAATATACCATGGAAACAAGTTTTAATGATCTACCCATTTTATCTACCAAAAATTGACTATCATAACTTTGTTCTTAATGAGGTCAATGATCCCAAATTCCATAAGAGTTTGATCAACAAGCTATTTCTTCCAAATTATGATATGGTTTTGTGTGAATTTTTGTAGGTGTATAATTTTCAATGTAATCCATCCACATACCAAAATTTTCAAACAATGAGTTCCCAAATGCATCTACACAATATCTATAGGAAATGCACAAACACCTAAAGAAAGAAGGAAATCAAATCTCTAGCTCTAAATGTGGTATGATGGTAATTGGATCCTAACATAACCATCATGGGAAATCGAGATACTCCATGAAGTGTCCCATTATGTATGATATTGATATAATGATATCCTAACATAACCATCGTGGGAAATCCAAGGAGTCCATAGAGCGTGTCAACATTCGTTGAATAATTTCTTCATTTTGTTCGTGAAATTTTGATTCTTGTATGATAATTGTTTGAATATTTGATAAAAGAATACAACCATCATAAATTCATTTAGTAGTGTACATTTTTCATTATTCCTAAGATCAAAGGGACTAGGTGTGGGGCATAGGTAAGCAATGATGAAGAATCAAGGGTTGTAAAATGAAAACTTTGATATCAAGATCATTTTCCATATTGTTTATTGCAAACTATCATGATGATTTTTAGATTTTTTAACAGTAATAAATATTATTAGTAAAATTCCATTTTTATATTTGGACGGGTTGGAATAATTAAATTACAAAACTAAGTAAATATATGTATTATAGTATATAGCATAAGGTGTATTTAAAGGAAATGGTGTTTATATTCAACATCGTTCATAATTCAAATGTGAAAGTATATCAAGATCCATATACAAAGATATTTTCACATGGTGATTTTAGTGTCCTTGAAGAAAAACAAAGTCTATAAAAAAAATGGCAAGTGATAATCCTAGAAATTAAAAGGCAGATTAGGTAGTCTTAGCTAGATAGTTGTCATTAATAAGGAGTAAGAATACCTATTAAATTTTGTGGTTTGCAACTTCATGCAAAGACAAAATTTCCCACAAATCCACAACCCAAATCCAAGGCTTTGATCTCTATCCTCTACTAAATTTCCACTATGAAAAATCCTTCAGTGCAAGGAAATATATAATATTCTTCCTTGATACTAGGAATGTAGGAGAAGGACATACATTGGGATAGATATTCAAGCTTAGGAAAATAACCACTGAATCTATAAATAATCCCATTATATTTTTAGAATGTTGATCTCTCTATTATGTCCTTAGCTTCAATAATTGAGAGTGTGAGAGATTCATTAACCATGTGAAACCTAGGCAACAATATTTCATAAAGATCCCATTTAATATTTCATCTTTGAGGAATATACCATGGGCTACAAGAGATGGGGGTGAACCTTCTCCAAATACTAGCTAAGCACCATCGATAGATCTTTGAGCTACAATCTCCTTTCATGCTCATGGAGTGGGAGTCATTGTTGCCATGACTAAGGGAGAAATATGTGATATAGAGAGAGATAACATAATGGAGGGGAGGGGTTACAATGAGAGAAAAGAGAGAGTGCTCTAAGGTAGGGATAAAGAGGTGATTCTTTATGGTGTCAAGTATCTAGGGAAAACCCCAGTTTTTTCCCTCCTAGAGTCCTCAAGAACCTTTTCTCTCCCCACATTTTTTCATTCTTAGTGGATCTTTATTTAACTCAAATTATCCCATTTTTAAGTTTTGTTATTTTTCCTATTTGTTTTTCATTTAAAATGCAGGTTGTTTAAATTTACAACTTAGTTTGCATCTCATGCTCAACTAGGTAAAATTTGTATTCTCCTTCTTCTTGTCTTAAGAAAAATATAATGAGGTTTAGGTATATTTCATTTCACTCATTTTCAAACTCTATCAATTTATGCATTTCCTCGTTGATGGGTTTGATATCAAGCTTTTTTTCTATATTCTTCATCGCAAACTTCCATGATGTTGTTTAGATTTTTTAACACCAATAAATGTTATTACAAATGTGATTTCCATATTTGAATGGTCTTGACATGTGCACTACTATACATATAAAAGAGAATCCCATTGTGTCCAAATAGCTTGACAAAGTAGTGTTTGTTCATGCAAACATGAAAATGGAAAAACATCAACATAAGATGAATTAATAGAAGACATTTCAAAACAAATGAAAGATGAAATGGTAGCTAATACAACCATGGTGATAGCCATATAAACTATTTAAATGGATGTAGTAGCCACAATTGTAGAAATAAAGGTTTTAGCTTGGGAGAGCGTATCCATGGAATAGGAATGGTGGAATTGTGAAGCATTTGATATGCCTTGGATAACAAAGAGAGAATAAGGATGCCAATATATTGTTAAGTAAAAAAAATCCATTGGAAAACCTTCTTCCAATGGAGAAAAAAAAGAAGACAATAAAAATATCTATATGAGATCAGTGTTTCATAGTTCATGCAACACAAATTAAATATTGAACATGGAGGGATCATGATAGATAAGTCTAATTTATAGCCAAGTTTTTTGATAGAAGAAGCACCTATAATGGAGGTGTATGTTAAAATTTGTGTTTCCCTTAATGAAGAAGCATCTATGATGGAGGTGTATGTGGAAATGTTTCTTTCCCTTAATATTCGTTTTTCTTTTGTTTTAAGTTCAAGTAGTGCATGAAGTATTGTACAAGAGAAAGAAAAATACATGTAGTTAAATGAGTTTTTTAAGATTGAACATGTCAAGCAAGTGAAAAGGTGGAAAATATAGAGCCAAAGATAGTTTGTTATATAATTAGAGGATTAGGTAGATTATACAACTAGTTTTCCAAGAGAGAGGTGGTTTCTAAGAACATCATTATGGTACTTGAGAAAAACCGAAAATAACTCAACATACATATTAGTGTAAGAAACCAAAATATTTCCATACATAACACACATCTGATATATGTTCTCACTTTATTTAGATCGACCCATAGAGCCATCTTATGTAGTATCAATATGTGATTGACTCCCTTGAAGGAAGGACCATGAGATCCACAAATATCAATGAGAAAACATAACAAAATCCTTAATGTATGCCTTATTCTACACATTGGTCCATACTTTGTTGTAACCATGTGACTAGCCAAATACCATGTTGACAAACTAGTCAATCTCCATGTTGACCATTTAGTTGACCACTTAGTTGACTATTTAATATTGACTTATTATCCCTAGAATATATAGAGGTGTTAAAAACATTTATAACATGATGTTCCAATAGCCCTCCATTATCACAATTCTCTGGAGATTTATAAGGTAAAATTGCTTTTATACAAAACCCCATAATTGCAACTTCCTAAAGCTAAAGCATAGGCCAAAGTTTAAAAAACATATATGTCAAGAGAGGGTTTACAAAGATAGTAGAAACTCAACCCAATTTTGTACGATAAATAATATTCACAACATTGTTTTTGTACCAACTATCTCAAATAATGAGCATGCATATCTACATGGTTAGTTTTATTGTGTAACATGATTCACCACAACTTGTATCTCACTTTGATTGTCACAATATATGACAAGCAATTTATTGACTATAAAACCATGCTCACCCATGAGATGTCAAATACATGTTGCCTCTATGCCAAAATTCACTACAAAATTATATTTGGCTTCTGTGGTTGTGTTGTGGCAAACACCAACCTCCCAAATTTGCATCTCATAGACCATTTGAAATTTGGGTGCTTTTTTCTGTTTGAAAATTCTTTTCAATATTCATTAATTTTCTTTGTAAATATGCTTTATGTTATGATTTTATTGAGCATTAATATGTTCAATATTTTTAGAATTGAAAATTATTTTATTATGATCCTTGTTCATATTGATTGTAATTTTCATTTCTTTAAATTTCATGAATTTAAACATGAAATTCAAAACTCGATTTCGAAATTTTCCTCATGGCATATTGTTTAGGATCATTCCATTTCGTTTGAATCATTTTGATTAATGATCTTGATTGCAGAGTGAGGTTCATAAGGTTTTATCTAATATCCATTCTTAATATTCTTGATCATTTTGGCTCAGAAACATATCCCTAACAAATCTTTTGCTTGAGCTACAAAATTTCTTAGATTATGCATTAGCTATTATTTCACATCAAGTTTTAACCTAGTATCCTAATAAACAACTCGAATGAGGAATTAAAAAATTTTGGTTTCCAATTGATTCTATTAAAGCATAACTAATGATTCAAAGATTTACTTAACATATCATTATCATTTGATTAGTTCATTGTGGTTATGATTCATATTGAAAATTAAAATTTATATGACTATATGTATAATCACATTAGTAAATACCCATATTTATCATCAATGTATTCGACTGTAACTTGCAATCCAAGTAATGGTACTCTTTGTAATCTGTATGCCACATGGAGTCTTCAAGTTGTATCCACCTTCCTCCATGTATTGTACCCCTCTATCTTACAACAACCTAAAATTAATTACCATGTCAAGTCATGACAAGGCATGTACTTAGCATTTTTTCTCAATTTGGGTTTCTTTGAAATAATAAGAGTTTTGTATGTCTGAGTTGATATTTCTTGTTCCTATGTCTACATTTACCTTTTCTTCGTAGACTTTTCACTGTGAATTATCCTGATTATTATCAAGCATTTTAGTATGGGATTAATCTCTATAAATGAACCCCCATGGCCTGAATCTATTGAGGAAAATGAGGATTCCATTCCTATGCTTCGAAAAGGAGATTGGTTCGAGTTTCTCATGATATTTCATGGCCACAACCTACAGGTGACCAAATCGTTTTCTCTCAGTTTCCATGGAAAGTATACCTGGATTGGGGACATCGTATTAGAGCTTGATGAGGCCATAATTTCCAAGGCCAATAAGTTGCCAGCAGAAGGTGAACTAGGGTCTAAGACCAAAAGGATTAATAATATACATTGGTTTGTGTTTCTCACCTCATCCAAAACTAAGTACAATCACAAAGGTATTATTGCTTCCATTATTAAGAAGGAATGGAAATATTTATTATGTATTATCAAATGGTATATAACCTGTGAGAGTCTCTACAGTTTGTTATTTCTCTATCATGTTCATTTGCTAATGGTATTTGTGGGATTCGAGCTGAATATGCCCTTTTTCTATTGAAATCCCTCACAAAAATGGTAAAATTTTATCAAAGAGACCGTATCAGATCTGAGAGGAACCTCTTTCACCATAGTGTAATCAGGATATTGATTGAGTATCATTTGAGCCAAATTAATGATTTATGGGAAAAAATTATTAAAATAAATATTTTCTTGAAACCCTAGAATTGGGTTCAAATCCACTAATTAAAAAGGTTACGATGACAATAATATTCCATAAATATCATACTCCAAGAATATGCTGACAAGGGTTACATGCAGACAAACTCTGAGTTTAAATACAAAGCTTAAAACAATGTCTTTTGATACAAATAAATAATTTTCTATTGAATTTTTTGATCATGCTGTATTTTCCTCTCTCACATATGAATTTCCTCAATATGATAGCTCCGCTGATATTAAACCCTCTGAGGATCCAGAGAAGTTATTCAACTTCATGAATAAACGACAAGGGAGAAAGATGTCAAGGTATGTCAAGAATAAATCTAGGAAGGTTTCTAATGTTGGTTATCTCATTCATATAGAGGATGACGAAACTAGATGAACTCAAGATAATACTTCTTGGGAGAAGGAATCCTCACCCATTGTGGGAAAACCCGTAGAGGAAAAATATAGGCTTCCCTTTGCAAGAAGAAATACTTTGTAGGCTTCCTTTTGCAAGAAGAAATACTTTGTAGTGGTTCCAATTTTACAAAATAGTTTAATTTATCTCGAATTGGAGAACCAACTACTCAGATATGAAAATAAATCCTTTGTTGAAGATCACAATAAACACATTTCAAAGATCAAGCGTAACAAAAAGGAAGACTCATTGACAATCAATTCTCCCGGGGTTAATATTTTTGTCAATTCAGAGTTTAAAAATTCTACCTCTTAATGCTCAAGTGTAAATATCAGAGTTTGTTTGACAGGTATGGATTTATTTTATTTCTAAAAAGAACTACAGAAAGAACTACAGAATTAGAAATTATGTAGCTGCTCTAATTTCTTATTTTTTTTTTATTTAATTTATTTGTTTTGACAAGTATAAATCATGCGACATGGAACATGAATCAAGAAAATATTATATTTTCAAGATGCGATGATGGGTTATGAAGACAATTAGTTAGTCTATTATATAAAGACCGTCTTTATTTTTATTCAATTTGTTGTAATTTTGATTTGATTTGGGAATCAAAAACTCTTTATGAAATCCCATTCCTTATTTTAAGAAGTCAAATTATCTTTAATTAATAATTAGTACTTATACATAGCTATAACTCTTTTCTATAAAAGAGAGAAAGTAAGCTAAGTCCTCGATTCATAATTTTGGAAGATATGTGAAATTATACATTGTTGTAGAATTTCCTTACCAAACTTTTATACTAGATCATTTGATTTTGATTATCAAAATAAGCATCAATATTCAACACTATTACTAGTATATGAATGTTTCATTTATTTTATCAAAATCCTATTGATGTATCTATTGTGTTATGGTAGTATAATTAATGCAATTAATTACTATTAATTGATTGTATTCATTTTATCTATTGTTGCACATAGTAATTTTCAATTGAATTGTATATGAATATTTTTGTATTTCAAGATGTCTTCTAACTAATTAGATAGATCTTTCATCTATTCTATTGCACATTTGCTTAAGACATATGTTTAAAAATATATGTATCTTTTAAATATTGTTTCATTTTATCTGATTATAGAGACATTTAGTTATTTTTAATTCATAGTTTATATTCATTAGCTTTGTTATTGGTTTCAAAAAATATTGTATTGAATTATCTTCATCAATATTTATTATATTTTTTGTTCAGAAAATATATTTCAAAGAAAGAAACAAATCTCATTTTGTAGGAGTAGCTTATGAATCTGGTTTGAATTATCTTATTTCACATAGTATTCAAATTGTTTGAAAATATATTCAAATATAGATTATTTTCTAGAGAAGTATTATTTATTATTTATATTAGGCAATATTAAATATAGATTAGAAATAATAGTGAGTGTAAACATAAAATTTGTTTAATTATTATATTTAAAGTTAGGATAATAAAGGGTAATTGGACCCATAATGAGTCGAAATTGCCACTTCAACAAAAAATGGTTTAACTGGGACCTTGACTGGGCGATATCCCCAAATATTGATCATGGTCATTTTTGTCCATCAATATTTTTGGCGCTAGGAGGGACTTTAGATAATGAATAGACAAAAAATCATAGAAAATTGGTAGCCATCCTAAGAGATCACCTTCTCACTCAATATCTCCTGCAACTTCCATATCCTCATCAAGATATATATCTATTAATACCACATTTTTTCTTCTTCAAGATGGTGTTACTCAAATTCCAACTCATTCAGCGCATTCTGAAACTTCTATTTGAAGCTATTCTATTAATTCACCTGTCATTAACCTTTTATCTATAATTTATTCGAAACCTATGTTTTCACCTAACGTGAAACAAATTAGGCAACATATAGAAAGTCTCATAAGTCAGGGTGAGTCTTCACAAGGATCTATAGAAACTGATAATTCAGTTCTTCATGAACTTGGATTCTTAACTAGGGCACATAGTCAAAGATTAGGTGTTGAACCTATTAAATTTACATTGCCTTCACAACCACCCAAAATACCTATTACAACCATTGGTGGTGGTAATCATCCACCAACTCCTATAGATACAACTTTAGTTATCCCTCCATAACCACCTTCCCCTCATCCCATCATTATGAAATGTCAACCGAGAAGGCCATGGAGAACACTAGGAGCAGTTAATGTTCATGGATACCAACATGATCTTCCAAAAAATCCTAATAAATGGTTGCCTAAATTTGATCCCGAATAAAAAAAACCTTTGGATGAACATATCAGTAAATTTTTGTTAGTCGTTAACCTTAGAGGTGTTGAATAATAGTATGTGGTCTGTAGAATTTTTCCCTATACTTTTGAAGGAAAGGATTATACTTGGTATTTTTCATTGTAGGCTAATTCCATTGCAGACTGGGATACTTTTGAAGATCTATTTATCAAAAAAATTGGAGATGATAAAACTTCATCCACTTTAATGGCAGAACTTTCCAAGATCAAAATGGGTCCAAAAGAAACAATTAAATATTTTAATCAAAGGTTTTTTAAATTTCTTAATAAAATTCCCAATACATCCAAACCTGGAGTTGATATTCAAATTGATTTTTATTCTTCTTCTTTGTCAATATCTATGCTATGTTTTTTAAATGAGTAGCCAAGAATACTTTAGTTGAAGAAATGCAAGAAGCATTAGCGGTTGAAAAGGAAATGTCTAACATTGCAAATAAATCTTCAGTTGAGGAACCAAGGTCTTCTAAGACATTAAAGAAGGATATTATGAAAGAAGAAAAGAAGGATAAGGATTCTTTTGATATGGATAGTCTTCAAAAGGTTATGAAAACAATATCAAATGAAATGGTTGACATTAAAGGAAATATTCTTGAGGTTTCCAATAGACCATTTAGACCTTTTGTCAAGACTAACATGAAAATACCTTTTGGTAGTCATATTTATACTCTCAAAAGTCAAGAGGTAAATGAAGATGAAGAAGAAGCCAATGGAGATGAAATACAAGATACAAATATTTTCTTAGATATGAATGGAATTTTTAATGAAGAAGAAACTCAAGAATCTCTTATTGCTCAAACCATCAGCAAAATTTCACCTTCAACTTCCAGATCTTCTCCATCAACTACTATTTCAAATAAAGAATCCAATGAAGATAGGTCAACCTCTAAGACTTTAATAATTGTTGATAAGATTGAATATGATATCATAGAGGATATGAAGAAGACAAGGGGAAAAAATTCTTTTTTTTAATTGAGCAAGCTAAAATCTAAAAAAAAATAGATTGTGAAAAGTTTTAGGTTGTACTGACAAATCATCTTTACCTTCTACCATAGTAGAAAATAGAGAAAAAAACATAATTTCTTAGAATTATTAATTTAATAGGAAGATCGATGCGGTTTTGATTGGTGATAGATATAAATTGTAACATCATGCTCTTGCACACACATGTTTTGACTTACTCTTTGAGGAAGCTTTCATGCAAGTCATCCGATTTAGTATATGGTTGTTTGTTTCACTTATGGATTCTGATGATGATGTTGTTAGATTATGATGTCATGTTATTTGATATCTATGTATAGACAAGTGTTATTGATGGGTTTCTCCTGAGTGTGCATGGAACTTGATAGATTGAGGATGCCAATGGCATCAATGAACCTCCTTGGACTTCAGACCGATTAAGGGAGTGGACTGTATATGGTTTGTGTATTTCTATTTATGCATATGTGACATATGATCGGGTATATTATGATGTTGTTATGGATCATTGACAATGTTTCATTGATGGATGAAGGTTGACAATTTCTTGCTAATCAAACTCCCATAAGGAGTAAAGGGGCCATGCACAACAACCAGATATTGAGGGAGAGGTGTGGCAACAACCTTGACATAACCTACTAGCACTCCCACCATGGCTTGAATTGTAGGTTAACAATTACCTAGTTATATAGATCCACAATGTTGTGAGGGAAGACTGAGACAATCTCTCATGAAGATTCTAAGGGGTGCACAATAAGGCAGGGTCCTTATTCCTTAGAGGCTCTTAGTCTCTCACAAGGTTGTCTGATGGAGTATTGACTCCAAGGGTTGGACAACTACCAAAATCAGTCAAAGGCGAGTGACACCTTGGAGAACGTAGTGCGTCTTGAAGGACATGTCACATAAATAAAAATTGAATGAAGGAGAGTGTCACCCTTGGACCACAGAGTGCATCTTAAAGGTCACGTCGGGATTTTAATAAAGGTGAGTCAATGAACCTAGGTGCCTAGAAAAAAAAATTGTTTTGACATTGTTGGACTTAAAATAATTATTAAATGAGTAATTTTTGTTAATTATAAAATTCCCTAAAACAATTCTAAGCTTAGTTTAAAAATTTGAGCCTAAGTTTAAAGTCGGTAAGAAGACTAAATAAATGAAATTATAGATTTAATAAATGGTGGGGGATGAAGAAAAATCGTTAGGAATTGAAAGAGTAAAAATTTATATCTAAAGATTTAATTATATAAATATGTGTAAAATAATACCAAATTGTAACTAAGATAAGAAAGGAAATAAATGTAAAAAGGAATGTGGAAGCATAGAAAGGAATCTAGTTTAGTCTAACTAAGGAACTTTCCTAAATTAAACACAACTAAGTTTTAGAAAGGTGACAATCATTAAAAAGGAAATACAAGGAATAAATGGATAGCTAGGAGTGATTTTAGGATCTCTTTTAAGATGGGTGAGGGAAATTAGAATTTAATTAAATTAAATAGTGAATTTTTGGTGCAAGTAAGGGAACGGGTGACAAGTGTATGAAGGAGAGTAATTCCTAATTAATTTTTAAAAACAAATTAAATGTGAAAATGGAAAGTGTTCACTAAGAAAATTTCTATAAAAGAAATGGCTCAAAGGAGAAATGGGGAATGATTGGTATGAGTAAATATATGCTCCCATAATTTCTTTGACTGAATTTTCTTATGAGATTTGGGTTGCCCAACTCGAAAAAGAGAGTGGTAGCTGGACCTTGTGAGGTAATTTGGGAGATAGATTTTTCTGGTTGTGCTCGTGTGTGGCCCCTTTGCGGCTCAGGGGGATAAGGGGGAAGAAGAGCACACCTAGCGTTGGCTGGGAGGTATTGATGAAGTTGTTTGATTAGCAAGATTGAAGACTTTGTGCAATATCTCAGATTGGATACCAGCACCACATTCTACCAATTTATTGGTTATGGTACTGTTATTTTTGTGTCTTTATGGTGAGAAGGAATTTTATTCAAACAATGAAAAATTTTCCATTGCCTTTCTTAAATTATGTTGTGTACCAATTATGTATGGAACATTTGTAGACATTTAAGGATATAATATTTTGATATCTCAATTAAATTTGGTTACCGATTAGTGTTTGAATCGAATCTGCTTCCCATTGCGATACTCAATGGGTCATGAAAGAATTTTTCCTTATGTATGTTCAGAATAAGTTAGATTTGAAGAAAAACAATTAAATTCCGCACTGTTCCTACCCTGACAAATCTTGTCTAAAAATATTTAAAATGAAGAGTTAATAAATAAGATAGATTATGTGAATTGCTCCCAATGAATTTCGCCTTAGAATATCAAGATATCACCCAGATCGAGGCCCTTTTTGTTATTGAAGGACCCTTGATGGATTTTACTCAGTTTAATCTAGAAACAATGCAACCATAACTATGTGTCTTACATGTTCTTACCCATGAACCCTTAGTATCTCTTGATAAAGACAGAGCAAGAGATAACAGTTAGTATCTCATGTTTTTAAAATTATTTCTTTTCTTCCTGGAAATAACGCAGTGACAATGGCACCAAACCCTTAACTGAAGCAAATTTCATTATGTAAATTTCCTGAGCATCTAGTCTATCGTATTCTTGACTTTTAGGATCCCAGTCAACGAAGGAATCCATATGTTTAAGGCATTTCTCAAGACTCCTCTACTCGGAGACTTAGTAAACTGTGTAGTTGGTTGTCCTAGTTCCTTTCTCCTTCGACCTATATTTAATTGGACGGATCTCTCGCTCAGTTAGCATATGCTATCCATGGATAACATAGTACCTCGATTGACTCCCCTTTTGTATAAATTTGAGAAGGAGATCCCATTGTTAATTACTTCTCGAACCCAGATACCTTTCCAGCACTATTGTAGAAACCTGTGTAAATATCAACGCAGTGCAGGGTGGTTAAGACATGTTTGGGATAACTATTTTTTACTCCTCTCCAAAGATTTGGTAATACTATTTAGATGAATCTTGAAATTCTCCCACGAGTCCTGACTATATTTTTGTTGTAGAATAGGGAACTTCAAGATCTATTTTGGAAGGTTGGCGACCTAATTTAATTTATGATTTAGGTTTCGATTTCCTAAGGTCAAACTTCTCACCTCAGTTTTAGATGGAACTTCCTTTATTTACTGGCAGACGCCAGCCAGCCTGTGGATTGTACCTTCATGTTACGAAATGTCTTGTGTAAATTTTGGAATAAATCAAATTTATTCTTGTGAGGAACTCTCTTGGCACCTCGTGTCATAATTATTCCTTTACAACTATCACTCGACGTGGCAGGGGATTCCCTCTTGTTTCACTTAAACCATTAATTCATTGTATGATCACTAGTATCTGAGTTGTACTTGGAGACTAGATCCTTAACGAACAATTTTCGTCTTAAGAACCTTAAACAAATTTCAATCTACGTTTAATGTTGTTTTTGTTGAGTATTAATTAACATCGTTAATACACTCCCAAGAATGAGGGAATTTATTTATAACTAACTAGGATTCTTCCAAAGTTGAGACAATCACTTCCTTGTCTTACTTAAAAGTGGATTGACTAGTTAGTATTAGAATTTGGATTTGAAACTTTTGTCTTAGTGTCCAAGAGAGGTGGGATGGTTAAATGGTATGATTTACCCTTGTTTTACAGTGAAAACAATATGGGTTTTCCTCTATTATGCACAATTTCTATTGCTATTTTTTTTGTCATGATATGTTCTTGCCTATATTAATGCTTTATTGTTTTTAAGATGCAAATTTTGGTCCTTATTTGGGTGTTCATATACGATAATATTTAGGGCCCTGAGGATCATTATATGTCGATTGGTTGTTTACCTTTGGATTGACCTAGATCGTAACCTCATTGCAATAGAATACTTATTTTAATAGAATATTTTAGAGATAGTGTTAGACCATCAAACATATAGGGTGTTAGTGAGGTTTCATTTTTAACAGGGATGAAAACTCCTCTATGACTGCTTGATCAATCACATTTTTTTTGGATGCTTACTTCATGATGTTAAATATTGGTGGAATGTTACTTATATGCTTACCAGGTGGATTAAGATACTAACATGTAATAGTAATCGTAGGATTTGTATTGGTTTGGATCCAGAATTAGAAATAAATCCTTATGAAGTAAATTGTGTGATGGATTGACAATTTGTTTTATAGCACATTGGGTTGTTGAATGATGTTTAAGTAAATAGATTATTCTCGGCACTATGATGAAAGATGGTTACTTATGATTAATGAAACTAGTCTAGAAATTTGATTTTATAGGAATAATGGGATTTAGACATCTTGTTCCTTCGAATAGTCGCCATCCCTGAGACCTTAAATGGTTAAAATCAATTAGAACATGGGCTTGAGAATTGCTTATGTGTCCTGGAGGTCCTAACTTTGCAGGGTAGGTTGGGTGGGTAGTCCTTTTATATTCATTATCTGATTGAATTTTGTTGTCAATTGTTTCAAGATGATTATGATGTGCTAATACGTTTCATTGTTTATGTTTATGTGTCCCTATCCTTCCTTGACGTGTTGAATGCATCCTTAGTGATTTCCATGATGAGTAGTTGGTACTGCTTTTACTTATGATGTTGTTTATTAGGGGATGTTGTGATCATTTGTTGATTATAATTTATTAATGAATTTTTTTTTACCTTTTCTACTTCACTTTCCTAGACGCAACAGAGGGGATGTTACATATGGTATCAGAGCAAGTTCAACCCCACAACTTGAGATCATTACACCTTCCACTGTATTGTAACGAACCTAGTTGGATAAATGTTTAAGAATTATAAAGTAAAACTAATTAGGGGATTAATTGTGTTAACAAGGTATTAATTAAACAAGATGACTTAATGATATTAATTAAGTGAGTTATTAATTAATTAAAGGATACAATTGAGATTAATTAATTAATAATTTAACTACAAACTACATTTAATGACTTGCGTAATGGACTTAATAGATTAATGGTATATGATATAAAATGGTTGCGTATGCAACAAGGGATAGCCTATCAATCCCGAGAAGATAAAACATTAAAGGAAGGATAAGGGACATGCATGGTGGTGGTTGAGGAAGTAACTGCATGAGTTGATGAGGGAGGAATAAGGGAGGGGACGGAGGATGGAATCGGGGGGAGGAGAGGATTTGTTGTGAGCAGAGAGTTTCTAGATGTGGCTTTTATCAGTTGAGGCACCGAGTTGCTGGAGGTTTTGGGCATGGGGGCCAGGATATCCATAGATATCTTGGAGCTAGGTAGTTTTCCTAGTTGGCAGGGAGGACAGTAGGTTTGGGCAGTTATTCTTTGTTTGTGGCTGGGTTGGTCTGTGTATCAGGTAGCAGTAAAGCAACAGCAAGGCAGCAAGGCAACCGAAATTAGCATCAGAACCAGGTAATCTGTTAAACTATGTGTTATTTCATTCTTCCATGAAAACATTATTCATTGATAAATTTAAGTTACTGAAGTTGCTATTATGAAGATTATTGTTATGTTATGAATTTATTGTCTCAGTTCATGAAATAAATTGCTTATGAAAGTAAATGATGTTTAGAAATATATGGCTGCTACATGTATAAACACTTGATTAATAATTTATCACTAATTAAATTGAATTGTGTTCATGCAGGTAATCATGGTTAGAGGATTCCATGAAGGAAGATGACTTGGGGCTAGGGGAGGAGGCATCTTGCCTCCAGTAGCATCCACACCAGAGGGGTATAACCCCCAAGGATAAGATCAAGTCATTGGACATGGACATATTGTTTTGGGGGATGTGGTTGGGTTGATGAGGTCCTTTCACAAGATGTCAGAGGCCTTGATTATCTGTCTGGATAGAAATGAGGTCAGGACACCTGTACCCCCTGAGGGTCCACAACGCGCTCCAGTCAGTATTGGTAGAACATGAGAAGGTCAAGTTTCCCGAGTTCTCGAGTGCCACGGATGGCACAGCCACTGAGGCATGGTTGGAGAACATGGTGATGTGCTTCACACTTCATTACGATACCTCCAACATGAAATTCTACATGGAGGTGTTTCAGCTGAAGGGGAGAAATCTTCTATGGTGGAAGATGCTCCTTCCACAATTGAATATGGTCATCGAAGACATATCATGGGAACTATTTGAGGAGAGTTTATGGGAGAGGTATTTGGTTGAGGAATTCATTGAGCGCTAGCTCAATGATTTCAACACCTTATGACATGGCGCTCATATGATGCCTGAGTATGAGGCTCGTTTCATGGAGCTACTTAGGTATGCTCCACATTTGAACATCGAGAAGCTCAAGTTCAAAAATTTTGTTTTCTTCCTTAACGTCAGAATTCGTGCGAAAGTGAGGATACTAATGCCTCAGACGTTACACGATTTTTTCCAGAAGGCCCTCATAGATAAGGAAGAGTTGATCAGTAGGGGTCAAAGTAGGACTCCTGCGAGATCGATGGGACATGTGACATCTGGGGCACAACAACATCAGACACCAGCTAGACATCCATCAAGGTATCGAGGCACTCCAAGAGGATCCAAGTTCACGAAACCACGGTGACTAGTGCCTTAGAAGAGGACTCCCTATAGAGGACCACAACACAAGCAACAATGTCATCCGCAACAACAACAGTTCAAGCTTGTTCAACAGAACTGACCAAGGTTTCAGGTTGGTGGGCCATCAACTTCTACTCTGGGGACCAGGAGCACTGGATCGAAGACTGGATGTTTTACATGTGGAGATCCACATTACCAGCGCGAATGTCCAATTGAGAGGGCTAGAGAAATTGGTTCATACAGACACACTACAGTAGGAGATTTGGGGAAGGCTGATCGGATTCATGTAGTAGTGAATAACTGTTAGGTTGAGCACCAACCTACTGTGCTCTAGACATTAGGTACTATCATTGACCAGACCTTTAGTATTTTGATAGATCTAGGTGCTACAAAGAGATTTATTTCTGGTGCAGTGATAAAAAGAATTAAGGTAAAGGCAGTCGAATAGGATGAGTTTAGCTACATGGAAATGGATTCGTGAGCCAAGAAGAAGTTTAGAGGAAAGGTTACATACTATATCCTTAACCTAGGATATTTTTTCATGAAGGTCAACCTGTACGTCACGATCTTTTATGACATCGTGATCGATATGGACTAGTTGGAATCGCATGAGGTGATACACAACTGTAAGATGAAATGATTGAGTTTGACCAATGATGAGGGACAAAGATGAGTGATTGTACGAAGAAACCATGTAGTTTCCCTAAGGTTCATATGTTCCCTACAGCTATGGAAGAGCATGTGAAAGGGATGCAATCTTTATGCAATCCTAGCATTGAATGACAAGGGCATGGAGGAAGGATTAGAAAACCTTCTGGTAGTACGAGATTTTGCAAGCCTATTCTTAGAAGAGTTACCAGGTTTTCCTCCCGAAAGAGAGTTGGAATTCACCATCGAATTAAAACCTGGAACTGAACTGATAGCAAGGATGCCTTATTGGATGTCGACCCCTGAGTTATAGGAGTTCAAAATGCAGCTGAAACAGTTTTTGGACATAGGAATTATACTTCCAAGTGTGTCACCTTGGGGTGTGTATGTTATTTTCATACGGGAAAAGGATGGATCGTGGAGACTCTGCATTGACTACCATCAATTGAACAAGGAAACGATCAAGAATCAATATCTGTTTCCAAGAATAGACTATTTATTTGATCAAATGAAAGGCATGATGGTGTTTTATAATATCAACTTCAGATCAAGTTATCACCAGTTACAGATCAAGGAGGAAGACATTCTTAATAACACATTAAAGATGAGGTTTATACATTATGATTTTAGCATTTTACAATTTGTACTGACAAACGCCCCAGGGGTATTCATGAGCTTGATGAATTGGGTTTTTCGCAAATACTTGGACAAGTTTGATCAAGTATTCATTGATGATATTTTGATCTATTCTCGGATGACGGAAGAACATGACGAACATTTGTGGTTGGTACTACAATGTTTACGATAGAACAAATTATACTGGAAACTATTGAAATGCTCTTTTTATCAATCAAGGATTCATATTTAGGGCATGTTATCTCTGATGAAGGTATCGTTGTGGATCCAACAAAGGTAGAGGATATTATGGAATGGATCGTGTGTTGGTTGTGGAGCCTGGTTATCTTCCTGATTCAAAGGTCTTTTACTTTCAACCGTGTTTATACCCCATGAAGTATTTACACTCCATAAGTATGTACACACTTTCACGCGAAGAAGTGCAGAGGGGGGTACTCCCTCTGTGGGGTCTGAGGGGCTATCCCCCTGGTTGCGGGGTCTAATTGAAAGTAGGCCCCCAGTTGGGGTTTGGGGACGAAGCCCCCGAAGGAAAAATTGCCTTGTAAATGTATATTGTAATTTCATTGTAAATCTGGACCGTTCATTATAAGGTCATAGATCTAACGATCGAGATTATGTTAGGGTTTTTTGACCTAGAAGGAAACCCTCTTTTATGAGGGAAATGTATTGTGGCTATGGTTGATGGAGAATATTGTATTTTGAGATAGGAGACTGTGAGAGAAAGAAGAGGAAGTTACAGCGGGCTTGTTGTAGGTTCTATCCCTTCATATGATGGATAATAATAAAGGAAGGACCTGGCAATTTCTCTGGTGGATGTATCCCACACTAGTTGAACCACATAAATCTGTGTCTCTATTGTATTGTGTATCTTCTGTGTTTTTTTTCCACATTTGTTTTATTTTATTGCTCTACGGTCCTGTTTTTCTAACAACTGGTATTAGAGCGAAAGGTAACTCACAGGAAAAGAGGGTTCTTGGTTCAAGTGGGAGCAATGTCGGAAGATGGAAAGTTTAGGGTCAAGAAACTTAATGGCCAAAACTACCAGTTATGGAAGAGGCAGATGGAAGACTATTTATATCAGAAGGATCTATTCCTACCATTGCTCAGAATAGAAAAGAATCTGGTGGCTATGAAGGACGAAGAATGGGAGATTCTTGACAGAAAGGCTCTAGGAACGATACGACTGAGCCTGGCAGTGTTAGTGTCTTTCAATATTTCCAAAGAAAATACAACAAAGGGTTTGATGGATGAATTGGCCAAATTGTATGAAAAACCCTCGGCATCCAATAAGGTATTTCTAATGAAGAGATTATTTAATATGAAGATGTCGGAAGGTGGGTCTTTTACAGATCATTTAAATGATTTTAATACAGTTACTAATCAACTAAGTTCTTTAAAAGTGGACTTTGATGATGAGGTCAGGGATCTTCTAATATTGTGCTCATTGCCAGAAAGATGGAACGGCTTGTTCATGGTTGTAAGTAACTCTATCTCTAGTTCAAATACTTTAAAATTTGATGATTTTGTTGGTGTTATCCTTAGTGAGTAAATGTGATGAAAAATCACAGGTGAGACATCAAGAAATGCATTGAACATGGAGAATAGGGGAAGAAAAAAGGATAGAGGAAAGGGTTTCGGGAACTGTGGGAATTCTAGGAAGGGTAGATCCAAATCCAGACTTGGAAAGATAAAGTGTTGGAATTGTGGGAAGAAAGGACATCTGAAGAAAGACTGCAAAGCTCCAAAGAAACAAAGAGATGGACAGTAGGAGAGAAATCAGGAAGCAAATGTAACAGGTGATGTGTTACAAGATGCTTTGATTCTTTCTGTAGATAATATTTATGAGTCTTGGGTATTAGATTCAGGGGCTTCATTTCATGCCACACCCCATATGAAACATTTTCTAGATTATGTTCAAGGTGATTTTGGACAAGTTCATTTGGGTGATGATGCACCATGCAAAATTGTTGGAATGGGAAAGGTAAAAATAAAGCAACACAATGGAAACCAATGGTTGTTGAAAGAGGTAAGACATGTTCCAGATTTAAGGAAATATCTAATTTCAGCAGGGCAGTTGGCAAGTGAAGGTTGTGTATCCATATTTATAGATAATATGTGGAAGGTCATCAAAGGATCATTGGTGATAGCAAAAGGAGAGAAGGTAGGTACATTGTATTTATGTACCGATAATACTAACTCTTCTATATCTTTAGCTTCTACAGGAGTGGATAAAACACTGTGGCATCATAGGCTAGGACACATGAGTGAGAAGGGTATGCAGATACTTCACAAAAGAAATTTATTTCCAGATCTTAAACAAATTGATTTGGACTTATGTGAGCATTGTGTTTATGGAAAACAAAAGAGAGTCATATTTCTCAAAGTCGGAAAAGAAAATAAGAGTGAAAGGTTAGAGCTTGTACATACAGATGTATGGGGACCAACTCAGGTATCATCTCTTGGTGGATCTCATTATTATATTACTTTTATTGATGATGCAACTAGAAAAACTTGGGTTTATTGCATTCGACAAAAAATTGATGTTTTTGATACTTTTAAGAAATGTAAAGCTTTGGTTGAGAATGAGACAGGAAAAAAGTTGAAGTGTCTCAAATCAGATAATGGAGGTGAATATTGCAGCAAGGACTTTGATGATTACTATTCATACCATGGCATTCGTAGAGACAAGAAAGTTCCAAGAACACCACAAGAAAATGGTGTGTCAGAAAGGATGAACAGGACAATCATGGAGCATGCAAGGAGTATGAGATTGCATGTTGGTTTTCCCTTACAGTTTTGGGTAGATGTTGTATATACTGTTGTTTAGTTAATAAACAGAGGACCTTCAAGCTCTTTGGATGGTAGAATTCCAGAGGAGGAATGGACAGGAAAAAAACTAAACTATTCTTTTTTGAAAACTTTTGGTTGTGAAGCATTTGTCCATATTGATAAAGAAAATAGAACAAAGCTTGAGGGAAAATCCAAGAAGTGTACCTTTATTGGATATGGTGTTAATTATTTTGGTTATCTCTTATGGGATTATGAAAATAAAAAAATAATTAGGAGTAGAGATGTCATATTCAATGAGAAGGTCATGTACAAATATCAGTTGTAGGGAAAGAAACAGGGAAAAAAAAAACAAGACTACACAGTGCTTGATGAGATCACTGAAAAATAAATTCCAAAGGAACCAGAAAATCAAAATGTACAACAATAGGAGCAGCATGTACGTCAAACACCTGCAAGTGTTGTTAGAAAATCTACCAGGTTAAGTATACCCCCTGAACGATATTCTCCTTTATTGTATTATTTATTGTTGACTAATTCTCGTGAACCAGAATGTTATGAAGAGGCAATGTAGGTAGACACCAAAAGGAAGTGGGTGCAAGGCATGAAAGAGGAAATGGATTCCTTGGTAAATAACCATACTTGGGACTTGGCTCAGTTGCCTGTAGGAAAAAGAGCATTGCAGAATAAATGGGTTTACAAGTTGAAGGAAGAAGATGGAGGAGAAAAGCGGTACAAAGCTAGACTTGTTGTAAAGGGGTTTGCACAAAAGAAAGGTATAGATTTTGATTAAATATTTTCTCCTATTGTTAAAATGACTTCAATTAGAACTATTTTAAGTCTTGTGGCAGTAGAATATTTTCATCTTGAACAGTTAGATGTAAAAACATCTTTTCTCCATGGGGATTTGGAGGAAGAGATTTATATGTAGCAGCCACAGGGGTATGAGGTCAAAGGGAAAGAGAATTTGGTATGCAGGTTGAAGAAGATATTATATGGCCTAAATAAAGCTCCAAGGCAGTGGTATCTGAAGTTTGACAGGTTTATGATAGAACAGGGTTATAGTAGATGTCATTCTGATCACTGTGTTTATTTTAAAAAGCTAGAAAATGGAAGCTTTATTCTCTTGCTATTGTATGTAGATGGCATGCTTGTTGAAGGGTCTAATATGCAGGATACAAATGTGCTCAAGAATAAATTATCCAATTCATTTGCAATGAAAGATTTGGGTGCTGCAAAGAAAATCCTTGGTATGAGAATAACAAGAGACAGGAAAAATCGCAAACTGACATTGTCTCAGGGTGAGTACACAGAGAAGGTGTTGAAGAGGTTTAGAATGCAGAATGAAAAACCAGTTAGTGCACCTTTGGCTAGCCATTTCAAATTAACTAAGGAAATGTGTCCCAAGACACAGGAGGAGATAGAATACATGTCCAGGGTCCCTTATTCATCAGCAGTTGGCAGCTTGATGTATGCAATGGTTTGCACAAGACAAGAAATTGCACATGCAGTGGGAGTTGTGAGAAGGTATATGAACAATCTAGGTAAAGAACATTGGGAGGTATTAAAGTGGATTCTCAAGTATTTCAGAGGTACTGCTACTCATGCATTATGTTTTGGAGGTTCAGACACTTTTCTACAAGAATATGTTGATTCAAATATGGCAGGTGATAAAGACAGTAGGAGGAGCACCATAGGGTATGTTTTTACTAAAGGTGGAACATCAGTAAGTTGGATTTCAAAATTGCAAAAGGTTGTTGCACTTTCAGCAACGGAGGCAGAGTATGTTGTTGCTACAGAGGCTAGTAAAGAGATGATTTGGTTACAAAGGTTTATGGAGGAATTGGGAAAGAAGAAGGAGAATAGAGGGTTGTATTATGACAGTGAGAGTGCAATTCATCTTACAAAGAAATAAACCTTCCATTCGAAGACTAAGCATATATAGTTGAGGTACCATTTCATACGATCTTCCTTGGAAGATGGAAATTTGAAGTTGGAAAAGATACACACTAGCCAAAATCCTGTAGACATGTTAACAAAGGGAGTAACCAAGGAGAAACTGAGTTCCTACTCAGTTTCAGTTGGTCTTCAAGAATGAAGATAAAGATGAGAAATTTTACAGGTCCAAGAAGATTCAAAGTCCATCATATACAACAACGATGGAGTTGTTTAGATCAGTCTCCAAGTGGGATATTGTTGGTTGTGGAGCGTGATTATCTTCCTGATTCAGAGGTCTTTTACTTTCAGTTGTTCTTATACCCCATGAAGTATTTACACCCCAGAAGTATGTACACTCTTCCATGTGGGGGAGTGCAGAGGGGGGGTACCCCCTCTACGGGGTCCGGGGGGGATATTCCCCCAGTTGGGGGGTCTGGGGGCTAGCGGGCCCCCAATAGGGGTTTAGGGGCAAAGCCCCTGAAGGAAAAATTGCCTTGTAAATGTATATTGTAATTTCATTGTAAATCTAGACCGTTCATTATAAGGTCACAGATCTAACGATAGAGATTATGTTAGGTTTTTTTTCCCTAGAAGGCAACCCTCTTTTATAAGGGAAATTTATTATGGCTATGGTTGATGGTGAATATTGTATTCTGAGATAGGAGATTGTGAGAGAAATAAGAGAAAGTTACAGAGGGTTTGTTGTAGGTTCTATCCCTTCATATGATGGATAATAATAAGGGAAGGACTTGGCAATTTCTCTGGTGGACATAGCCCACACTGGGTGAACCACATAAATCTGTGTCTCTATTGTATTGTGTATCTTTTGTGTTTTGTTTCCGCATTTGTTTTATTTTATTGCTCCACGGTCCTGTTTTTCTAACACTGTGCCGAAGAATGTACCATAATTACGTATCTTCATGGGTTTAGCCGGATATTATCGATGGTTCGACGAAGGTTTTTCGAAGATAGAAGATCTGATCATGGAATTGCATAATAAAAACAAGAAGTTTGGTTGGACTGAGAAATGCGCATAAATATTTAGAAGAATGAAGGATTTGTTGACGATAACGCTGATACTAAACGTCCTTGACATGGACAAGGACTTCTGGGTATGCATAGACACATCCAAGGAAGGCTTAGGTGGATTCTTGATGCAAGATGGTCGAGTGATCGCTTACATCTTAAGGAAGTTAAGAAAGCATGAGGAGAACTACACGATGCATGATTTGGAGTTTTTGGTCATTGTGTATGCCCTAAGAGTGTGGAGGCACTACTTGATTGGATGGAAATTTGAACTGAAAAAAGGGCACTATGGTTTGCAACACATTTTTATGCAAAGTGACTTGAATGCACGACAAAGGCATTGGTCATAACTTCTTAGTGAGTACAGTTTTGATATTATCTATATAAAAGGAACAATGAAAAGAGTGGTAGATGCGTTGAGTTAGAGACCACGCATATTTTCGGTGATACATCTCCAGACGAATCTTCATGAAAATAATCTTACTATACAACGCAATGATGACTAGTATAAAAAAGTTAAGGAAAATATCGAACAATACACCATGTTGGTGCCAAAATTTATGCGAAATACCGTGGAAAATGATGGATTAATGATATATGATAACCATATTTGTGTACCTCCTAATGAAGAGTTGGGAATTTTGATCTTAAATGAAGCTCATAGGAAAATGGACATGGCTCATCCAGGAGTCACGAAGATGAGGGAAGACCTTAAACTATTATTCTATTGGAAAGGAATGAAGGCGGTCATCGTCAACTATGTGGCAAGATGTATGGAATTTCAGGAAGTGAAGGATGAACATAGACATTTGACAGGATTACTACAACAACATGCTCTTTCAGAATATAAATGGGAGGTCATTTCGATGGAATTTATTGCGGGATTTCACAACTCAATTTTCGTGGTAGTTGAAACTCTGACGAAGAGTGCACATTTTATCCCTATGCATATGATGTATTAGGAACCAAAAATAGTTATATTTTTCATCAACAAGATTGTGAGGATGCATGGTGTTCCTAAGAGGATCATATCTGATCAAGCATCTATGTTTACAGGATGATTTTCGACTAGTTTCCAAGAGGCCTTAGGAACTCAACTTAACTTTAGTATCGCAAATCACCTAGAGACAGACATGAAGACATAAATAAAAAACCAAATCTTGGAAGATATGTTGTGTATGTATGTGATGGACCAACATAAGTGTTGGGCAGAGTTCTTGGAACTCGTAGAGTTTGCATGCAACAAAAACTATCAAAGCACCATTAAGATAGCACCATTTGAGTTTCTTTATGGGTGACCATTTCAAACTCCTTTGAGCTGGGATAGACTGGAGGATAGGGTCCTAGTAGGACTAGAAGTGATCCAATAAATGGAAGAACAAATTAAAATGATAATATAAAGGATTAAGAAAGCGTAGGATCAACATAAGAGTTATGTCGATGTGCATCGCGTTGACAGTATTTATGAAGTTGGTGATCGATTCTTCTTGTAGGTGAAACTGCACAAGAGTTCGATCAAGTTTGGAAAGGGTTCTAATGATGCAGACCCCCTACCTCTGCCTCGGCAGGGTCTGCTGACCTCCGAGTCTAAGGATCAATCTTCATATCTTGATGAGCCAAAATGGCTCTTTAGTTCTCTGCTGGAACCTTCAATGAACAAATCCACAGGTCCAAATGTGAACTCAATCCGCGTGAACAACAATAGGAATGAGCTCCCTCCATGTGACCGCAACCCTGTGACCAAAAGCCTACACAATAGACGTGCTGAGTTTCATGATGTCAGGGCTTTTAATTCCAAGACACCCAAATCCTCCAAGTCCTGAAACCTGAATAGGGGCTTGGAAAGCGCTAGCCCTCTCTCCTATGCACATAATGTTACTGTTACACATCAAAATTACTCACTTTGATAGTGTCGCAAGTGTCATCATTACAAAGGTCGCAAGTGTCACATTTTGCTCACAAGGTTGCAAGTGTCGCATGTTTCTCGCAAGTGTTGTGAGGTGTCAAAGAAAGAATGTTGCCATGATGGGTATGTCGTGGTTATAATGACATGAGAAAGACACTTGAAACACCTCAAACATATGATTTGGAAGAGGAGAAATGAGTCAGCAGGCTTGCAAACCTTTTTCCATCTGAAATCACCTCAAAAATTGAGTTTTTGGAGAGGAGCGCTCCCCCTTACACTATCTCGGAGCGTCGACGCTCCCCCTTACACTGTCAGGGAGCGTTATAACGCTCCCCTGGCCCTTTTGAGGGAGCGCTATAGATTTTGAGGGTGCTGGCGCCCCCTAAAGACTACTAGGGAGCGCTACAACGCTCTGATGGCCCTTTCGAGGGAGCGCTACCTATTCTGGGCGGTTGTTAAGCTGTTGAGATGAATGGGGGAAGCATATTTTCATTCTTGGAAGGCAGTTGGATTCGAATCCCTAGTCCAGCCATGATCTTAGGGCAGATCCTCAACTGAAGAAGGAAAATCCTCACCTTCCCCAAGGATATCTCAAGATTGTTGAGCCTCTCCAAGGCTATATAAGCAAGCTTTTTAATGGTGAAAGAGAAATAAAAAGAGAGAATCATGCCAAACTTATGATCTCATGAGTGGTATGGGATGGAAAAGAGAGAATTACACCAAACTTGTGATCTTATAAGTGGTGTGGAAGAAGAATTGAACATATGAAACTTATGATCTTGGAGGAAACTTACAGTTAGCCAAAGGGGAATGATCAGCAAAGTTGTTGTTATCCAGGTTGTGGATCTTTCAGGCAAGGGTTAGAAGAAGAGGACTTGACGAAGTTGTCGCATTCGCATCTACGATTGTAAGTATTGCAGTCGTTATTCTCATTAATATGACACGCTTGGCCTGTTTCTTTCTAGTTTGTGTCTGATGTTACACGAACTTGTCATTTATTGATAGATCTGTTTTCAAGCTAATGTCAATAGAGTAGGAAGTGGTTGTATCTTGTTTTGTCCGTAGAACTCAGCGAGGAACAAAGAATTGGAGCACAACTCGGAGCGTGCAGGGACAAACGTCGATAACAGGTACTTCTATCATCCTTCCTTCTCATGTGTTAGTTTAGATAGATTCGAAAGAAATTCAGTGTCCACGTTAAGCATTTTTATGTCTAGGGTTAAGGTCAAGCCTTAGAGGTGATCTACCTGTCCGCAGGGAGATTTTCCTACAACAGAAACTGGCGACTCAACTGGGGAGATAGCCTCAAATCGAAACCTCTTGTTTGGATTTTTCTCCTCATTGACCTTGTTCTATCCCTTGATTGTTTCAGGTCTAGTTTACTCCTCCTTTGATTAGTTTCATGAGCTGATTGGCTCCTTATTTCATCACACTCAGCATACTTGTCGAATTTGAATTTCAATTTTTGGAATTTTTTGACATTTCTGGGGCTTTTAGACCCCGGCGCCCCTGTCCTAGTGTTAACAGAGCGCCAACGCTCCCCCATACCTTTCCACGGAGCGCTATAATGCTCCTTGCCTTTGGCAACAGAGCGCGAGCCTCTTTTTTGGCCCAAAAAACCCTCCAGAACTGCCTGCTTCAGGGTTTGCCTCTGTGTCTCTTTTGCTAAGTGATCTAGTGAGTCAATTTTTCTTCCTTTTCAGCCTTGACATCTGTCCTCTTTGAAGAATAAGCACCTTGTTAATTGGATCTTCCAGCCTTCTTCACTATTTTCATTGGAGTTTTGTTTTTTCTGTTGAGTGAAGTTCGAAACCTATGCATTGTTCTCATCTCCTCATCAGCTCAGTAAAAACCCTTTGTGAAGGTCATCAAAGGCCTACAGACTTCTTTGTCTTGATTTCGGTCAAGGTTATTGTTCTTCAACTTTTGATTTTGGGTATGAAATTTGTGTTCTTTCTTTGATTGTTTCTTTTTCTTTCACTTTTTCATTTTGATTGCTACGGAAGGGTGTATTGTTTGTGTGACTTTTGCTTGTGCTAGTTTGGTTTTCATTCATACAAGAAAGATAATTAGCAAGACGAGCACTGTGTTGTATTGATCATCATTCATACGCAAACAATAAAATACATATTTATGATTGATTGTGCATATTAGAGGGCATCTAAAAAGTTTTTTCATTACATCAGGATTTGATTGAGAAAAGAATCGTTTGAGGGCATTCCTTATTTGTTCTTGACTAGTGAAAAGAACTTTCTCTCTCCCTTAGATAGATGTTCATAGAAAGGAAATGATTGCTTATCATGTTTGATGCACTCTTTGGGTTTGAGTCATAATTCCATTTGTTTCACTTCCATGCACCCCTTTTCATAAAGAACAGCCACTAAAATCAACGCTAATTAAAAGTTATCTAGAACTTTTTCTTTTCTAGGGTCCTCCACCAACAGTAGACTAGGCTTAGTACTTTGGATTAGGGCTATGAGCATAACTCTCCAAAGTTTCCAAAACAAACAATAGCATCCTGAGTTAGGGAGAGTAAATTCAATTATCGTATAAGTCTGCCTGGGATCCCCCTCTCACACAGGGGTTACACACGAGGTTGCATTCGGGTAAGCTACGGGGACTAACCCTCCGTGGTTTAACTGATTGTGGTGGTCGGATCGTATTATGGGGATCACTTTGAGGTAAATCCACAATTACTGCGTGGAATCCTCTTAGTTGGTTTCGGGCTTGATACCCTGCCCGTATGTTCGGATCGAACTGTCGAATGTTCGCGCCCAGGGGCTGACTGCGAATTGGTAACCTTAGTGGCCATAATCTTTAGGGTCTTACACAAGGTGACGGTGATGGGAAGTCTCACTGTACCTGGAGCAGACATTGGTCAAACTCACTCAGGCTCCTTGGAGGGTAAATCCACAATTACTGCGTGGAAGCTTGCACCAAGGTGTAAGTCCGTTAAGCAGGTCGCCATTGTAACTGTTCC
>ML783350.1:179606-227813 GCA_009831015.1 Picea engelmannii | reverse complement strand
CTGAGTCTTCCAGGACTCACTATTGGATTACCAGTTTGGTTGTTCCCCACTCCGGTGATCCCAAATCCTCCCAATGTTTCAGTTGCACCTAATACTTTGGATGTCAATGCACCACCCACACATCAACCTCACGTCGACTTTTCGCCTTCTTCGCCCATCAAGTCTCCTTCCTTTTCTCCTTCTTCACCTAGTGAAAGCTCTAAAGCAAGTAGCCAGGTTGATAAGAAGAAGAAGAAACAGAAAGAGAAGAAGAAGAAGAGCCCGAAAAGGACCAAGGCCCCAACAAAATCAGATGTTGGCTCTAAGAAACCAGTTACTGTCGATAGTACTAGGAGTGTTGATGAGGTCAACAAGATTAAAAGGAAGAATCCAAAACGCAAATTCCCTTGCAGCCTTTGTAAGGGTGACCACTTTCTGAGGGATTGTCCCAGTCTTACCCAGGTCTTAGAAATGTGGTCCTCTATGGCATCGGCCTCTGTCGGTCATGTCGATGATACCCCATCAACTAGTGATATTTAGGTTGGTAAGAAGAAGAAAACTGTCAAGTTCCCTTGCATGTTATGTAAAGGTAATCATTACTCTCACCTTTGTCCTCGCATGGACAAGGCTTCTTCTCTTTTGGAAAAAATTCAACTTCCAAAAGGTTATCGTAAGCTTTCCTCCGACCCATCGTTGGTTGATGGACTGGTCAATTCGGTTCCATCCTCGGTCAGTCCGGTTGATCAGGTGGTCAATCTAGTTTCCTCCTTGATTGAAACACAAACCCAAGTAGATGATCCAGTTCCGTCATTGATCAACCCCACTCTTCATCAAAAGAGTGACACCAAAGTGGTCGATCCAGTTTCGCCATCGGTCGATCCCATTCCTCCATTAAGGAATGCTAAAGTGACTGATTCAGTCCCTTCCTCGGTCAGTCCCACTCTTCCTCTGAAGAGTGCCAAAGTGGTCGATTCGGTTCTTCCATCGATCGATCCCACTCCTCCTTTGATGAGTGCCAAAGTGACTGATCCAGTCCCTTCCTCGTTCAGTCCCACTCTTCCTCTGAAGAGTTCCCAAGTGGTCTATCCAAGTCCACCATTGATTGATCCAATCCAATCATCGGTCGATCCTACTCTCCTTCTATAGAGTAAACCCGATACTGCCCATGTTTTTCTCGTTAATACAGACTCTACCGTGCCTGGGGGAATTCCTCCTCCTCCTGTGGAACCCCCTCCAAGTACTGAAGCCATCCTTTTTGATTGGGGTGCGCTAACTGGACCTCGTCTTCCCTCCCACATTCCTTTCCAGATTACAGTATAGGTTCGTGGTCAGGACGTTCCTCAAACACTGATAGATGAAGGTGCGTCTGTTAGTATTTTGTCTTATGTTGCTTGGTACGCTTTGGGTTGTCCGCAACTTGCACCGGTTACACAGAATCTGTTATCTTTTAACAGAAGAACCAATCAACCTTTAGGGATCCTTCCTCAGTTTCCTGTAGCTTTGGGAGGGAAAACTGTCTTTATCGATTTCATGGTAGTCCGAGACCCCTTGGATTTCTCTTTACTCCTTGGACGGGATTATGTCTATGCTATGAAAGCCCTTGTATCCACTCTTTTCCATGTGATATATTTCCCTCATGATGGAAGAATTGTGACTATTGATCAACTTTCATTCGTCGGCCCCAACTGGGTTACCTCCCTAAGTGGTTCTTATATGCAGACAGTATCAGCCCCGCCGCATGTCAGTTATGTGGCGTTATCTCCCATGACCTCAACTTCCGATGATTTGGATCCGGTAGTTGACATGGTGATTTCTTTGGTAGGGTTATTGGAGCCTAATATCCTTACCCCTGTCACGACCCTCGACATGTGTTCCTTCCAGAGTGATTCTCTTCCATCTGATGAAGATCTCTTGGAATCCATGACCGACTTTTGTCCCTTGACATGGTATCCTTCCAGAGCATTATCCTCTTGGAATCCATGATCAAGAAGCTGTCACGAGCATAGTTTCTCTTCTATGTGGCAAGCTCGTTAAAAAATGAAACAGAGGCCACTAGCTTTCATGCTGGGGGAAACCACAAGCATAGTTTCTCTTCTCTGTGGCAAGCTCGTTAAAAAATGAAACAGAGGCTTTGAGCATGGTTTTCCTCTCTGTAGCAAGCTCGCTAAAAAATGAAACAACAATCTGGGGATCGAACCTGGAACCTTGAGCATAGTTCTTTTCATGTGTCAAGCTCGTTAAAAAATGAAACAATCACCTCTCCCTTCAAGTTGAGTCTTTCGCCAGATCTCGTAGATGTCGAGTCAAGTCTTTCGTTAGGTCTCGTTTTTTAACCTTCATTTCATCCACCTGTATCCTTTTTCTCCATCTAGCATAGAAATTGGTGACAACCTCAAAGTCGATGAATGAATTGAAGCTTGGGGGGCATGTCTCCAGCCATTGACGATCATTCTGAAGTCAAGCCACCAGCTTTCAAGCTGGGGGCATACCGAGCTTAGTCTTTGTTCTTTCTCGTGCTCGTAAATACATGAGACTGCAACCGGGAAAACTTTTATCTCTTTTTTGGACCCGTATGGATACGAACACACGAAAAAGGAACCCCCCTGGAGTCTACTTTAAACCCTTTTCAGACTCTCTAAATATGAAAAGATTGTCGAGTGATCTTGCTTCCTTTCACACTCGTTAAAAGGTCAAAAAGGGCGTCTTTCAAGCGATAGTTTAACCCTTTTTTGGTCTCGTTGGACTACTGTACGAAAAAGGAACTGAGAGAGTTCTCTTTTAAGTGTTTCTCCAAACTATATAATCCCGAAAAACCTTTGAGTTTTCTGTCTTTGGACTCGTTAAAAACATACATCGACAGACCCATATGGGACTGAACCCTTACTTCTTCTGGTTCATTAAACAAAGGAAGAGGAACTTACCGAAGGTGAGTTATATCGAGCATGTGTTATCCTCCTCGAGCTCATTAAATAAATAAAAAAAGAGGTACTCATCTATCTGGATGGGGGAAAAAATTGAAAGGAGCAAGCCAAGAAGTCTCTTGAGAACATCATCTAGCACTCCTTAGAGTCGCCCTTGAACATGACACTTTGTCACTTTGCATATATCATAATCCGCTGAACCTCTGCACTGAACCAATCCTCCGAGTTCCTTTCACTCCTTTGGGTCACCCAACGCAATTCACAGTATCCATTGCATAATTTTGGTCCATGTCATGTTTTGTTGTGGTGCCTTAGTGTTCAAGGGAAGTATCCGCCTCAAGAGTCAACCATCCCAAATATCTTGTCTCACAACCCGTGTCAGTCCATGTTCTTTTTGATCTACCAATTGCATCTTTATATGCGTTTCGCGTCGTTGATGGGGGATACATCAAGGACCTCCTTCGACGAGTCTATTCCTGTCGACTTCAACACATTTTCCGGGAATTAGACTTAGAAACTAATTAGTACTTTGGGACTTGCATGCCTTAATGGTAGGCCTCCTCACATTCGACAGTGGGTTTACATCATTGACCTCTGATCGAATGATTCCACGAGTGTTCGACTTCAGCTCATCTATTCACATTCGCTGGAATGTACTAGGGTACCTTGGGAATCATTGACATTAATGATGATCTCCCTCGCACTTGTTAACGGTTCACACCATTGACCGGTAATCAAGTGGTTTCTTCCATGTTCGAGATCAGAACATCCATTCACATGGTTAGAATCGTACCACATTGGGATCGGTAAGAAGACCCTGGGTTGAGTCATCACTTTGGCACATACTTTGCCCAGGCTGTGAAGGAATTTTATTGGACAAAGAACACATATATTGTTACATAGATCCACTTTGTATTGGTCATGGCTATGTCTTGTCATCTCGTAGATCCGCTGTGTACTCTTTGTGGCTACGATCAGTATGAGTTGTCAGAGTATAGATCCACATTATATCTTCGGTGGCTATACCTTTTTATCAATACAATTATGGATCCGCAGTGTATTTTATGGCAGCCATATCCTACCAAGTCTTGATCACCCAAGCATAGATATGCCTGCCTTGGGTTTTGAAATATGTCATGATATTTGTTGGATGTTTGTGTGCAGCTTCCGTCAGGTTCTCCGAGTCTATACCCTTGCTTGAGAGTCTACAAAGTATTTCAGTCATCAGTTCGTACCTTCTAACTTCATACTTTGGGGGGCAATCTGTTACACATCAAAATTACTCACTTTGATAGTGTCGCAAGTGTCGTCATTACAAAGGTCGCAAGTGTCGCATTTTTCTCACAAGGTCGCAAGTGTCGCATGTTTCTCGCAAGTGTCGTGAGGTGTCAAAGAAAGAATGCTGCCATGATGCCTATGTCGTGCCTATAATGACATGAGAAAGACACTTGAAACACCTCAAACATCTGATTTGGAAGAGGAGAAATGAGTCAGCAGGCTTGCAAACCTTTTTCCATCTGAAAGAACCTCAAAAATTGATTTTTTGGAGAGGAGAGCTCCCCCTTACACTATCTCGGAGCGCCGACGCTCCCCCTTACACTGTCAGGGAGTGTTATAACGCTCCCCTAGCCCTTTTTAGGGAGTGCTATAGATTTTGAGGGCGCTGGCACCCCCTAAAGCCTACTAGGGAGCGCTACAATGCTCTGATGGCCCTTTTGAGGGAGCCCTACCTATTCTGGGCGGTTGTTAAGCTGTTGAGATGAATGGAGGAAGCATCTTTTCATTCTTGGAAGGTAGTTGGATTCGAATCCCTAGTCCAGCCATGATCTTATGGCAGATCCTCAACTGAAGAAGGAAAATCCTCACCTTCCCCAAGGATATCTCAAGATTGTTGAGCCTCTCCAAGGCTATATAAGCAAGCTTTCTAATGGTGAAAGAGAAATAGAAAGAGAGAATCATGCCAAACTTATGATCTCATGAGTGGTATGGGATGGAAAAGAGAGAATTACACAAAACTTATGATCTTATAAGTGGTGTGGAAAAAGAATTGAACATATGAAACTTATGATATTGGAGGAAACTTACAGTCAGCCAAAGGGGAATGATCAGCGAAGCTGCTGTTATCCAGGTTGTGGATCTTTCAGGAAAGGGTTAGACGAAGAGGACTTGGCGAAGATGTCGCATTCGCATCTACAATTGTAAGTACTTCTGTCATTATTCTCATTAATATGACATGCTTGGCCTATTTCTTTCTAGTTTGTGTCTGATGTTACATGAACTTGTCATTTATTGATAGATCTGTTTTCAAGCTAATGTCAATAGAGTAGGAAGTGGTCGTATCTTGTTTTGTCTGCAGAACTCAGCGAGGAGAAAAGAATTGGAGCGCAACTCGGAGCGTGCAGGGACAAACATCGATAACAGGTACTTCTATCATCCTTCCTTCTCATGTGTTAGTTTAGATAGATTCGAAAGAAATTCAGTGTCCACGTTAAGCATTTTTCTGTCTAGGGTTAAGGTCAAGCCTTAGAGGTGATCTACCTGTCCGTAGGGAGATTTTCCTACAACAGTTACCTTCCTCTAGAAACTCGATCCCATCTCCCAAATATTTCACGAATTTGCGATTCGTGAATTTGAAAGAATTCTCATCGCAGATCTTCCGATCCTCAAAACCCCAAAATTCTCCCACGTCGTATCAACAACTCCTGGCGCTCCAAGATCCGACGGTTGTGATCGAATCATAATTTAATGATTTGGGAGTTCTAACAACTTTTCTCTTTGACCTTCTCCAGTAGTGATTCAATGAAATGTTGATATCTCAGCGTGTGTCCTCTAACAATGGATGGCTAGGATTGTTTTGGCTCCCAGTCACTTGGGTATTTATTGTTGTCTTCACCTCCATTTTCTCGGTGCCCAATCCTCCGACGTGTGTTTATCTCTACCATGTTTCACCCCAGATCCAATGGTCTAGAATGATTTCATGAATTCACCTTTTGCGAGTTTTCTCCTTTGCTCCTTGCAAATCTCCCCATGTATGATTCCACAAAAACCCTAGATCTACTGCCACCTGTCACCTCTGACGATGGAAGATTGTAATCATTTTAGAACTTATCTCCTGCACTTTCCTCCGAATCCAACGACTGTTGGTCCTCTATGCTCAGATGTGACAGTTCATATCTGCTCTCCTCCTGTGTGCATTCTCTTTTTTCTATATGTGGGATATAACGGTCCATATTCACTCCTCTGTAGCTAATCTAATGGTTTTCGATACTCCTCCCCCTTTGGAGCTTGCGCTTCTCCCCAGTCTTGGAAGATTTCGATGCTTCGAAGGTCTCAGCCTTCGATCTCCTTCCTGCGAGCCCTGTGATTTTGGGTCTCAACTTCTGTTATCCCTCCTGATATTTTCAAACCGACTCATATATTAGGGGCTCGACCCTCTTCTTCCTTAGAATACTTTTGGTTCTCCTCCTGGCACACTTCTATGCTCAACGTCCTGAGCTTTCAAACTTGAAACAAGTTCTTCTTGCATACACTTCTTGTGCTCTGACTGTATTTCAGATGGTTGTCTATCAACACTTCATTTGAGTGTTGGCCTGGTGCACTCTTCACACAGGTCTTCCTCCAGAGTGTTTAGCAACCCTATTCCTTTCTCTCCTTGAAAGGATATAAGTTCCCTCCTGGAAACTTCTTCTCAAGCACGCCTTGTTAAGCCTATAGAGTGCTCAACAACTCTGTAAGTTTCTTCTCTCCGCAACACTCCCCTTATATCTGAACTCAAAATAGAGATCTTATTATGCATTATTTTCACTCACTCAATGCCCTCCTAGTAGAGCTTCACAAAATCCTCAACAATTCTATCTCTGTGTGCTTCCTCTGCACAGTCTTACCTCCAAGGTGTTCAACAACCTTGAGGCTTCTCCCTTGAGTTAATGATTCTTTTGGTCTGCCCTCTTGGCACATTATCGTCTTAATTCAACAAAAAACTCAGATTTTCACTCTTGCATTGGCTCACAGAGTCCTCAACAGTCTATCATGTAGCCTCTTGCATGAAGCCACAAAGAACCTAGACTGAAATAAAAAAACTCACAGACAACAGATTTTGTCTATCCCTGCATATGGAACCTATCACATACATCTACAGCATAAATGAACACACACACGACATTCAAAAAACACATGAAAACACACAAATAACCATGTGCAGGAAAAAATGCTCTCTTCATTAACATAAATGTCTGGTTACAATGTGTACAAAGCTCAGAATGCCACAGAGTCTCGAATCTCTCTCCATATCCTAATATCATCTATTCTTACTAATAAAAATAGGAAAACAAAAGTATTTTTCAAAGAGGGGATCCTCAAGATCTTCCCTCCAAGCTACCTATTCTCATTAATTACATTCAATGTCCATCCAAATCCAAATCAGATATAGATCTTCATCCTGTCATCCATTAAAGGCGACTCTATCTACAACCTACGCAAAAACATGGCTTTGGATCTTCCATCCTTACAATCATTTCATTATAGTTTGAATTTTGAATGTGTTCTTTGACGTGTTGTATAGCTATAAAAATTTTGAGTTGGAGCGATGCTCCTGCATCATACTCCACTGCTGAGAAAAATTCACGATCTCCTACTCATGAGCTCCCCGGCTCTGTTGAAATCCACCTGGATCACAAACTCTCTTCTAGAGTTGTCCATCTGCTCTATTTCTCTGTTGCTGCTGTTTCATATTCCCTCCTGCTATGGAAGGATTCCCTCTATTCAACTTCTCCTTGTTGATTTATTCTTGCACTGACCTCAACATCATCCTTTTGATTTCCTCAATCTCCCTGTCCAACTGCTCCAATGGTTGGTTTTCCTTATGCAGTCTTCTCGGTTGCACTTCCTCATTGTCAATGGGTAGATCAACTCAATCCCCCATGCAATTTTATCCATCTCTTGTGGTCTTACCTTGCCACCCTGCTGAAAAATTCAGTTTTGCAGTCATATCACTGAGCTACTTCTTAGTTTCTTCCTTTGACAGTTTTTTTGCTGCCAGTTCTCCTGCTGACATATCTCCAGCTTCTTCCAAATTCACCTTGGGCAAGTATTATCCCTCTATCTCCAAGTTAATATGTTGGATGTGCATGCTCTACACTATCACCCTTCTCTCTAGGGATTCCAATTCTTCACAAAGACCAACAAAATCTATGTTGTCCAGTACTACAGTTACCTCCTGTTCAGCTTCTTGGCTAAACATTTCGAGCAACTATACTAAATGCTCTTCTTCTTCTACTGGGGAAAACATCAATGTATGCTCCATGTTCTCCTCTTCCTCCACGACAGTCATTGTTGGCTGTCCTTTTTCTGCAGTTGCATCTACAACACATGTGTTGGCCTCAACTGGGCTATGTGGCAGGAATACCTCAATTCCTCCAATGATCAGAATGTATTTCTGACCTTCCTCTGTCAACTCTCCTTATTGATCCAAACTCGCCTCTGAGTTCATGGGACTATCAAACAGTCTCTTCTCTTCTCCCTTTCCCACCTAGAAATCTGGTATTTCTTCCTTTCCCTCTTGGAAGTCTATGAGATCCTCCAATTATCCCATATCATTTCCCACCTAGAAACTTAAAATTTCATCGTTGCTCACCTAGTAGTCTCTGAGACCCTTATTTGATCTCTTCTCCTCATTATCGCTGAGACTCTTCCTAGTTTCTGGTTCACAAATGTGAATCCGTTCCTCCTCTGGTTCACTGAGGTTTTCAATATGCCTCATCCACCTTCTCAATAGCCTTCATTGTCCTCTGGCCAACAATTTCTGAACGGGCCACTTCAACTTCTTATTCATGGGCCATTCATACACCCAATGCACCTTTGCATCCCGTTGCATTTTCAATGAAAGATTCTCCATCTGTGTTCTTATCTCTTTGAGGTATTTGTCTGTCTCAGCCTTTGTTTTATGTTGGTTGTCTCCTCTTGGACCACATTCATGGCCTTCTATAGCCATCTCCTTCTTCTACCTGCTCTCCTGGCAAGCCTATTGTTCACTCTACAACTGAGAGCATTCCCAACTTCCCCTACAACTCACCTGGTTGTCTATTGGTTGTTGCACACCTTGCAACAATCACCACAGAGAATCAACTCCCTATCTTCCTTCACCTATTGTATACAGATGAAATTCTACTATGATACCACATGATGTTACCATAATTTCTCCTTCAATAATTTTCTCCTAAAATATACATACAAAATTCCTCTCTGATACCGCATCATGTAGACCCCCTACCTCTGCCTCGATAGGGTCTGTTGACTTCATGGTCTAAGTATTGTTCTTCATCTCTTGATGAGATGAAATGGCTCTTTATTTCTCTACTGGAACCTTCAACGAACAAATCCATAGGTCCAAATGAGAACTCAGCCCGTGCGAACAACACCAGGCATGAGCTCCCTCCACGTGACCAAAACTTTGTGACCACAAGCCTACCCAATAGGTGCATCACATTTCGTGATGTCGGGGCTTTTCATTCCAAGACACCTGACTCCTCCAAGTCCCGAAACTCAACTAGGGGACTAGTAAGCGCTAGCCCTCTCTCCTATGCACATGATGTGACCTTCCTCTAGGAACTGGGTCCCATCTCCCAAATATTTCAGGACTTCACGATTCATGAAGTCTAAAGACTTGTCACCATAGATCTTTTGATCCCTGAAACCCCGAAATTATCCCCCGAAGGATCAAATGCTCCTGGCGCTCCAAGATTCGACGACTTTGATCGAATCACGATTTCATGATTCGGGAGTTATAACAACTTTGCCCTTTGACCTTCTCCAGTAGAGAGTTAGCAAAATGTTGATCTCTCACCACGTGTCCTTCGACGATGGACGACTAGGATCATTTTGGCTCCCATATGCCCAAGTATTTACTCTTGTCTTCACCTGCATTTTCCTTGTGCCCAATCCTCCGATGTGTGTGGATCTCTGCCACGTGTCACCCCTGAGCCAATGGTCCAAAATGATTTCGCGAATTCTCCTTTCACGAGTTTTCTCCTCTACTCCTTTCAAATCTCCTGATGTCTGATTCCATGAACACGCCGACTCTACTACCACCTATCACCTCTGATGATGGATGGTTCTGATCATTTCAAAACTTCTCTTGTGCACCTTCCTCCAGATCTAATGACCATTGGTCTTCTACGCTTAGATCTGACAGTTCATATCTGATATCCTTCCACGCACATTCTTCATTGTCTAGATGTGGGCTCCGATGGTCTAGATTCACTCCTCTGCAGCTGATCTAATGGATATTGATTCTCATCCTCCCGAGCTTGTGCTTCTCCCTAGTCTTGGAATATTTCGACGCTTCGAAGGTCTTAGCCTTCGATATCCTTCCTGCGAGCCCTGTGATTTTGGGTCTCAACTTCCGCTATCCCTCCTAAGATTTTTGAACTAACTCAGATCTAAGGGGCTCGACCCTCTAATTCCTTAGAATACTTTTGGTGATCCTCCTGGCACACTTCTATTCTCAACCTCTTGAGCTTTAAAACTTAAAACAAGTTCTTCCTTCACACACTCCTTGTGCTCTGACTATCCTTCAGATGGTTGTCTATCAAAAATTCATCTGAGTGTTGGCCTGGTGCACTCCTCACACAGGTCTTCCTCCAGAGTGTTCAACAACCCTATTCCTTTATCTCCTTGAAAGGATATAAGTGCCCTCCTGGAAACTTCTTCTGAAGAACACCTTGTTGATCCTATAGAGTGTTCATAACTCTGTAAGTGTCTTCTCCCCTCGACACTCCCCTTATCTCTGAACTCGAAATAGAGTTCTTATTGTTCACTCTTTTCACTCGCTCAATGACCTCCTGGAAGAGCTTCACAGAATCCTCAACAATTATGTCTCTTTGTGCTTCCTCTACATAGTCTTACCTCCAAAGTGTTCAACAACCTTTAGGCTTCTCCCTTGAGTTAATGATTCCTCTAGTCCACCCTCCTTGCACGTTCTCGTTTGAATTCAACACAGAACTCATACGTGCACTCTTGCACTGGCTCATAGAGTCCTCAACACTTTGTCATGCAACCTCTTACATGAAGCCACAAAGAAACTAGACCGAAATCATAAAACTCACAAACAAAAAACTATGTCGATCCCTGCAGATGGAACTTATCACATACATCTACAGCATAAATGAACACACACATGAAATTCACAAAACACATGGAAACACACAAATAACCATGTGCAGGAAAAAATTCTCTCTTCATTAACATAAATGTCTGGTTACAATGTGTACAAATCTTATACTACTACAGAGTGTCGACTCTCTCTCCCTATCCTATTCTCATTTGTTCTTACTAATGAAAACAGGAAAATAAAATTATTTTTCAAAGAGGGGCTCCTCGAGTTCTTCCCTCCAAGCTACCTATTATCATTAATTACATTCAATGGACATCTAGATCCAAATCAGATCTAGATATTCATCTTGTCATTCATTAAAGGTGACTCTATCTACAACCTTCACAAAAGCATGGATTTGACTCTTCCATCCTTACAATCATTTAATCACATTTTGAATTTTCAAAAATGAGGGTGTTGACCCCTCTACCTTCATTGAATGTGTTCTTTGATGTGCTCTCCAGTTGGTGCATTGCTGAGTTGGAGCGATGCTCTTGCATCATATAAACTCTCTCCTAGGTTTGTGGGACCTTTTGAGGTTGTGGGAAAGAAAGAGCATGTGGCCTATCTACTACCCTTGCCCAATTCTTTGAGGTGTATGCACAATGTTTTTCATGTATCTATTTTGATACATTATGTTAGTGATTTTTATAACCCTAAATTGCACCAGACATGCATACCTGACTTCAATCCATATAACTTGCTATCTTTTCCAACCCATCACTAAATAAGCTCTTAAAAAAATCATTATTTTGAAGGTGTATGTACCCTGCACCACTACTACTCACGTACACAGGCCTGCTGACCCACTACAACCCGCGTACACTCATACAATATCGCAAAAAATCAAAATTTCATAGGATACTAGTTTCCGGGTCGTTACTTAACCGTTTGACCACCCATAGACAATTACCCCTATTATCACTCCAAGAGACACTCCCAGACTGCAAATGAGAGTAAGATTGGTAACAAAGAAATATAAATGGATTGAAATAGTTTGAATAGGTGAATCAACTAGAGAAGATTAAAAAGGAGGGCATCACACTACTGCAAATACATTCCATTGGGAATGGAGTCATAACATCCTACAGATAAAAGGCAATCTAGTTTCCTACCATAAAAAAGGCTTATGCAAATATGGATAGAAGAATAGAAGGTAAAAAAAGAGAATAATATCCACATAACATAGATCCTTTCTGTAATATAGATTAAAGGGTGCTTGAACAATATTATGTGATTAACAAGCAATTACCACAAATCCTTTGCATCTCAGGAATTCATTAACCAAAGGTAGATTTTCATCTTCAAAATATGTAAATATTACTCAAGAAAGATGACAAGATAAAATGATAACAAAGAAAACAAATTCTGATAAGAAACTCTCATGAATCTCTAATGGAAGAAATGCTAATTACAACAAGACCTCAGACTTACAATTGAGCGAATAAATTGTTCCTCTAGCTCTCTCCTCTCTTGGATCGTGAATCTAATCCCCTATCCTCAAGATATCTCCTTCCTTAGATAGAAAATAGAATCCAAATAAAATTAGGAGGTCAAATCCCATCTCCTCCATTGGATTCTAAGCCTTGGATATAGGTGGCAACAATCAAAGAGACAAAAATCCAACAAACTACTAATTTTCTGGAATTTGTTGGAAGTCATTAATAAATTGTTTCCACCTCATGCATGAGGACTTTTATGGAGCTAAATATTAGGTGCAGGTGTCCCTTGACATCTAACTGATCCTTGAGAATCCATTCAAATCCTCCTTGATAGGTGGCAACCTCCCAACAAGGTGAATATCAAAACTGTGACCGCTACAAGAAATTAGGTAGTGCCAGTGTAAAATAGTTGGTAGCGCCACTTGTATGTCTAATATCTATCAAACCATACCAAATTTTGAAAAAATGAGAGAAGTGTTTCTTATTTCGAATGTTATGAACAAAAACCTCCTCCAGGTTTCAAAAATACCTTCTTAGTTGTTCATAATCCAAGTTTCAAGTTAGTGACTCAAAACTGGTAAAATAACTCTGCACAATTCATTTTCTGCCAGAATTTAGGTAGTGCCCACCTGTGTGTCTGTGTGAAATTTGGTAGTGTAAATAAATGGGTGTCGTTGATGCTTGGAACCTTGTGAGAATGTTGTAAATGCTTTTTCTTGACAGTTGGCACTTTAACTAATCTTGTGCTAACAACCCCAACCGTTATTATCCCTTTTATCCTATAAAAGAAGGGGTTGGTGTCCCATGTAAAAGGGGAAGCACGAGTGCATGAGAGTTTGAGGTATGCCTATTGGATCCCTATATCTTGTCTTTTATGTATGATTATGGGGTAATGGCAGGATACTTGATAAAAAGTAGGAGACTTTACACGATTAGCTCTTCCTACATTTTAGAACCCTGGTGTAGTCCATAGAGGGGTGTTCCCACTATAGAAGAGTTGGTGAATGTATTGGGGATGCCTCTAGGGTATTTAAGGATAATTATTTTTGGGTTCTTTGAATTAGTTTATTCACTATTTTTTGAGTTTATGTAAGCTTATGTGTCTTTAAGGGATTCTGGTTTTCCATACCAGTACTCCCTGCCTATGTTGTAATGTTGATTTTCATTTTTTTGAGGAGTTACAGAGGTGTACATGGCCTGTAGTGGGCCTGCATGCGTGCATACGTGCCCTGCCCTTGGACAGCCCGCGTACATATGCTAACTGTTGAAGTGTCAGTAGTGTGCCTGTTGAGAGAATTTGTGTAAAAAGAAGAGGCAGTCATCCTCTTCCCTGTCAAGAGTCACACTTCTCAGGGGTTTTCTTGATCTAGTCCTAGTCTCTATTATAGCAGTCTGTATCCTAGGTCTGACTTCAGTTTAGCTTTCTTTTGACAAAACATTTCTTGTGTTTTCTTTAATAGGGTTTTTAGATAAGTTGGTGAGTCTTCTTTGATCTCCCTGCTTGGTATTATCAGTGACTCCCTTTGATTTGTGATTAGGCCAGAAGCCATTTCTTGGTCCTGTCTTGTCGTCATTTTCCCCTTTTTTTATTTGGAAGAAAAGAAAAGAATTCATTTTAAAATTTCTTGTTTTGAAGCATAAAACAATAAAAAAAAAACTTTCACTTATTTGTTTGGTAAAGTAGTTTAGGTTAGTTGTTTCATTTACCAAGGAAAAAGAAAGTTTTATTAAGTTATTTACTTGAATACTTAGGACATTAAGTATCTCGTAGTCGAGAAAAATCTTGTTTTGATTTTTTCCTTTCAAGGATCTGAGAGAAGTAGTTACGAAAAGTTTGGTTAAAGAGTTTAAATTAGAAAATCTTTATTTATGAAGAAAGAAGTAGTTTGTGTTCATTTTTATCTTATGCTCTTCTCTTTCTTTTCTTGAGAACATCAATGGTTTCATTTCCATTTCTTTTGACTTAATACAACCACTAAAATTAATGCTTAATTAAAAGTTACTATACTTTTTGTTTGTAGGGTTGATCAATTTATTCTAGGATAGAGCCTTGATTTAGGATTGGAGAGGAAACTCTTCAAGGCTACAAAAACAAACACAAGAGTCTGTGTTAGGGAGTGCTTGAAAGTCCAGTAACCGTGAAAGTTATCCTGGACCCCCCTCTAACATAGGGGCTAAAAATGAGGTCGCGTAAGGAAAGATATCAGAGATATCCCCTTCAAAGTCAGACCAAGGGTAGTGGGGAACTCATATAGAGGGCTTATCTTAGAATTCCATTGATCGCCTTTTACACAGAGCTTTGTGGGTCTCGAATCCATTCAAAATCTTTAGTCTTCCTCTGGAACACTTTCTTTTGATACCCTTGATAGGTTTTAGGATTGATACCCTGCTCATTGTGGTCTACCCGACTGTCGACTGTACCCTCCTGGTGACTATTCGCGCACTGGCAACCTAAATGCCTTTATCTTAGTGACTTACACAACTGACTGTGGGAGTATACCGCAATACCTAGGGTTGACATCGGGCCACACTTTGTAGAGTATACCTAGAGGGTGCTTCCATATTCGAGTTGCACTTGCACCGGTAAGTTTCTCTAATGTTGGATGTTGTAACTGTTCTTCCAACTAGCTAGTGATCTTCTTGTCTTATCTCATAGGAACTGTTTCTAGTGTGTGTTGGTTTTTAAAATGATTATAGAAAGCCCTAGTGTGTCATTGATATTCTCACACAGTGGATTATTGGGAGCTTCGTCAGTTGTGAAGGCTTTTGGGCCTGTCGCCGGTTGAGCTCGAGCCACCCCGCCACCACTAAGGAGAAAACTAGACCAACAAGGATCTTTTGAGGCGACCAGGTTACAAGAGACTATGCTCGACTCATATCCAAGAGGAGAACATTTGATTTCATAGGAACCAATCATTTTTTACCTTGGAGTGGAAGCTCTTGGTCCATATAACCCTCCAAAAACTTATCTATCGGAACCCATCGTTGTACAGGTTCAACCTTACAAGCGTCAGGTAGTGTCACAAGAAGCAATGGAAACAATTGTTGTTACTTATTCAAGGAATACTCATATTTCCTCTACGACTGTCACTACAGGGGGTGTTCTACCTCCTAACCAACCATCGTTGGTCCGGGCCACTATGGTCTCGACTGCCTCTACCTCAGGAAATGGTTTCATTTCATCTATGCCGACGATCAATGCTCCTTTCACCCAGAGTGTGACAGGCCCTCCATTCTCATACGAGATGCCTGGATTCGGTACGAGCACTATACTTTCCTACTCCACTCTACAAACTTTAGGTCTCGTGGTAGGGAGTTACAACACTCCCCTGCAAGGATCCATGGGGGGAACTTCATCTCCCTATAACGCTTTCCCTTACGGAGGGCAGGGATGATTTTAGGGGCTAAATTGCGCTCATGGGCTAATTTTCCATGGTTTTTCCCAAAAAAATATTCTCTATTCTAAAAATGATCTGCCCAAATTTTATAGGATAAAATGATTTTACCTTGAAATTCGCCAAACGTTTATACAAACTACATAAAATCCTTAGAAATTTGAATATTTTTACAAAAATATCGTCGAACATTTATAGTTGTCATATGAAGAATTAGTAAGATTTTCCAAGGCTTCTACAATTTAAAATAATTTTCCATCCTTAAAATCATCCCTGACGGAGGGGATCATATACCTCCTTCGTCGCCTTCCCTCGACGGTGCTCACCAAAATTTTGTCGGGCCGAACGTTGTTATTGGATAAATCGGTAGGTGCGAACACTAACTGATCTCCCTAGATCCACCTAGATTAATAACAAAACACACCAGAACATGACACTTTCCTTAAGTTTTAAATATTGAATTTACTAGCTAAAGAGGGATAGGTGACATACCATTTAAACGTCACTTCCTCTCGCCATCGCCATCCTAGATCCGTTCCAACACTCATACAATGATGATCCTCCAAAATAACACAACCAAACAAAGTGATAGTAATAGCATAAACTCAATATAAACCTATGTACGTGATCAAGGAATCATACAATAAAACACAACAAGATTTATAGGAAAGAATCATATTACTGTATCATATTAAATGTGAAAGAGAGATTACAACCATGACCTTGATTTCATAAGGTCCCTTCCAACTGTCCTTCCTTCCCCACACACTTCCACTCCAAGAATTTTGAGAGCATAGATCTGATAATATTCACAATCTATCTTGACAAAATGGCTCATCTAACCAAGCTAACAATCTCCAAATCTCAATCCAATCCAAGCTCCAAAATCCAAAGCTAACCTTCTCCATGAGAGCTCCTCTCCTTTTATAAGTTGAAGAGGATAAGGTGAGGAGGTTAGGATGATCCCACCAAATTATGAAAGTGAGTAAGATCCAAACCATTTTGATGCCACCTCACCATGGAAGTTTCTCCTTCTAAAAGCATCGAGAAGATGCTCGTTTCTCCCACATATGAGAATTCTCACACCCTACTTATAGAGAAACCCGCAAACCTCTCACAACCCATCTATGGTGCAATCTATGAGAATTAGGCATTATCGCACCCTAGCCATAGTGCAGCATGAAAAAATCATCTTTAATAGGGTTTTCATAAAGGAAAATGCAACTTCTTTTCTCAGGAAAAGTTCTTCTCCATTCTTTCTTCAGGAACTCAGGCCACTGACCCCTCTAAAGACTACATACAGATTTACATCATTAACAGTTATAGGGATGGAAAAAATAATGTGTAACAGAGAACCCCCCAAATTATGAAGTTAGAACAGAGTGATAGATGAAATACTTTGTCGAATGTGTGTAGGGAACAAGGAACAATCGGTCAAAAATCTACCAACAAATAGGGAAATACAGTACAATAATATATCATCACCGAGGTAGGCATTCCCATACTCAAAATACAAATGACTCAGAGGATAAATATCGACATGCGAAAATCCATGTCAAGTAAGAGAGGTCATGGCCACCAAACATACATTGTGGATCAATGCCAATATAGCTCAAATCTGAACATAGACACCATAAATACACTATGGATCTATGTGTTAAAGACTCAAATTTGAACATATCCATGAGACATACAATGTGGATCTATGCAACAGTACAAACTGAATATACTCCAACGCAACCTAAATCTATCAAAAAAGATACAGGGTCTTCATCTCCACCACTCTATAGTACAAATCTAACCATGTGAATACATGTTTCGAAGTAGAACATGGTAGAAACCACTTGATTAGTGGTCATTAGTGTATACCATTAACAAGTGCGAGGGAAATCACCATTAATGTCAATGACTCCCAAGGTACACTAGTACAATCCAACGAATGTGAATTAATGAGCTGAAGTCGAACACTTGGCGAAATCTCCCGATCAGGGATCAATAATGAAAACCCACTGTAAAAAGTGAGGAAACCTGCCATTGAGGCATGCAAGTTCCAAGGTACCAATTAGTTTCTAAGTCTAACTCCTGGATAATGAGTTGAAGTTGAAAGGAAATGACTCGTCACAGGAGGGCCTTAATGTATCCCACATCAATGACATGAAACGGGTAAGAATATTTGAAGTAGATCAGAGTAACAAGTGATTCAAGAATGACTCAGGGATGGTCGATGCAATAGAAGGCTTAAGGACTGCAGAAATGCCCGACGCAATAGAAGTGTTTCTGGGTTGGACATCTTTTTTAACATATTGATGACACAACAACTGTCTTGGAAACACTGACTCAACAATAGGGATCACATACCAATTTGTAATCTTATAAAGGAGTATTATCAAGAGACTAGTGGATTTTCCAACCTAGACACAAAGCGAGTGAAAGGGTGTCATGTTCAAAAGCGACTCTTCCATGGAATACAGGTTTACACACATTTCTTTCCCAATTTTTCCCCCACCATTTTTGGTGACTACCTCTTTATTTTTACACAAGCTTGAGGAGGATAACATACGCTTGTAATGTAAGCTCACCCTTCGGATGAGTCCTTCGGAGTATTTTTAACGAACCCTAAGAAGGAGTGGTTTGGTCCCATATGGGACTTTCGATGTTTTTTTAATGAGTTCAAAGATAGAAAACTCAGGGGTTTTTCATATTTTGAGAGTCTAAAAAACACTTAAAGAGAACTCTCCCAGTTCCTTTTTCGTAAAATAGTTCGATAGGATCGAAAAATTGATAAACTATCGCCCATCAAACGTTTTCTTCAAATACTTTTATGAGCGTGAAAAGAACAAGATCACTCGACTGTCTTTTCATGTTTAGAGAGTCTAAAAAGAGATTAAAGGGAACTCTAGGGGGTTCCTTTTCCGTATAACCTTTACGAGTCTAAAAAACTAATAAAATTTTACTTGGTTACATTCTCATTTATTTACGAGCATGAGAAAGAACAAAGACTCATCTCAGGATTTTTTTCATTTTTACGCAAGCTTTAAAACAAAATAAAACTATGCCTAGGATAGATTTTATTTTTACACAAGATTAAAAACTAAACAAAACTATGCTTGGACCTACTTTCATTTTTACACAAGCTCGAACTAGAGGAAACTATGCTTGAGGTAGGTGGTTTCATTTTTACACAAGCTTGAACCATAGAAAACTATGCTTGTGACTTCCCAACGCATGGTCGGTACTTAACCCCCATCTTAAGAAACTAGTGGCTCTTCTTCATCATGAATTCCAGAGGCTAAAAGTATTTCCCCCCAAGCTTCATTTCATCCAACGACATAGGTGGATGAAATGAAAATTTGAATTCTAGATGAAGGACTTGACTCAAACAGAGAGGGGAAAGTTGTTTCATTTTATAATGAGCTTGACATAGGATAAGAACTATGCTCAAAACCTTTGTTTCATTTTTTAACGAGGTTGCCACAGAGTCGAAAAAACTATCCTCTTATTCTCTCTTCTTGATCATGGATTCCAAGAGGACAATGTTCCAAAATGACACCATGTCAAGGGACAAAAATCGGTCATGGATTCCAATAGGTCTTCACTGGAAGGAAGAAACACACTCTGGAAGGACACCAGGTCGAGGGTTGCGACAAGAGAAAAGAGATCAATATCTAACAACCCTATCGAAGAGATCACCATGTCAACTACTGGATCTAAGTCATCAGAAGTGGAAGCCATGGGTGACAACACCACAAAATTGACTTGTGGTGGGGGAAATACTGTCTGCATATAAGAACCATTTATGGAATAAATCGAGTCAGGGTCAAGGAATGAAAGTTGATCAACAGTCACAACTTGTCCATCGTGAGGGAAAGATATCACACGAAAAAGAGCAGACACAATAGCTTTCATGACATAGACATAATCTCGCCCAAGGAGTAAAGAGAAATACAAGGGGTCTTGGACTACCATGATGTCAATAAAGATAGTTTTCCCTCCCAAAGTTACAAGAAACTGAGGAAGGGTCCCTAAAGGTTGACTAGTTCTTCTGTTAAAAGCTAACAAATTCTGCATAACCGACACAAGCTGAGGAAAACCCAAAGCTTGCCAAGCAAAAGAGGACAAAATACTAATGGACACACCTTCATCGATCAGTGTTTGAGGAACATCTCGACCAAAATCCTGTACTGTAATCTAGAAAGGAATGTGAAAGGGAAGACAAGGTCCAATTAGCACACCCAAATCAAAATGGATGACCTCATTACTTGGAGGGGGTTCCACGGGAGAAGGAGGAATACCCACCGGCATGGTATATTTTGTATCAATGAGAAAAACATGGGCAATATTGGGTTTACTCTCTAGCGGGAGAGTAGGATCGACTGATGGAGAGATCAGATCGACCACATGGGTTTCATTCTCCAAGGGGAGAATGGGGTCGACAGGTGGAAATGGATTGACCACATGGGTGACACTCTCTAACAGGAGAGTGGGATCGACCGAGGGTGGGATCAGATCACCCGCTTTATTTTCACTCTCTGAGGGGAGAGAAGGATTGACCAAGGATGGTATCGTATCAACCACTTTTTCAACTATTTCAATTAAGAACGTGACCAAATTGACGACATGATCAATTGGATTGACCGACAACGGGTCCAGAGTGATCATTCCATCAACTATAGGGGGGTTGAGAGAAAACTTATGATAAGCAGCTAGAAGTTGAGGCTGTGAAACAGTCATGTCTTCCAGTAATTTCGAGGCCTTGTCCATACGAGGGAAAATGTGAGTTAGATTACTCCCTTTGCATAACATACATGGGAACTTGAATCTACTTTTCTTCTTCCAAATGGTATTGTGACTAGTTGACGGGAGGTCATCAACATGTTGTTCAAAGCCTGACAACATGGGTTGGTCAGGGTGTGTAGACCATACTTCTATAACCTTGGGTAGACCAAGGAAATCCTTAAGAAGATGGATACCCTTACAAATCCTGCAAGGGTACTTGGGCTTACGGGTTGTTTGGGTGATCTTGACATCATCAACACTCCCAGGACGATTAATAGTAACTGGTTGTTTTCCAACATGTTTGACAGTGGTTGGAAGTTTGGATCCTTGCTTATTTTTCTTCTTCTTATTCTTTCATTTCTTGTTCTTCTTATCGACCAAGTTACTAGCTTGATATATTTCACTCTGCGAAAAATATGAAATGGAGGAAGACCTTGCAAGTGAAGAAGGCGAAGGATATCTTATTGGTGAAGAGGGTGAAGGATCAACATGAGGTTGATGCTCTTGGGGAGGAGTGCTTATGACCAAAGAACTTACTACATTTAGGATTACCTGAGTAGAAAACAACCATACTAGTAATCTAATTGTGAGACCCAGAAGGCTCAAAGTAGCAATGTGAGGAGGTCCAATGTTTCCATAAGAAGGAAAAAAAAAAGTTTCCCCTGGAGTAGGGGTTCCTTCATTGGTCATTTTGGGAAGTGACGCTATTAAAAAAAATATCCAACCTAGAGTCTGTTAGGGAAAACAAACAACACATGCTAAAAATCTAGTAAACAAGCAAGCAAATAAAACCTTCTCGCAATGAGCTCACTAGTTGGTGATGAATTCCAATGTCGTAGGAACAAAGTAAGAAGGGGATGAGATAGAGCAGGTGGAAAAGTTACATTGATAACTTGCTTAACGGACTTACACCCTGGTGCAAGCTCCCACACATAATCATGGTTATACCCTCCAAGGAGCCCAAGTGAGTTTGGTCGACGTCGATTCCAGGTACCGTGAAGACTTGCCCCTCCACAATCACCTTGTGTAAAGACCTTAAATATATAGGCCACTAAGGCTACCCATCACTACAACGATGCCTGGGGAAATAGCTGACATTCTGATCTAGGTGCAAGGGCAGGGTATCTAGCCAGAAATCAACTTGAAAGGTGTCCACTCATCATTGTGGGTATACCTCTCAAGCGATCCCCATAATACACATAATCTCTACACCAAGACCAACAAAGCAGGGTGAGTAACTCTTCCAGTCTCAATGCGACCTCATGATTGAACCTCGTGTTAGAAGGGCTTCCTAGGACAAAATGTAGTAAGTGGATTTAAATATCCCTATCACAAGATACTATGTTTGTTTGTAGCTTTGGAAAGTTATCTTTCACACCTATTCCAAAGCCCTACAACTAATCTAATGTAGGTTTTCTACCAAAAAAGATAAAAATGTCTAATCAATTTTTATAAGTGCTTTATTTTATGGTTGTTGTTACTCAAAAGGAAAATGGCATGGACAATATGGTGTTTTGACTAACTCAAAAGTTATGCAAAGAGATGAAGATGCAATCTTTTCATTTCAATGAAAGCTATGCTACGAGAAGAAGAAAACATTTATCATTCCTAGATGCACAATGTCCCAAAATATTTAAACTCATCAATATCAATACTCTCAAGAAATGAGAAAAAAATAATGTACAACAATGCACGATTCATAATTTAAGATCAAAAAATGCCAAGAATCATGCAATTCCACTACTTCAAATGAAAGGACTCCCCCAATCCAATATAAAGCAAGAAATTAAATCATTTTGTTTCAAAAATTTCAGTAAAAGCAATAATGAACTTTCTTAAAACAAAGAAACCCAAACTAAAAGTTTTCTTTTAAACCAAACTATTCATAAGAAATCTGATCTTTCCCTAAACAATTCTAAAGAAAACACAGGATTTGGAATTGAAAGACACTCAAAGAAAGAGACTAATACTTCAAAACCAAACAAAGAAAAGATGGCTAAAAGAAACTCAAAGAATGTCAAGCAGACTGTAAACAGATCAATATAGGCTCCAAAAGTTCAATCTAGTTGATCAAAGAAAAAATGGGCATCAAAATATAGGAAAGCCTAATTCCAAAGAAAAATTTCAAATGGGTTCACAGCCTAGCTATACTGTGCAGTGAAAAAATCAGTGGATTTCGCAGGTTGGACACAGGTAGGGTGCAAACATGTCGCACTGGATTACACAGTAGGGTGAAAAATTGAGGGCTTTTCATAGGATGTAGACCAGTACAGTGTGAGACTTCTTGAAATCAAAGAGAATTTGGAAAAGGACAAAAGAGTATAAGTGAACTTTCATATCCAGAGAGTCTGGATGGATCTCCCATAGACTCATAAACCCGAAAACAAGAAATCAAAGTAAGGTAAACTAGACTAACTAGGAAACAATATGTTCCCTAGTATGGTCGTCAATTTTGTTATTGGATAAATCGTTAGGTGCAAACACTAACTGATCTCCCTAGATCCACCTAGATCTAGAACAAAACACACCAGAACATGACGCTTTCCTTAAGTTTTAAATATTGAAATTACTAACTAAAGAGGGATAAGTGACATACTATTTAAACATCGCTTCCTCTCGCCATCGCCATCCTAGCTCCATTCCAACACTCGTACAATGATGATCCTACACAAGAATGCAACCAACCAAAGTGATAGTAATAGCATAAACTCAATATAAACCTATGTACGTGATCAAGGAATCATACAATAAAACACAACAAGATTTGTAGGAAAGAATCATATTATTGTATCATATTAAATGTGAAAGAGAGATTACAACCATCACCTTGATGTCGTAAGGTCCCTTCCAACTATCCTTCGTTTCCCACACACTTCCACTCCAAGAATTCTGAGAGCATAGATCTAATAATATTCACAATCTATCTTGACAAAATGGCTCATCTAGCCAAGCTAACAATCTCCAAAGCTCAATCCAATCCAAGCTCCAAAATCAAAAGCTAACCTTCTCCATGAGAGCTCCTCTCCTTCTGTAAGCTGAAGAGGATAAGGTGAAGAGGTTAGGATGATCCCAGGTGATCATGAAAGCGAGTATTATCCAAACCATTTGGATGCCACCTCACCATGGAAGTTTTTCCTTCTAGAAGCATCGAGAATATGCTCACTTTTCCCACGTATGATCATTCTCACACCCTACTTATAGAGAAACTTGCGAACCTCTCGCAACCCATCTATGGTGCAACTTGTGAGAATCAGGCATTATCACACCCTATCCATAGTGCACCATGCAAAAATCATCTTTAATAAGGTTTTCATAAAGGAAAAGGCAACTTCTTTTCTCAGGAAAAGTTCTTCTCCCTTCTTTATTTAAGAACTTAGGCCACTGACCCCTCTGAAGACTACAGAGAGTTTTACATCATTAACGCTCATAGGGATGACGAAAATAATATGTAAAAAATGTAAACTACAACTCATTTGGAGAAGGGATTCAAGGACTACCTTCTTATAGCATGTCAGTAGGTTCGACGTCGTTCTCTTTGTTTGACGCATTTGGTAACAATGATTCCTCATCAACTGTCGTCTCGGTCGGGGGAAACCCTGGTTATGGACAACAAAATCCTATACACGGTACTATTCCTACACAGGGGGAAAAATTAGGAATTCCTTCCTCACAAGAACCTTGGAATCCATGGCAGAGATCAATTCCCTCATCAGGGATGTCGACCGAGGGAAACCCCTTCCATAGTCAATGGAACCCCAGGCAAGGCTCAACACCTATGCCCGTTGGATCGACAGGGGGCAACCCTTCCCAAAATCCTTGGAATGCGACACAAGCCCAACCCTTTACGTCCTATTACGGGAGTCAACTGATGACATCTCCACAATTGTAGAATTCGTACACTGGTCACGACCATGGTTACTACCAGAACCCTAGCCAACAACCTAACTTTTCCTAGCAACCTGGTGCCAGCCAAACTCTAGGCTCCTTTTTCCTTGGTTATAATCAACAACATAAATTACCATTTTTGGCAACTCTCCACTTTCCATACTTGAAAATGTTATTAAACGAGCCCATCTATCATGATCCGTTTTGGCCTCCTATGTTGACCAAGTTGCCTTTGGACATCCTAAAGTTAGAGGTCAAGCCTAATGAATATCCAGGTGATCATGTGACTACCTTCCATTTATGGTTCTCTTCCAACTCATTGAAAGACGACTCAGTCTAGTTGCATTTGTTTCAATGAACTCTCATCGTGAGTGATGTGAAATGATACATCGAGCTCGACCGCTCAAGATACTCCTCCTTCAGAGAATTAGCGATGGATTTCTTAAACCATTTCGAATTACCTGTGAGATATGACGTCGACAACAAATTTCTCGCCAAATTTGAGTAGACAAAAGAGAACCATATCTCAAATCATATTCGAGAATGGAGATGTCAGAAGAGTTTGATAAAAGTGCCAGTCGCACCAACATTCCTGCTCGAGTCGTTCCTTAAGTCTTTGGTACCTCAGCTATCCAAAGACGTCGCAACCTCAGGGATATTTTCATAAGAAGAGGTGATAATGAGAGCTCAATATCTAGAGATGATTTACTCTCAGTATGGTTTACTTTACAAAGTTTTGCCAGATTAACCAAGGTTGATACTTCACAATACCAAACAGATGTCTAGGCCACATGCCGGTGGTATTTTTGGTTCAGTGCAAATGAATCTCGCTGATCAAATGTCAAATCAATTACAACAATTGTCAATATAGAAGAGAACGGCTAGCCATACCACTGGTTCTCCTGCTCCCCCTACTCAAATGTTGGATGTACACAGTGTGAAATCAACAAACCCGAAGGTCACCCGACAACCTAATGGAAAGAAGAAACAATGAATGAAGGGTAAGGGGGATAAGAAACTTACCGATAATGTTGGTGGGGGAAACACTTAAAAGAATAATCTGAAGTATACATGTAATACTTTCAAGGAATACCACTCGACTCACTAGTGCCCTTGGCTTGCAGAGGCCCAGAAGTTATTGGCACAAAAACAACCTGTCGTGTTAACGGACCCATTTCCACATGGGAAAAATCCAACTCACACCTCTTCAAGCGTGGAAGGGGGCAGTCAGGGACCCCCTCCATCTACAAGTAATCCGTCATCTATGAATGTGTACATGATGAAAGGTAGCATTGACATAACGACTACGACACGCAACTACGGAAAGCCAAACACCTCTGAGAAGGGTAAAGAATTCAAAAACCCAGATATTCCTCTCCAGATTGAGAATACGTTGGGAGAAACAACGACATGCATATCGAAAGGAGAGTTCAAGAAATCTTCTCACAACCCAAATGCAAGGGCTGCCCATAATTACTTTATGGTGGAGGATTTGTCGCAATCCCCTTGTGCAATGTTTGGTTTGGAAGTCCTCTAGAGATGCCCTTCTAGCTGCCTTAGGTTCTATTGAGACTTGTAATCCGGGAATGATCATGCTTGATACGACTGACTTAAAACCTTGTCTTCCTTACCACGTGGCATTTTAGAGAGTAGTGGATTACACCACAAAAAAATTTACTCGGAACATTTTCCACACAGTGGTTGATGAGGGTGCCTTGACATGCATGATGTATTTGGTGTGCTAGAAGGCCATTAGACAACCTATTTTTTCTCCATCACCTACTCTTATTACCGTTTTTTACAATCGTTTGTTCCAACCACATGGAATCATTGCCTCTTTTCCCATTCAGTTAGGAGGGAAAACTGTGTGCGTCAAAGTTGAAGTGGTCAATGCGTCTCTTGAATGCAATCTCTTGTGAGGAAGGAGTTGGACCTACGCTATGCAAGCAGTGGTCATGACAGTTTGTTGGGTCTTGATGTTTCCACATGAGGGTCGGATCATGACCATTAATTAGTTATCCTTCTCCCATCCTGACCCTTCATTGGGGGTATCCACGGTCCCGATGATCGATAATCCTTTTCCCAGCATTGTCAATGTAGGGGTTGGTTTGTGCACCTTTGATGGGTACCTTCGATTACCCACCTCCAAACGACAATGTGCATTACATGTCGGTTGTCCCCGACCAGCCTAGGGTCGAAATCTTCCAAATATCATCGTTTTTGACGACTTACTTTAATGATCCGTGGACTCTTCCTTCCCCATCAGCTAGGATGGAAGGGACAGGGCACCATGGCATGGCCATGCCTTTGTCCGTAGTAGAAGTTGCATACTCTATATTTTAGCAAGCTTCCACCGACTCTGATTTGAATCCCACACAAGATTTAGATCCAATTCTCAAGCCTACATGGGCTCAAGGTTCCATCGCTAATATTAATTCTTTAGAGTTAGTCCTTCCCTCAGACGAGGAGATTATTGAGGCAATGACTAGTCTGGACAGACCCTGGGATGATCTTCATCACAGATCTTACTTCCTCACAGAGTTAAGAAGAATTGAAGCAAGTGAATTCACTCTAACTATGACTGGAGATAAGGCTTGTCCTATCAATCCTTTGTCTATGCAAGTTGTTTACGCTGAAGGAAATATGGAAACCATTTCTCAAATGATACCTATCGATATCTCCAGAATCCATGGAATTATGGAGAATATCTTCATCAGAGGAGACTACTCCCCTGAAGAGATTCAAATCTACACATATTTATTTAAAGAATTTTGCGACGTGTTTTCTTGGTCTTACGAGGAAATGTCAGGCATAGATCCAAGAATCATTGAACATTAAATCACGACATATCCTGATGCTAAGACGGTCTGCTAAAAGCTTCATCTAGTTAATTTTAGGAAAGCAGTAGTTATTAAGGTTGAAGTAGAGAAACTAATCGAAGAGGGTTTCATCTACCCCATCCAATTGACTCAATGGGTGTCAAATCTTGTTCTAGTCAACAAAAAACAGGGTACGATTCACGTATGTAAGGACTTCCATGATTTGAACAAGGCCTATCCAAAGGATAATTTCCCCACACCATTTATTGACCAGATAGTTTATGGATGCGTAGGTTGCAAAGCCTTTTCCTTCATGGATGGTTTTTCGAGATACAATCAGATACAGATCAAGCTCGAAGACCAACACAAAATTTCTTTCATCTTTCCATGGGGTACATTCTCTTATCGGAAAATTCCTTTTGGTTTGAAAAATGTTGGAGCTACATTTCAGTAGACCATTTATTTTTCTTTCCACGATCTCAAACACATAGTTGAGGCTTATCTCGATGATTTATCATCATGATCTCGCAAGATATTTTATCATCTCGCACACCTCCGACATATCTTTGAGAAATGTCACTACTACCGGATCCGCTTGAATCCAAACAAATGGATATTTTTCATAAAATTGGGTTGTTTGTTAGGTTTCATAGTTTCAACAACAGGGATCATGGTCTATCCTCTAAAGGTTGAGGTGATAGTTCAGTTTCCTCCCCCATGCACAATCCCCCAGCTTCAAAGCTTATAGGGAAAAGCAAACTTCTTACGGAGTTTCATCACAAACTATGCCTAGATCACAAAGGGTTTCATGAATTTATTGAAGAAGGACAGTCCTTTTCTTTGGGACCAAGTCACTCAATGCTCTTTTGAAGCGTTGAAACGTGCCCTCGCGTCTACCCCTCTGCTTCGGCCACACAATTATCATAACTATTTCTTATTTTTCTTGGTCATTGTGGAGTCAACCATCAGTATGGTATTGGTTAAGGAGGATGATTTTCTCTCATAATATGTGATTTATTACCTGAGTCGAGGCCTGGTTGGACCATAACTCAATTATTCCCACATTGGAAAACTTCTATTGGTAGTAGTTCATGTTGTCCATCAGTTCCATCATTACATCTTGTTTCACAAGACTACCATCATTGCCATTGTGAATCTGTTTCAATACATGTTGACATGATGTGTGATCAGAAGAAAGATCAATAGATGTATAGTTATCCTCTAAGAATTCTACTTGCATTTTGTCTCGGCAAAATCCAAAAAGTCACTATTCTTTGCAGAACTCATCTCGGAACTTCCATTCGAATCAGGATATGTTATACCTGAGGAGTCACCTATCAAAGGAGACATGTTTTTTATCGCATCTTTGGACCCCTGGTATGGAGATATAGTATTCTATATCCAGACTTTGAAACTTCCTACCTCTACTTCTCGTGATGAGTGTCATCGTATATGCCATCAGGCCAAGGACTATCTCATCCTCAAGGACACTTTGTATATTTGAGGCATAGATTGCATCCTTCATCGGTGTCTCACTCATGAAGAGGCGGAAATTGTGCTTAATGATTTCCACAGTGGATCATGTGGCGGTCACTTGTTTGGGTTGGAAACAACCCAAAAGATTCTACGAGATGGTTACTTTTGGTTGACGTTAATCAAATATTGTGTTGAATCGGTCAAGAAGTTCCACTTGTGTCAGATATTCTCTCGGAAGATGAGGGCACCCCCCGCTCCCATGTTTCTCGTCATCACAGTTGGTCCCTTCACCAACTGGGGGATTGATTATGCTGCATGCAACCCTCCTTCTACAAGGGGGCACCGTTATATCATCGTATCAGTATACTACTTCACGAAGTGGGTCGAAGCTATGCCAACGTTTAAAGATGATGGTGAGACAAAAACTCTCTTTTTGTTTAACCAGATAATAGTAAGGTTCAACATCCCAAGAGAGATTGTCACTGACGATGGCAGTCAATTTCAGAACAAAATGATGTTTGAGTTAACATCAACGCTTGGGTTGAGGCAAGAAAATTCATCACCCTACTACCCATAAGAAAATGGTCAGGTGGAAGCTGTGAATAAATCCCTTAAGACTATTTTACAACGAATGATCAATTCGGCCAGGTCAAATTGGCATTTGATGTTCTACTCAACATTATGGGCCTATCGAATGTCTGTTAAGACTGTAACTGATTTATCACCTTCTCAACTCATTTACTGGATGGAAGAAGTATTGCCTATAGAGTGCCAGATCCCCTCTCTAAATCTGGTAGTACAGTTATTGCCAGACACTTCAGCACTTGAGGAGCATTTATTATACCTTAAGCAGCTCGATGAATAGTGTCGGGACACAACCTTAGCTAACGAGGCTCACAAACAAAAATTCAAGTGTCAGTATGATCGATATGTTCTTCCTCGGATTTTCTCTGAATATGACCTTGTCATAGTCTATGACCAAGATAAGGACTCCCTGGGGGCAGGCAAGTTCAAACCCATATGGTTTGGACCTTTCATCTTGAAGGAGGTTCTAAAAAAGGGTGCTTATCCTCTGGTGTAATTTGAAGGAAATGGTTTGGCGGAGCCTAGAAATTGGATCTACCTCAAGAAGTATTACTCATAGGTGGGTCGCCTTGGGTGAATTCTTGTAACATATGTATGTTCTTATACATTTTCTTTTTTGTTTTTTGTCTTTTTTGTTTTATGGATGTGTCATTTTTTATGTCATATTTTTCACTGTGGAAGATGTCAAGTGAATTAGAGGTGTTCGTTGGGTTTGCATATGATGCTAGACGACACACTCAGAGGATTGCTTCCGCATCTTGGGTGATTTTCACACCTCAAGGACAATTTCTATCTTTAGGAGGTATTTGTTTAGGTGACGACACAAACAATTTCATAAAATATAGCGCAGTCTTAGAGTTTTTTCGTGATACTTTGTCGCATGGTATCTCTAACCTCCAGATCTACTTAGACTCTTAGCTGGTTGTGTCTCAATTAAATGGGGCTTACCACATTTATGATCCTACACTACACCGATGGTTCCTTAGTGTATGTATCTTAGAACGAAGCTTTGATTACATTACGTATATCCATTTTCATAGGAGAATGAATCAAATAAAAAATACTCTAGCTAACCATGTATTAGATTTGCATATTGCACACATGTAAGAAAAAGCACACACACACACATGAAAATACATTTGTAAAATAGATGAAATCCATAAGATGTAAAAAGATGTAAAATATCCATATATATATCAAAAAATATCAGAGTACATGGGTGGGCGCAAGAGCCTCAAAAATATGTCCAATCAAATTCACAGGGATTATGCCCTAAAAAATATACAAAAAGTTCTCTCGGCATGTAAGTAGTCTAGCCTAGCTAAGGGCGGATCCTGTTGGCCCTGCCATAGTGAACAACGTCGTTTTCCAAACATCAGAAGAGATCCTCAATCTCCACCATAGGGACTGTACGAGTGAGCGCAGTAAGGTTCCGCTCCATCTATCTCAATACTCTCTCAGCCTCTCCGGCTGGAATCCCCCCTGGTGCTGTTGTTGGTCTGGCGGCTCCAGTTGGTCCTACCTCTGGTCGAGGATGTCACCTAGTCCTCAAGAAGTCTATTGGATGGACTAGTCCCACATCTGTACATAACAAATATGTAAATGTCAGATATTCTGGTATAAAAAAAAAAACCGATATATATATAAATACATAAAAATTAAATAACTTTGAAAAGAAAACTTACCCATCTCTCCTCACTCCACTCCGGGAGGTACAAGCATGTCAATATCTCTAGAAAAATTGATCCTGGCATAGGTTTAGTCCTCTATTGTCAGAATATTCCATGATCACCAGTCAAAAAAATTGTCATCGAAAGCCTCAATGGTCCTCCCTCCCCCTTGTCATGGAAACAACACAGCCCATCTACATAGCGCTAGAAGAGAGGCCTCGTGCCCTCGTATAGTCTCTCGAGGACTGAGACTAGGTACACTCTCGAAGAAAAAGGAAAAAAGAGTGGTCCCAAACCCAAAGTTACGGTGCTCCCATATCTGACACTATGTTAGTTGTCTCTTCATGCAATCTAGCATGGTGGTACTCCAGTTGAAAATCTGTGCATTTACGCAGTGTACCACACAATGCATGTTCCCCCAAGAATCCTAATGTAAATATGTGGATCTAGTGATCCACCCGATAAGTAGAATTATCACTTTGAGTGATATGTTGTTGATATTATGTATAGGCACCTGAGAACCTACTTTCTCAGTACCAGCCTCGCAATGGAGTCCAATCAACTCCTTGATTTTGTGCAACCTGGGGGGAAAAGTACGCAAGTTGACTACGTCCCCTCTCCTCAAGAGACCAGTCAGGAAGTAAATTTCCTCAGTCGTTGGAGTCAACAACTGCCCCTTGAGCATAAATTCCTTTGCATCAGGATGCCAGTAATCTATCAAATCATTTAGCAACTTGGGTTGTGCCCTCATAAACGGACACTAGAATAACTTTAGCAACCCACATTGTGACAAAACAACGATAGAAGCAGTGTCCTCAGAGACCAAAAAATTAATCTCCCCATGCTCCCTCTCTCTCCAATGCACATACATCCTATAAAATAAAAAATGGATGGATATTTAACTCTTGCATTTTCATTTTTTCACTTAGTTGAGGGTGTACGCGGGTTGTCTTGGGGACAGTCGCGTGTGCACATGTGAAGTTCATCTTCTACCCGTGTGTACACATGATTTGTTCTTGGACAACCCGCATACACACAGGTCTGACCTCTTTAAAGGTTAGCACACCCCCAAAACACAAAAACAAATGCAAAAACGAAAGATAGAAATGCAAGAGAGGTTAGTGTGTACTTACTTGGTATAAACGGAAGTTCGTTTCATCCACTCTATCTCCCAGAATCAACTATTTCGGAAAAGGGGTGTTTTTTGACTTTTGGTTAATTCTCAATTTACTATGGTGATAATAAGTAGCCAACTTTCTATTTATAGAATGTTTGGCCCCTTTTTTTTATTTTTTGGACCCTTTTGTCATTTTTTTCTATCTTGAAAATTATTCAGTATGGTTCTTGAGTTTCTTGGGGGATTTTACGATACATGTTACTTTGGGTATGAGGAATTTTTTCGAGAGTTGGGTCATTTTTAAAGGTATTTTGGTAAAAAGTCATTTTTCCAACTTTGTGCATGTAAGGTAGGATTCCACCTCCACTTGTTGCACCTCGTTGTCTTTTTCTCTTTTCCATAGGATCGATCCCACCAAATTTCAACACAGAACACTCACTCCTACTCTATAAGTATCGTAATTTAGTGGTAGAGCCTACCTTCACATGGATGCCCTAGGTAGATCCTGGTTGCATTTTGGTGTCCATGCCATCACTAATGATTATAGGCTTGGGAGTCCTTAATAGTTTTTCTTGATTATGAGTTTGAGCCTCATTTGCATGATTCATCATCACTCTTGACCTCACCCTCAGGACTCCCAAAACACAATGGGTCTTCTCTTAAGCCCTTTTCAGACCCTCTAAACATGAAAAGATCATCAAGTGATCTTGTTGACCTTCACGCTCACTAAACTGAAATTTGAAGGCACATTTGTCCAACGATAGTTTACCCCTTGTTCGGTCTGGATGGTCAAAAGTATGAACAAATGTATACTCTAGGAGCCTCAGTTCTCTAGAAGAGTACTCTTAGGTATAATTTTACCCCTTTTTCGATCCTGAGGGACTAAATCTACGAAAAAGGAACCTCCACGAAGTCCATAGTTAAAGCTCTTTTCAGACTCCCTAAACTTGAAAAGATGGTCGAGTGACCTTGTTCCTTCACACTCATTAAAATTGGTCCAGAAGAACATCCCTTACAGAGTCCATAGTTAATCTCTTTTCAAACTCCTTAAATATGAAAGGATTGGCGAGTGATCTTGTCTTTGTTACACTCCTTAAAATGATTTTGAATAGGCATATGTTCGGTGCTTGTTTACCCCTTTTTCGAACTGACTAGACTACCTTCGAAAAAGGTACCCCAGTGGAGTCTCCTTTCATGCTTTTTTAGACTCTCTAAAAATGAAAAACCATCGAGCTTACCTTCTATGGGCTCGTTAAAATTACATTGAAGGACATTATCATTATGTCTTATTAATCGCATTTGCATTCCTGCGTCTTTGGCCTAATGTTGGCTCCATGTTTCTTTCAACTGAACCATCTGAAGCATGCCTTATATGCAAGCCTTGTAGCACTTTTCCTCTACATCTTGACACCTTGACCCATGGAGGATTTTTCTTGAGTGTCATTTTCCTACATATGTCCCCTTTCTCTGAGGATCAATGTGTTCCTTGTACTTGGAACTAGTATGTTTGCAACACTCAATCCTCCTTTGTAATGTAGCATTCTTTATTCTTTCAAGCTCCCCAAAATTATTGAAAAAGACAAAAAAATCAAATATACCCCAAAAAGAGGAAGAGAAAAGTATTTTCTTTTTGTTGACAACACAATTAGTCACCCTTGGAAAAACAACATCCTTTGATTTGTTTGTCAAGCCCTAGGATTCAATATGACCTTAGGAATTTTTTCTCACTACATAGAGCTATGTCCTCCTCTATTTTTTTACCCTTCCAAACATATGGAGAGTTCACATTTCCTCCTGCATCGTGAACTTATGTCAATTCCATGTTGCCTGAGTCTCATCTTTTTTCATTCTTTCATCCAAGGGAGTTCTTACTAAACTTGAGTCGTCCCTTCTGCAATTTGTCTCTTGTCCTCATGCCCGACCACCCTGAAAGACCAATCAAGTCCTTGCTCAAAATCAATGAAGTTATTTTCATTGATCACCAACATCCTCTTATATGTTCCCAATGAGCCGTCGAAGACCTCTGGTTAGTGATGTTATACACTGATATTACACTCCAACCTGAGTTTTGAATATTTTGAATTCTTTTATCGAGCTCTGAAGACCTCATATCCAACCATCAGGCGTCATTGAATTCTTGAAGATGGATACCATACATGTATATATTTTGATTTTGAGATGTATATCCGGTGTGTACTTCTAGCGGCTACACTTTATATAGTTATATGACATGGATTTCCAATGTATTTGATTGGTAGCCATGATTTTATTTCATGTCGAGCATGGGTATGCCCGCCTCGGTGAGACAAATTGTTATTTTTTTCAGATGGAACCTGTTGAACTCTGGTCCTTGGGCTCCCTCGCTTCATACATTGGTGAATATTTTTAATGTATTTTGGCCATTACATGCTCTTCTGACCTCACACATTAGGGGGCATTTGTTATAAACCAAAATTGCACCATACATGCATACCTAACATCAGGCCATGTAACTTGCTATTTTTTCCAAGCAACCACTAAACAAGATCTTCAAAAAATCATTGTTTTGAAGGTGTACAGACCATGCACCACTACTTCCCGCGTACACATGCCTGTTGAACCACTACAGCCCACGTACACTCACATAATATCGCGAAAAACAAAAATTGCATAGGATACTGGTTTCTGAGATGTTACTTAACCGTTTGACTACCCATAGCCAGTTACCCCAACCGTTACTATCCCTTTTAGCCTATAAAATAAGTGGTTGGGGTCCCATGTAAAAGGGAAAGCACGAGAGCAAAGAAACTCTGACCATTTTATCAATCCCTCTTTTCCCCAATTGAAAATCCCTTTACCATTTCCCTAAGAGAGAACTAAAGAGGAGAAGAAGACGTGGAAGCAGTTGGTGCGTTGTGAAGAGGATCCCAGGGCTGAGTTCGAGGAGTAGTGTCAGTCTCATATTGTAAGTGACTTTGGTGAGATTAATATAAAGAAGTACTTTTTCCGTCTCGCCAAATGACGTCTTAAACTTATATTATTTGTTTACATTTCTTGTTTATGATGTCTAACCCACTAATCCATATGTATAATGCATGGTTGTAGTTTCTTGTTTGTCTTTTGGTGAATGTAGGCTAGACTTGGGAAGAGACTTGCAGCCAAGAAACAACTAAGCACAAAGGGATCGACACTGGACGTGGAGTTTAAGGTATGCCTACCGGATCCCTATATCTTGTCTTTTATGTATGATTGTGGGGTAATGTCGGTATAGTTGATAAAAAGTAGGAGACTTTAGATAGTTAGCTCTACCTACATTTTATAACCCTGGTGTAGTTCATAGAGGGGTGTTCCTGCTATAACAGTGATCCTACACATGTGATTGAAATTATGTTTTGGACCATCGCATTCAAAAACTATGAAATCGAATAGTCGATCAAGTCAAGGTCCAGTGGGAAAATTATAGTCCACACTCAGCTACCTAGGAGAATGCATATGATATGCGCCAGCAATTTCCATTTTTGTTCAATAGTTAGATATTTATATCTTGTTAGATAATTTATTTACTGCACATATATACTATGAAACTTCGGGATGAAGTTTAAAACAAGACGGTGTGTATGTAACATCCAAATCTTGCACGCATATGTTTTGACTTATTCTTTGACACTTGCATGCAAGTGATCCGGTTTAGTATATGGTTGTTTGTTTCGCTTATGGAATGTGATGATGATTTTGTTGGATTATGATGTTATGTTATTTAATATCTATGTATAGACAATTTTTGTTGACGTTTTTCTCCTGAGTGTTCAAGGAACTTGACAGATTCAGGATGTTGATGGAATCAATAGACCTCCTTGGACTACAGATCGAGTGAGGGAGTAGATTGTATATGATTTGGGTATTTCTATTTATGCATATGTGACATATGATCGGGTATATTGTGATGTTGTTATGGATCATTGATAGTCTTTCGTTGATGAATGAAGGATAACAATTGCTTGCTAATCAGACTCACATAAGGAGTAAAGGGGCCATGCACAACAACCATATATTGAGGGAGAGGTGTGGCAGAAGCCCTGCGATAACCTACTAGCACTCCTGTCATGGCTTAAATTATAGGTTAACAATTACCTAGTTCGAGAGATCCACGATGTCGGGAGGGAAGATTGAGAAATTTTCTCTTGAAGATTTTAAGGGGTGTGCAATAAGGCTGGGTCCTTATTCCTTAGAGGACCTTAGTCTATCACAAGGTCTCCTGATGGAGTATTGACTCCAAGGGTTGGAAAACTACCAAAATTAATCAAAGGCAATTGGCACCCTTAGAGCACGTATTGTGTATTAAAGGGCAGATCGCATAAATAAAACTTGAATAAAGGTGAGGGACACCCTTGGAGCACAGAGTGCGTCTTGAAGGGAATGTCACGATTTTAATAAAGTTGAGTCAAGGAACCTAGGTGCCTAGGAAAAAACAATTGACATTGTCGAACTCAAGATAATTATTAAATGAGTAATTTTTATTAATTATAAAATTCCCGAAAAAATTTCTAAGCATAGTTTAAAAATTTGAGCATAAGTTTAAAGTGGGTAAGAAGACTAAAGAATTTAATTTATAAATTTAATAAATGGTGGGGGATGAAGAAAAATCAAGTTAGGAATTGAAAGATTAAAAAACTATATCTAAAGATTTAATTATACAAATATCTTCAAAAGAATACCAAATTGGAACTAAGATAAGAAAGGAAATCAATGTAAAAAGGAATGTGGAAGAATAGAAATGAATCTAGTCTAGTATAACTAAATAAATTTCATAAATTAAAGAAAAATGAGTTTTATAAAGGCGCCAGTCATTAAAAAGGAAATAGAGGGAATAAAGGGACAACTAGGAGTGATTTTAGGAGTGCTTTTAGGATGGGTGAGGGAAATTGACATTTAATTATTAAATAGTGAATTTTTGGTGCAACTAAGGGAACGAGTGAAAAGTGTATGGGGGAGAGTAATTCCTAATTAGTTTTTAAAAACAAATTAAATGTGAAAATCACAAGTGGTCACTAAGAAAAATTCTATAAAAGAAATGGCTCATAGGAGGAATGGAGGATGACTAGTATGAGTAAAGTTATGTTGTTGGAATTTCTTTGAATTGTTTTTTTTGGGAGAGTTAGTATACCAAGATCAAAAAAGAGAGTCGTAGCTTGACCTTGTGAGGTGAGCTGGGAGCTACAGTTTCTGGTTGTATTCGTGGGTGGTCCCTTTGTGGCTCAGGGTCTAACGGGGAAGAATAATACCCCTAGTGTTGGTTAGGAGGTACCTGTGAAGTTGTTCGATTAGTAAACTTGAAGACTTTGACCAAGATCTTAGATTGGAGACCAGTACCACATTCTACAAATCTATTGATTATGGTATTGATATTTTTGTGTCTTTATGGACAGAAGGAACTCTATTCAAACAATGAAAAGTTTTCCATTCCCTTTATTAAATTATGTTGTGTACCAATTATATATGTAACGTTTGTAGACATTTAAGGATAAAATATTTTGATATCTCAATTAAATCTTGTTAACTATTAGTGGTTGAATAGAATCTTCTTCCCATTGCGATGCCCAATAGGTAGAAAAATAAATTTTCCTTATGTATGTTCAGAATAAGTTAGATTTTAAGAAAAACTATTAAATTTTGCATTGTTCCTACACTGACAAATCTTTTTAAAAATATTTAAATTGAAGAGTTAATAAGTAAGATCGATTATGTGAATTTCTCCCAACGAATTCTTCCTTAGAAGATCAATATCTCACCTAGATCAAAGTCCTTTTTGTTATTGAAGGAGCCTCAACTGATTTTACTCAGTTTAATCTAGAAACAATGCAACCATAATTGTGTGTCTTACCTATTCTTACCCGAGAACCCTTAGTAGCTCTTGAGAAAGATGGAGCAAGAAATAACAGTTAGTATCTCATGTTTCTAAAATTATTTATTTTCTTCCTAGAAATAACGCAGTGACAATGGCATCGAACCCTTAATTGAAGAAAATTGTGTTATGTAAATCACATGAGTGTCTACTCTATCACATTATTGACTTTTAGGATATCAGTCGATGAAGGCATCCCTATGCTTAAAGAGTTTCTCAAGACTCCTCTATTGGGAGTCTTAGTGAACTGTTTATTTTGTTGTCCCAGTTCCTTTCTCCTGCGACCTATAGTTAACTGTACAGATCTCTCATTGGGTTAGCATATTCTATCCATGGATAACATAGTACCTCGACTAACTTCCCTTTTATATAAATTATGGAAGGAGATCCCATTCTTAATTACTTCTCAAACCCAGACACCTTTCGAGTGCTATTATAGAAACCTGTGTAAATATCAACACAATGCAGGGTGGTTAAGACACGTTTGGGATAACTAATTTTTACTCCTCTCCAAAGATTTGATAATACTATTTAGATGAATCTTGAAATTCTCCCAGGAGTCGTGAGTATATCTTTGTTGTAGAATAGGGAACTTCAAGATCTATTTTGGAAGGTTGGCGACCTGGTTTAATTTCCAATTTAGGTTTCCATTTCTGAAGGTCAAACTTCTCACCTTAGTTTTAGATGGAACTTCCTTTATTTATTGGCAGACACCAACCATCATGTGCATTGTACCTTGAAGTTTCACAATGATTGGTGTAACTTCTGGAACAACTCAAATTTCTTCTTTTGAGGAACTCTCTTGATACCTTGTGTCATAATTCTTCCTTTACAGTTGTCACTCAACGTGGAAGGGGCTTCCCTATTGTTCCAATTAAACCCTTAATTCATTGTATCATTATTATCCGAGTTGTACTTGGAGGTTGGATCCTTAGTGAACATTTTTTATCTTAAGAAACTTAAACTAATTTCAATCTGCGTTTAACCTTGCTTTTGTTGAGTATTAATTAACATCATTAATACACTCCGAAGAATGAGGGAATTTAGTTATAACTAACTAGGATTCTTTAAAAGTTGAGATAGTCACTTCCTTCTCTTACTTTAAATTGGATTGACTAGTTAGTATTAGAATTTGGATTTGAAACTTTTGTCTTGTTGTCCAAGAGAGGTGGGATGGTTAAACAGTATGATTGACCCTTGTTTTCCAGTGAAAAACAGTACGGGTTTTCCTCTATTATGCACAATTGGTATTTTTATTTTTTTTGCCATGATATGTTCATGCCTCTATTAATGCTTTACTATTTTTAAGACACAAATTTTGGTTCTTATTTGGGTGTTCATATACGATAATATTTAGGGCCATGAGGATCATTATATGTCGATTGGTCGTTTACCTTTGGATTGACTTATATCATAACCTTCTTGCAATAGAATACTTATTTTAATGGAATATTTTAGAGATAGTGTTAGACCATCAAGAATCTAGGGTATTAGTGAGGTTTCATTTTTAACAGGAATAAAAACTCCTCTATGATTTCTTGATCAATCACATTTTTTTTGGATTCTTACTTCACGGTGTTAAATACTGGTGGAATGTTACTGTTATGCTTACCAAGTGGATTAAGATACTAACATGTAATAGTAATCGTAGGGTTTGTATTGGTTTGGATCCAGAATTAGAAACATATCCTTATGAAGTAAATTGTGTGATGGATTGACCATTTTTTCTCTAGAACATTGGGTTGTTGAATGATGTTTAAGTAAATAGATTATTCCTAGCACAATGATGAATGATGGTTCCTTATGATTAATGAATAGTCTATAAATTTGATTTGATAGAAATAATGGGATTTAGATACCTCCTTGTTCCTCAAAACAATTTTCATCACTAATACCTTAAATGGTTAAAATCAAATTGAACTTGGGCTTGAGCGTTTCTTATGTTTATTGGAGGTCCTAACTTTCAAGGTAGGTTGGGCGGGTAGTCATTTTATATTTATTATCTAATTGAATGTTGTTGTAAATTGTTTCAATATGATTATTATGTGCTAATATGTTTCGATGTTTATGTTTATGTGTCCCTATCCTTCGTTGACGCATTGAATGCATCCTCAGTGATTTCCATGATGAGTATTTGGTACTATTTTTACTTATGATGTTGATTAGGCACTTCTGTGATCATGTGTTGATGTTAATTTTTTTATGAATTTTTTTTTTACCTTTTATGCTTCGCTTTCCTAGACATAACGGAGGGGTTGTTACATAACTCACATACTCCTCCTTTCCTTATTACTTTTGAAATTTTTAACAAAAATGTACACAATTTTCTGGATGATTCGGGTGCATAATCAAATATTATGCCTTATTATGTTTTTCTTAAAATTAATTCCCAACCTCAAAAATTGACTATACATATTATTCAGTTAGACAGAACAAAAGTAAAGGTATTATGATAAATAAAAGAGGTTATGATCAGAATTTCTTCCAATCCTAAAGTATTTTAAATAATCGATATTATAATTGTTGACATTACTGATGCCTATGGTTTGATTTTAATTTGAGATTGGCCTGCAAAACTTAATGGTTAATTATCCATGGATTGGTCACACCTTTGTCTTTCTTATAATGGTAAAACTAACAAGATCAGGATCAATAGCGAAAAACATATGAAATTCAATGTTACCAATCTCGAAGGGAAAAATGAACCTGATATCTTTGACAATTCCATTATAGGAAATTAATCAACTGCTTCATTCTTCAGGAATTTTGTTGCTGAGATTTCTTCTTTTCAACGGAACTCTGGTTCAAAAATTATTGAAAACTTTTCTCAAACTAATCTTTCTCGTTGTGTAGACTTTGTAGATAATTGTGTAAATACCTCCGTAAAATACCCATTTTGAAAATTATACTTTGATGGCTCAAAATCAAATGATGGATCTGGTGCGGTTTGCATTTTGGTTAATCCTAATGGAGAAAAAACTATGTTAACCTGTAGAATTGAATTTCAATGTACTAATAACATTTTTGAGTATGAAGCATTGGTACAGGGTCTAAAGAGGGATATCACGATGAATGTGCCAGATATATTGGTGTTTGTTGATTCAAAAATCATTATTAAATAGGTAAGAAATATAATTCATTTTATTTCCAATCATTTGAGGAATTACCGACAATTAGTACAATACCTCATTTGCAAATTTTTGACGTTTAACATTACTGCTATTTTGATTTTTCAAAATGATAGTGTTTATTGTTAGAAAATGTTGCTTCAAATCTTATTCCTCCTAAACATTTCAGTCCTAATATATTTTCAGTAGGATTGATTTTTAAACCTTCAATGCCAGACAATATTACTAATTGGTGAGTTTTTAATGTTGATGAAGATACTATTAATTTCCCCACTTCAATGGGAACATATGATGGTAAAATAATTGATTAACACTCTCATGATCATGATTTGAATCAATCCCTTGAATGTAATGAACAAAAATCTAAAAACATCATTCCCAAGTATGTGGTTAAGTTAGAATATTTTTATGATATCAAAGACAGATTCAAGGAACCAACCAATTGAAAAACTAATAGCCCTACTATGAATGCTGAGATTATTAATTTGGGTAAAGATAAGGATCCTCAAAATATTAACTTGGGTTTAGGTTCTACATCTTCTAAAAGGATCACCTTCATTGATCTTATCAAAAAATACAAGGATGATTTCGCATGGTCGTATTCTGACTTAAAATTTTTTGATACATCCATAATTCAACATACAATTCCTATGCTTTCAGAAGAAAAACTTGTACAACAAAAACTTAGAAAGATCCATCCAAACATTTAATCACAAATCAGAAATGAATTGAATAATCTTTTAAACGATAAAATTATTTTCTAGTAAGACATTCCAAATGGGTGTCTAACCTTGTGGAAAAGATAATTTCCATTACAGAGATTCTGAGAAAGATAATTTTCATTACCTCCTATGGAACGAATTATTCAATCATTTTCTGGATCTGAAATGATGTCATTTTAAGATGGGTTTTCTAGGTATAATCAGATCTTAGCACACCCAAATGATAGACTCAAAACAACATTTAAAACCAAATTGATTACTTATTTTTGACACAGGGGCATGCCCAGGGTTCAACTCTAATAATGAACCAACACGCCCTAACTACAAGACCTTTCGAGAACACCTGCGAAGCAGATGAAGTCTCACTTGAAGTAGTTATAGGGGGGTTGCAGGACACAGGTGTCTACAACCTGAGGAAATGCAAGGTGAATCCACAACAACAACACAATATAACCCAGAGATCCCTTAACAATCTTATACTTAGCTCCGCAAAGTTATCTTATACCTTATATATTTAATAAGGAAAACAACCATGCAATAACAGTATAACAGATAGCAGATAACACAACATTAACCACAAAGAACAACAAGATTTATGTGGTTCACCCTCTCCCTATGGCTACATCCACAGAATTGTGTTTCTTGATATACTAGATGAAAACATACAGTTATATATATGCACTTAGTTGTATATCTCTCTCTCTTTCTCTCTTTATCTTCCCTCCCTATGCACCTAGCTGTGGGGTTGATCTTCGCACCCAGCCGAAGATCCAGAATACAGACTCAATATTGCTATCACCAACAACGACAATAATAATAAGTAATCATAACCAAAAATGAAAAGTAACAATACGACCAACCCTATAAACTCTTATAGACCTTTATTTATACATTACATGACTCTCGGACAACCTTAGACCAAAGTCTAGGTGTCAAAACCCTAGGTCCACATGACCCATGTTTTCAAGGCTTCGCCAGCTTTTCCTTCCTTCTTTTCCACAAGGTGATCCAAAACATTCGTTGGTGTCTTATTCCACTTGTTGAGTTGTCCATGATCCATATTCTTTGATGGTTTATATTCCTTTATCTTCTCTGTCACCGACTTGAGTTTCCTTACTTCATTCCTTCTTTTCTTCTTCTTTAACCACTTCGACCCTTCTAGAGTTTATGTGCCTTCCATGCACTTTGTACTTCATATTTTTTCTTCCTTAATCTTTTCTTTCTTTCTTAATTCATAAACAAGGGCCAACATTGCCCCAACACTCACATGTGACTCACCCCGAGTCACTGCAAGATTGAGCCTTCTTCTTTACTTCGACTGCAGACTGCCCGAAGCAGCCTGTGCTTTCTACTTTGTCACTCCCTATCATGTGCATACTATGTTTTCTGTGTCTGGTACCCAATTTCAACTGCACTTGGTACCTACACTCTTCTTCCTTTTCTTTTACTGAGAGATGTGAGGTAGCTGGTTGTCATGATAAAACTTTAATCGGCTCCCATTTACTAGACCATCCTTCCATTCTTCATTAAATGTCTTTAACTACGTAGCTCCTCTTTCCGTAACATGGGAAAGTTTGAATGGCCCAAGACAATTGTTAGGACCCTATAATTTACCTTTTTTCTCATACTTTTTGCTATCATTATATCCTTCTCCCACTCATATTGAAGCCTACATTATCACCTTAATCTATTTTTCCAAAGGTATATAACGTTTCTTCTCTTTGCTATATGTTTAATTTGTTTTACATGTAATTTTACATTACTTTCATACTTAGCCATTAATCATAAATATATAGTTTCTAAAATAGTTTGAAGACTGCAGTTAATATATCATTGTTTCTTGAATACCACGTTGTTGAAACAATCAAACAGTACGCAAATCTCGTTGCTGAAACAAGCCATGATTTGCACTTCTGAAATAGTATTTCACATATAGCAGTAACGAGAAAAGATAATTAAAAGAGTTTTTACACTGGCTGCAACAACTGTACCTCAATCCAACACCATTACAACCATCGTTGTTGCTTGAAGGCCACATTGTTGAAACAGTCAAACAGTACACAAATCCCATTGCTGAAACAATCTGTGATTTGCGATGCTGAAATAGTATTTCATATACAACAGTAACAAAGAAAATATAATTAAAGGAATTGTTACACTCACCGCAACAGTTGTACCTCAAGCCAGGACCATTACAACCACTGTAACAATATTTTTCTATGGAAGATCATAATATCCTATTCTAGCATAGAAGATTAGATCATACTAAGAATAGGATTTGTATATACACATGTAATTTTATGCTTAATTGTATTAAGAGGATTCTCCTCTTTAAATAGGGGAGAAATCAACATTAGAAGGGAGATTTATGGAAGGCTTAGCTATAAGGGAATTACAGAGAAGGAGCATGTTCACTTTTGATATTGTAACTTGTCACATTGGACAAATGAATAAAAGATCATTCTGAGCATTTCTTCTTAGTTCCTTTCATTTCTGGGGAATCTTGTGAGAAGGAGAAGGCCCACCTTCTTCAAAAGATTCACCCATTAGTTTTTGTAGTGTGTTAGTATTGTTTTTATTCATACCTTGTTAAAACTTTGTTTTGTTGAAACTCAGTTTCCACTGATTGTTACATCATTTTCATACAATTCATTCCTAGGTAATTGCTAATCATTTTGATTGGTAATTCTATTTGCAGAATGAGTTTATGAAAGTGTGATAGTCAGAGACAGGTGTTGAAGATACCTTCTTTGGGGAATAGGGTCATGTTCTCTGTTACATAATAGTTAGTCTTCTTTGCAGTATGTTGAAAGGTTCATTTTTCCTAGGTTGTTGTTTCTTAATGTAATCCAAGATTCTTCTGATAATTATTTTCCTTTGAATCTTAAACTCGGCAATAGATAGATTGCTTTTACTATAATTCAAGGTAGAACTTCAGTATGTTCAAAGAAAGGTGTGATTAGTGTAACTTTTACTACAACTTTGGATTTCTTTTGAGATTGAGCATATACAATGTGTGATTTCCTTTGAAATAAACAGACTTCCTTGGGTTGACAATTTATGTGACACTTGATTGTTTTAATTAATAAACAATTATAGTGACCAACACCAATGTGTCCTAAACTTCCCTAGATGCTTATGAACTTGTTTTCATATAACAATACCAAATATCCTTTCTTAAATGATTTCCTCTTGATATGTCTATCATGGTAAGCCTTTTCTCATTCTTTTTGTACCTGCTGATGAAATCCTAAAATAAGTCTGTCTTCCTATAGTTACATCAATTGTGCAAGCCTGTCTTGAACAATGGATGTATCATCCATACCTATAAATGATGCAATTATTAAGTTGGGAACCAAATATTCCATAGGGACTACTGCTTCCAAGACATAAACTAACTTAAATGGAGTCAGTGTTGTTAAATTTTTGCAAGTAATTTGATAAGCCCATAATACTGTTGGAATTCTTAAATCCCAATCATATTTGTTAACACTGCAAATCTTGGTCAGCGCTCTCTCCAAGATCTTATTGAAAGATTCAACTGTACCATTCTCCTATGGGTGTTATGGTGTGCTCTTATGATGGTGAAATTCAAACTCCTGAGTCAAGGCTTCAATGGTTTTGTTAATGAAGTGTGTACCTTGATCAGTCATAAGGATATTCGGTCATCCAAATATGGTTATGATATCATGAAATATGAATGTTGGCCCTCGACTAAGTTTTGAGGAAACATTGGTCGTGTTTGACCATTTTTGGGACTTCGACAGGTTGGTCGAAGATGGAGCACCCAGGCAAAGCGAAGATCATGAGATATCACTCATTTTTCGAGCTTGTGTACCTAGGAAAGGGTTATTAGGGTTTATGTAACGAGTATGGGATGTCGTCCCATGGGTTTACCCATGCTTAGACCTTTTTGTAATGTACAAATAAGTAGATAGGACTTAGAGCGAGGTCTGTCTAAGTTGGCTTCATGCAAGAATATGTAAAGGTTGCTGAGTGCGAAGAATAGTTGTTGGATTTTGTGCATACTATGTGTTGAGACTTGCAGAGCTAAGTGCAAGTTATTGTAAGAGGATTTGTGAAGACAGACTATGTAAGGATTTCTTCTATGAAGGATTTGTCTCTATGCCTTGACTTGATTTTGAGGAAGGTGGATCTAGTGTGTTGTGCGCAAATCACCTATCCAATTTGAGGCTTGTCTCTGTGGCTTTGTCGATGGGAGAAGACGCATGTAAGAGATTGTAGAATAATAAAGAATAAGAAGAAGAATTTGGTGGACGTAACCCCACACTAGGGTGAACCACATATATATTGTGTTGATGTTCTTTGTGCGATGTTGTTGATGTTGCTTATGTGACTATTTGCTTAGTGTTGTTGATGTTATGTATAATTAATGCATCTGATGTTGTATCTTAGTGCTTAATGATGTGAATGAATGCTAGATCTGAACTAATGTTGTGTGCTAAGCGACGGGAAGTACTTTATATTTAGTGTTACTACATTGGTTTGTATTAAGGGTTTAGTGTTACTACATTGTTTTGTTGGAAAAGTGCCCTGCTAAGTATTGTAATCACAGATCTATGTCCCAGCTTGGTTGTAGACACTTGAGTCTTGCAACCCCCCTGCCTTTACCTCGGGTGAGACTTCATCTGCTTTGTAAGTATTTCCAAAAGGGCCAATAGTTAGGGTTTTGTTGGTGCATTGTTAAAGCGTTGAACCCTGGGTCTACCCTTGTGCCAACAAATGGTTCCGTTGTTGGGACTTGAAACTATGATTTTTGGGAACTGAAGAAAAAAGAGAAAGCTATGTGTGTAGATATGTTTTTGTAGTGCGCAGTGTTGGGTATGTGTTATATTCTTTACATGTGTGTGTGTGGGCTCATCAGATATGACAACTGCGTCTCACAATTTTTCTATTTTTAGCGGTTTACTAAAAATAATCTTAGTTTTATGGATTAGGGTTTTGGTATCTACGGAATACCTAAGAACATTGTATATATTGTATAGTGAATGGTGAAATTCAATATAATGAATATAAGAAAAGTTTTCTCAGTTGAGGGTTTCCAGTATATATCTCTCTGTACTATGTGAATGAGCCATTGATTAAATTATGTTTTGCTTAAGAGTATATATGCATTGCTTTACTTTACAGGTTTAAAACTTACATGTGGTATCAGAGATCATTTTTGGCTTCAGAGGGATGCCTTTGCTGTTGAGGGTTTGGCTTGGTCTTGATAGATCAAGTTTATCTTGGTTCTGTGATAAACCTGGGTTTAGTGGGAGCTTTTGCAGTGGTGATTTGAGTGCATAAAGAGGAATGGTGAGTTCTTCTAGAATCGAGATAGAGAAGTTAAACGGTAAAATATTTTAGCTGTGGAAGTTGAAGATAGAGGACCTTCTTGTAGACAAAGAACAGTGGATCATTGTGGATCCTGGTACATAGCCTACTAGTACACTGTCTACTAGCACACAGGCTATCGGTACACAACCTACGAGTACACAAACTACCAGCACACCACCTACTGGTATGTCGAAGGAAGACTGGGAGAAGTTGGACATAAGAGAAAGGACTACTATTCGACTCTGCTTGATAGATTCGATTTTTTTGAATGTCTCACGAGAATCTATAGCCAAGGAACTATGGGATAAGTTGGGAATTTGTATCAATCAGAGTCCCTCGTAAACAAGTTGTTTCTTCAAAATAATTTGTATCATATTAGGATGGAAGATGGATATTCTCTGACAGAACATCTAAATGCCTTTAATACTCTGGTAAGTCAACTTGTCTATGTTAATATTACGATTGTAGAAGAAGATAAGTGTATTAATTTGTTATGTTCTTTGCTAGACTCTTGGGATAATATGGTTGTGGCAATTGGTAGTACCACTCAATCTACATTGAAGTATGAGGATGTAGTTTCATCCTTGTTATCTTAAGAGATGAGGTGGAAAAGCATGGATAGTCATAGCACAAATGCTTTATTTTTAAGAGTTCGTACCCAAGATAGGAACCATGGAAAACCTTCGGGGTGGAGCTAAATCTACAAGTAGATCTAAGTCTCACGGAAAATATTTGAGTAAATGTTGGAAGTGTTTGATTACTTAGAGGGTGGGGTGAATCAGTAATAACATAATTATAATCCTTTTTCTTCAAATGTTATATCAATGTAGAATTATTATCCAATAATGAGAAGTAATAAATAAACAATCACACACATGCACAGTACACCAATGTTTTACGTGGAAACCCAAATCGAGAGAAA
>ML783350.1:152861-169546 GCA_009831015.1 Picea engelmannii | reverse complement strand
AATCAGTAATAACACAATTATAATCCTTTTTCTTCAAATCTTATATCAATGTAGAATTATTATCCAATAATGAGAAATAATAAATAAACAATCACACACATACATAGTACACTAATGTTTTACGTGGAAACTCAAATCGGGAAAAAACTATGGAATGTTTTTTCTTATATGTCTTGAATAATTACATTCATTGGAAGCACCAACTTCCTTTGTTTTCCAGTTGCAACTAGAAGGAGGCTCCAACCCCCTAGTTTCTCAGGCTACAACCTGAGGGAAGCTCCAACTCCCCAAATCTCTGGCTACAACCAGAAGGAGGCTACAACCCCGAATGTTCTCCAACTACAACCAAAAGGTGGCTACAACCACCTATCCTTGCCTCGTCCTACCACCCTGAAGTAGAAGTAGAATGATGGAACCACTGTCACACTATCACTGTGAGATATACCGCTATAAACCTGTACCAATAAATTTGAACCATGCATCAACCATGCATCAACCTATACCTCAACCTGTAATCAACATGTAATCAACATGTACCATAAACAAGTGCATCAACCATGCATCAACTTGTACCTCAACCTGTAATCAACCTGTAATCAAACTGTACCATAAACAACTGCATCAACCATGCACCAATCTGTAATCAACCTGTACCATAAACAAGTTCATCCAACCATGTACCAAGTATGTACCAATCATGTTTCAAATACTCATCAATATGTACCAACATCATCAACTATTCACCTCATATATGTGTCAACTCATCAACTACTTGTCTCAACCATGTACTCAACATGTACCTCAACCAAAAGTCCTCATCAATTTCATCATACAAATCTAATTTGTAGCTCTGTAATAGACCTGGTGTATATGATCACATTCCTGCAAACCTTCCTTAACTTTAAAAACAATAAAATATCATTTTCATCAAACTTTTCTTTAGTCTCACATGCCTAGTTTAGGATTAGTCAACAACCCTAACTTGAAATAATCATAACTTTGAAACTGTAAGGTATAAAGATCTGAAAATGATACAAAATTTTCTTCAATGTGTTTTATGCAATTCCTCCAGTTGGCACTACTTGGACCCTCTCATAAAAAGAGTTATATAAAAAATGGCATACCTTGCTGAATTCTGGCTTATTCTAGAGAGCGACCTTGTAGAGCATGCTCTGCACCAAATATTTGATAAAATGATCTGAAACTATTACAAAACATACTAAAGACTGTACCCTATCCAAAAAAAATTGTCTCACTTAATTTGGATCTGTTATGAAGAAATTATGACATTTTACCCTGAAACACCTGATTTTGACTAGTTTCAGGACTGACCACAAACCCTATTTTCCAGAGAGTGTAAATCGAAAAATACAACGACCCACAAGATGAATTTTTATCCACAGATACTTGGATATGTTGTATCACTGGCATAGTAATCTTAGGATCTGAATCATTATAGAAAAATTTTTATAGTGAAAATGGTGAGATGACCTGAAAATAACATACCTTAGAAAGCACCATCAAAAGAATTTATCCTTCCTTGCATTTCAGCCTTCTTTTCTTGACTTTTCTCAGAATTTCGGCTTAGATATCATTTTTATACCTCAGAAACCTATAGAGATTCAATATGCTCAAGTTTAATTCAAATGAGAGAGCCCTGCCTCTTATTTATACGCTCCGTGTAGCTTCTTTAAAAACATCTTCTAGGTCACTTGGCCCCACTTTCCTTATTTTAGGGTTGGGTCCACTTCTAATTTCTCCATTAAAATTATTATTGAAATAATTTATTTTGTATTCACTTTGAATTATAATACACTCATCACTTCACTTTATTATTTACCTTTTAAAATATCTTAAACCCCTCTGATTACTTTGACCTTTTGGGGCTTTTAGATGACATATGAGGGTCCTCCAACTTCGTAAGGCCATAACTCTCAAACCGTGAGGAGTTATGTGACGTTATACATACCACCAGAAATGGCATGACATGTACTATCCATATAGAATAGTATTATCTCAAAATATATCATAACTGATACTGTTACCCATCAAACAAACTTGGGTCCATTACCCAAACCTGGGGTCTCCAACTTCTCATGGCCATGACTCTCTAACCGTGAGGAATTATGTGACGTTCCACATACCACCGGAAATGACATGACAAGCACTATCCATATAGGATATTGTCCTTGAAAAATTCACTTTCCTTCATATCATTATTCCATAATTAATCATGGGTTCTCTTACTACACAAAGTGTCTTCCCATGAGGGCTTTCATCATAAGGGGACCGCTTTGGAGTTCATCCATATTTACTTCTTATCAACCATGAAAAAAAAATAATGAGTCATATTTACATCAAACACTATCGGGTCCATTACCCAAACCTTTTTTCTATGGGTCTTTCTTCAAGGGTTGACATCAATGACAACCAACCTTAATCAACAGGAAGTGTGGTAAAATAGGGCATTATAAGAAATATTGCAAGTGAAGGAAGGTTGAAAAACCAAAGAGATATGATAGTACCTCTTCCACAGAGGCAAAAACCTCCACTGAATAAGGAGGTGATGTTTACCTGGAATCTACAAGTACACATGCAGACCGTGATGTATGGTTGATCGACTCAAGTGCATCATACCATATGTGTTAAGAACCTGTATACTGAATACAAAAGCACCACAACAGATATAGAAGAACAATATAGAAAAACACAACTTTATTATATCAAACCCCTGAGGTAGGGAAACACCATACAATGGATCCTATTATGGAAGGGATCCTCTCCTGTCCACTTGCCTCTTTGAGGGGGCATCCTCCTATTGAGCTATCGCTCCAAATACAACATTTCTTTTCATGTCTCATTACATTGATTGAACCCCTTTATATAGTGCTACCATCACCTAAGAACATTCTAGAGGAGGAATCTTCTAGAAGTAGAACCTTCTAAGAAGTCCTCTTACATTTAGTATATCCAACTACCCATTTATTATATCTAACTACCATAGTGGGCCTTATTTAATAATATAGTGGACCTAGTCCACTTTACATTGAATGACCTCCACTATTANCCCTTATGAAAGCGTTGTCCTCAACGCTTGATGTACAACCATATACCAGGGTCTCATGGATAATTGTGGACCATAATGCTAAAGAAGACTGAGGAACCAAAGTCCCATGTAGAAAGAAAATCCACCATGCTGAAGTAGTCCAACCACCATTGTAAGCCGAGGTCCCATGTCCAAGTGCTCATGTGAACTCCTCGTGGAAAATTTTGGAACCCAGTAACCAACTCCAAATGATGCTCCAAAGACTGACACTTATCATGTGGATCCAAATAAGAAGATCCATCCACATAGTGGAAAATGGTCGTAGAAAAATTTGGAATCAATAATACCACTGTAAAATATGTGGACTGAACGCTGATAATTAGCTCTGGATGTGGGACATTGATGTTCTCTACAGAAGGTGGAGTAGAGTTATCAAATAAAATATGAAAGTGGTTGTCATCCCAGAAATGACAACTATCCATATACCAATCATCACAATCTTCCTCAAAATCATACCAAGCATATATTTCTTGATTATATTCATCCCTCAGGCCTTCCATAAGAAATCTCTCCTGCATGGTATTCAATGAATCTTGAATACTACAAAAACTATCATTGAGGTTGTTTGTGAGGCTGTCTGTGAGGCCATGTACAAATGCATCCAATATGTCATCCAATGTGTGAAAAAATTGTTCTTTGAATGATTCAATAATTTCTTTCAGGTTTTGAGAAGAAATAGCCATTTGAGCATCCTATGAACTCACCCAATAAGTTACGACAAAAAATTGCGGCTTTTTCTGGAAAAACCCTAAAAAACTGTTGAATTTAAAATGCTCATAACTTCACTTCTCGGACTCCGTTTTGGCTGATTTGTTTTTTGAAATTGGGTGAAATTGTGAGAGGAACTCAGATATGTAATTTATTTAGGAAAATTTGGCCTCCAAATGCTACAGAAATAAAAAAAAATATCGGCGTCGTCCGCGGAAAAAATCCTGAAAATTTGCAGAGTTTAAAACTTCAATATCTTGACTTCTCGGACTCCATTTTGGACGATTTTTTTTTTCAAATTGGGTGTTTTTCTGAGAGGAACTAATATATACAACCCTTTTCTGCAAAGTTTGCATATAAATATACTGAAAACTTCGAGAATTTCTCGGTCCTCTTTTTTTTTGCTCCGAATTTTTTTTTGCAAAAATAAAAAAAATTGTCGACAATGTCTGCCCAAGGAAAGTGCTCTGATACCACTTGTTAAGAACCTGTATACTGAATACAAAATAACCACAATAGATATAGAAGAATAATATATAAAAACACAACTTTATTATATCAAACCTCTGAGGTAGGGCAACACCATACAATGGATCCTATTATGGAAGGGATCCTCTCATGTTCACTTGCTTCTTTGAGGGGGCATCCTCCTATTGAGCTACCACTCCAAATACAACATTTATTTTCATGTCTCATTACATTTCTTGAACCCCTTTATATAGTGCTACCATCACCTAAGAACATTCTAGAGGAGGAATCTTCTAGAAGTAGAACCTTCAAAGAAGTCCTCTTACATTTAGTATATCTAACTACCCATTTATTATATCTAACTACCATAGTAGGCCTTATTTAATAATATACTGGACCTAGTCCACCTTACATTGAATGACCTCCACTATTATCACTATGGGCCCTCTGGGCCCCCCCACTACCTCTCTAGCTACCTTACAATATGACTCCTCACAGGGAGTGGTTCTCTGAATATGAAAAATATGATGGTGGCGATGTATTCCTAGGAGATGACTTGACAGTAAAATTCTTGGGGCGTGGAAGGGTTAAGTTGCTGCTAAAATATGGAAGGATTAGAACACTTCCTGGGGTTCTGTACATTCCAAAACTTTCCAGGAGCCTAATATCTATAAGAAAAATGGATGATGCAGGAGTGGATACTGTATTTGGAAAGAACACTTTTAAGATGGTACGAGGAGAAATGGTGTTGATGAGGGGAGTTCAGTGTAGAAATCTATACAAGTTGTTGGGAAGAACTTATACTAATGGGTGTAACAGTTCTATTGTCCCTGAATAGAGAAATAAGGAAGACAAGACCAATATTGTCCCTGGAAAGAAGACCATGCTGTGGCATCAAAGACTGAGACATATTGGAGAAAATGGGCTTCGAACACTACACGGTAAAGGTATGGTTGAAGGTATGTCTAATTGCACTCTGGATTTTGATTTATGTGAACATTGCATGTATTCTAAACATAATCGAATAAGATTCCCATCCGGTGCTACAAGATAAAAGAGGATCTTAGAGTTGATACATAGTGATGTGTTTAGACCTATTCTTGTTCCATCCCTAGGTAAATCCATGTATTATGTTTCATTCATAGATGATTTTTCAAGGAACACATGGATTTATTTTCTTAGAAAGAAATCTGAGGTATTTGATAAATTTAAAGAGTTTAAGGCTCTGGTAGAAAATTAGATAGAGAAGAAAATAAATTTATTGAGAACAAATAATGGTGGAGAATTCTACAGAAATGAATTCGAAGAATTTTTTAAGAAGTGTGGTATAGCAAGGAAAAAGACTACTCTATACACTCCTCAACAAAATGGAGTTGAAGAAAGGATGAACAGGACACTGATGGAAAAATCAAGGAGCACGCTTAGTGATGTTGGTTCAGGACAAGAATTCTAGGCAGAGGCAGTGGGTGCAACATGTTACCTGGTCAATCGATCACCTTCATCAGCGTTGGATGATAAAACTCCACACGAGGTATGGTCTGGAAAGAAACTCTCTCTTCAACATATTAGAGTGCTTGGTTGTGATGCTTATGTACATGTTCCAAAGGAAAATAGAAGTAAGATGGATAAAAAGGTTGAAAAGTGTATCTTTATTGGTTATAAAGATGGTGTGAAAGGTTATAAGCTTTGGAACCCAGAAACCAAGAAAACTATTTACAATCGAGATGTTGTTTTCAGAGAGGTAAAAGATGTGTCCAAACAGGAATTCCTACCAATGCAAGACGAACCTGAGAAAATAGAGCTTGAGTTGGATGATGCAAAATCTTAATCATCTGAAGAAGAGGAAGCAAAAGAAGAAGAAGAAGAACCTCATACACCAGTATTGAGGAGATCAGTGAGAGATAGAAGGAAACCAGAAAGGTATAGTCCACCTAATTTTCATTCCAATTTTTCTTTATCTATTACTGATGATGATCCCAGAGCTGTCAGGGAAGCAGTGAATTCAGAGGATAGTAAACTCTATAAGAAGTCCATAGTTGAAGAAATGGATGCCTTGGATAAGAATGAGGCATGGGATATAGTTGAGTTTCCAGATGGAAGAAAATTGTTTGGTAGAAAATGGTTGTTTAAGAAGAAGTTTAATGCACAAGGTAAAGTGGAGAAATACAAAGATCGGTTACTAGCAAAAGGTTATTCCCAGGTAGAGGGAATTGACTTTGGTGAGATTTTTTCTCCTGTTTCTAAGTTAACTTCTATTAGATTTATTTTATCTATTGCTTTTGATTTTGATCTTGAAGTGGAACAGATGGATGTGAAGAGAACATTCCTACATGGGGATCTAGAAGAAGAAATCTACATGAAGCAGCCATAAGGCTTTGTAGTGAAGGGAAAGAAAGAGCTAGTTTGTAAGCTAAAGAAGTCACTATATGGTCCAAATCAATCACCTAGGACGTGGTATCAAAACTTTGACACATACATCCTTGGATTAGGATTTGTAAGAAGCAGGGCTGATCATTGTGTATATTCCAAGAAGGTTGGTAATCACTTCATTTATGTAGTGTTGTATGTTGATGACATGTTGTTGGTAGGAAATAACATGGATGTTATCAAGGAGGTGAAATCACAGCTATCCTCCAAATTTGACATCAAGGATCTCGGTGTTTCTAACTTCATTCTGGGAATGGAGATTAAAAGAGATCGTACAAATAGGAAACTCTGGTTGAATTAGAGAAAATGCGTTGAAACGATATTGCAGAGGTTTAATATGCATGGAAGTAAACCAGTCAAGGTTCTTATTCCTATAGGTGTAAAGTTATCTACAGATCAGTGTCCCAAGACACAGGAAGAAGAAGAGGACATGTCCCATGTTCCATATGCCAGTGCATTTGGTAGTTTGATGTATAAAATGGTCTATACTAAACAAGACATTTCACATGTAGTGGGAGTTTTGAGCAGGTATATGTCAAAACCAAGGAAGGAGCATTGGACAAAAATAGAGAGGGTCTTCAAGTATCTTCATGGCACTACCAATTATGGATTGTTCTACCAAGGAAGACTAGGATTGGACATAGTGCTAGACATACATGGATTTTTTGATGTAGACTGGGCTGGAGATCTGGATTGCAGAAGATCTACAAGTGGGTATGTGTTTAACCTATTTGGAGGAGCAATTAGTTGGATGAGCAAAAGACAGGTTGTAGTGGCACTCTCATTTACAGAAGCTGAATACATGGAAACCACTCATGCAAGAAAGGAAGAAGTATGGTTACAAATATTGTGTTCAGGTATTTGGTTGGTACAACAATCCATGATATTGTATTTTGATAGTCAGAGTGCAATCTTCATGGAAAAAAACCCAGCTTACCATTCGAAGAAAAAGCATATTGATGTATAGTATCACTTTGTGAGAGACATGGTTGAGGAAAAGAAGGTGTTTCTGGAAAAGGTTGACACTTTGAAGAATGTTACAGATTCATTGACAAATTATGTGAGCACATAAAATTTCTCCTGGTGTAGACTAACAATGGGCATTGTTGCCCTGGATTGTTGACTATATAATCCCCTAGACACAAAGAAAACAACAAGTGGGAGAATGTTGGGTATGCGTTATATTCTTTGCATGTGTGTGTGTGGGCGCGTCAGATATGAAAATTGTGTCTCATGATCCCGGGCTCTTTCCTAGGGGGGTCCCAAGGGGGGTGTATGTATGCCCCCCCTTGGTTACGTGTAGCGTTCGGGGTAGTGCCCCAATATTTTTTTTGGTGCAGTTTTTGCTATTTTTAGCGATTTACTAAAAATAATCCTGGTTTTAGGGATTAGGGTTTTGGTATCTACGGAATACCTAAAAACATTGTATATATTGTATAGTGAATGGTGAAATTTGATATAATGAATATAAGAAAGGTTTTCCCGGTTGAGGGTTTCCAGTATATATCTTTGTGTACTATGTGAATGAGCCATTGATTAAATTTTATTTTGCTTAAGAATCTATATGCATTTCTTTACTTTATAAGTTTAAACCTTACACATAGTATTCTACTTAACTTGTGAAGCTCTGTGCTAAGAAAGAAACTATGTCTGAAGAAAAGAGGTAATATCTTAAAGCTTTATGCTCTGGTAAAAGTAAGCTAAGTGGAAATTTTTTCTTCGAAAGTATGAATCTAGGTATGTTTGATAGATTTTGTTCTAATATGAATGTTAGGGAACAGTTAGAAGAAAGATTTGATCTGAATAAATTTTATAGAAATAGAGAAAGATATGGTATTCCTATGCATATAAATAATTTTTTGACTAATAAGTGGATGCAGGAACCTAGAAATAATTTTTTCAAAATGCAGGTCCATCACTGTGATCCTAGTGCGGAGTACAGGAAAGGTTGGGGATGATTTAAAAGAAAGAGAGGATTGACATCATGTTATAATTGCATTATACCAAGACATATTGCTAAAGAATGCCTTGGTATAGGGCCTCTTTGTCTTTGTTGCAAAGCTATTGGTCATGAAGTTGAGGATTTCACTAGGATGATTGCTAAAGTTGAAAAGATGAACATGAGACAAGAAAACTATAACGAAGGTCAAGAAACTAATGATATGTTAGTAAATCATAAAGATAAAAATCAGAGAAATCTTAGACCATCTTAGTACTATTAAAAGAAGCAATGAATGACCACAAAGACATCAGTTTACTAGAGATCCTGAAAGAAAAACAATGCATAGTTACAAGAATAGAAGACTTCGACATAGACTGTGTATTAGATGAATAAACACATGTGAATATTATGCTAGAAATCACTTGGGAAATTTTGGGAAAGCCTACTATGATACCTTCATTGGGAAGGATAGGCTTGTTTAAAGGAAATATGATAACCCTATGTGAAAGAATTACTAATATACCTATGAATTCTCATAGAACTACGACTGAATAATAATTTGAAGTTATTAGTTTTGTTGAGAGAAACGCCCATTTTTCACTTTTATTGGGAAAGACTTGGATTGTGAAGGATAAACTCAGAAGGAAAGCAGAGGAGGAAGCTACAGAAAAGAAAAGGCAAGAACTCAGGATTTCATCACTCGAAGAATAGACTGATTAATAGAAGAACGAGGAGTTGATTTGAAGAAACAGAATGAAAGAGAATTAGTTGTCAAAGTTGAAAGAACACAAGAAGACTTAAAGAACCTGCCCATGAAAGACAAATGTATGTCCACCTAGGACCTAGCAAGAAAACAGGTATTATCTCCAAACCCTTGGAAAGAACATCATTAGTACAAAGCTTCTAGGCTAAGAGAAAGTAATAATAAGAATGGAAAGAGAAATCTAGAGACTCGGATCATAGGAAAGAAGGCAAGGAAGCTCAGTAAGAAGAAAGTTAAGTTAGAAAAATTACAGGGGACAGATCTACAGAACTTGAACCTCACAGGAATAGAAGAACAACTCAGAATGGGACTTTTCCATGACGAAGTTATATGACCGTTGGAGGCGTCCTGACCATTAGAATGACGCTCCAGAATGGATAGAAACACAATTATTGTTGAAAGACCACTGTTGTACTGTTGAGACCATGCCATAATGGATGGATTTGTATTGATTGAGGCATCCCTAACCGTTGGAGAAATCTATTACGACGTTGTTTATTTAACCCATCTGACATTGCGCTGGGACCACTTTTCGCAAACCGATATATCTGAGCTAACAAAGAATCCATTGTATCATGTTTCACTTTCTAGACCTCGCCATCTATTTGATTACCTCGTTGTTTGTTCGCCTACCCAATTTATTTGATTACGAGTGTGCATGTCGAGCGAACGTAGCATAGTATAGAAGTATGTGGAGGAGATACTTGTAGACCTCATGATTGAGAAATTCATGTCTATAGGACTACATGCATCATTGACTAGAGGATTGCAAGCATCCTCCTCGCCTGGATGTCGGTCTATCCCATATATGACTGAGAAGCAAAGAAAATAACGCGATGATCTGGCTAACGCGAAGCAGATCCCGTCGGTCTTGCCGAACTACATCCTTCCTTTGGTTGGCGTGGTTAACGCAACAACATCCCATGTGATTTTGAGTACACGTTGATCATTGCATACCTCGCAAATGGGATACATGCAGTTGGACCCCAGTTATGACATATTACATCTCTTAAGAAAAACGACTTCAACCTCGAATATAAGAAGAATTATGTGATGCTCGCACCACATAGGTATTTGATGAAGACGACTAGGAAGAAGTCGTGCATAGTCTCCCATTTGTGGATAAAGGAGCTGGCACAGTTGACGATCTTGAATTTGATGAATATCCCCCACTTCGGATGGAATCAAGAGGTTAACACTTGCGTTAAACTCCTCTTTTCATGCTATCATGGAGGGTATTTGTGGCTTGATAGGCATTTCACTTTGGATCCGATGATGATCCACCTCATCACAGGACTAGGTATGCAGGGGCCAGACCCTCACCAGTTCTAACCAAGGAAGACTTCAGATCTCTCTCTGGCACAGCGTATAATGGAATACTATGACGATGTAGAGAAGGGAAAGAGAGGCTACAAGGTAGCCTCCATCTAGGATGGTGAAGTGTTCCTATCTTGTCATCTTATAGCTGGAAAGCTCGTCATAAATAACCGACCGACACATTTCACTAGATTTGTAGTAGACCTCACAGAGAAGTGCATTGAAGGAATGCAAATGAACTGGGAGAGTTACCTCCTCAACGAGTTGGAGAAGGACTCCCACAAAGAACAGAATCAAGGATATCAGTTTCATTTTAGTTGACTACTGGCACTGATCAAAATTTTCTCCTAGAAAATTCTGGAAGGAGCAACATTCCCCGAAGTTGAGCCATCAGAGTCGTTGGTCACAAGGTTCTCCACCTTATGTTACACGAATGATATGGTGAAGCAGTGGAAATTGAACACAGTGTTCCATCCTTACTATTTATAGCTGAAGTGCACCATTGAAGCATTTCCACAAATGGCCCCAAACACTTTGCATCAGTATAGGCCACTAGAGAAGCTCCATGCAAATCGACACTTTATTTACATCATCGCACACAGTGATGAAAGAAAGGAGGAGCTACATTCCTACTATAAGTTGACCGATGAAGACATGGAATAGGTCACTAAAGAATGGCCAGCAGAGTTCCTTGTACCAATGGAATATGCAAAGCTCTCTGATCCCTACATCATCAAAATTCCATTGGTCACCTGGGTCGAACATGATTGATAGAAGAAAAAGAAGAGAATGTAGGGTGTCCAAAACATAGAAAGTGATGAGGAGGACAACACCTCAGAAGAAAGTATTCCAGACTCACCATGAGGAGGAGAAGGAGATGAAGTGAACCAAGAAGAAGGAGGGGAAGAAGGAGAAAATAAAGACAAAGGTGAAGTTACACTACCGAAGAATCCCCTTACAGAGTTCGAGACATCAAAGAAAAGGAAGGTTTCTCCGTAGATACCCTCAACAAGAAATAATAATCGAGCCTATAAGCCTCAGTCAAAGAATGTACTCAGAGTGGATGATGTCAATCTCATCATCGCATCCATGGAGGATGCCTCAGAGGATATACTACAGAGACATGAAGAAAAGAAAGAAACATTTTATGAAAGAATAGAGAAATAGCTCAAGGACATACAACAGGGCATCTATTCGAGTCGTGTAGTACCTATTGCGCCTTTGTCATTTAAAATTGCATAATTGGGGGATGAGACCACCTAATTATGAAGGCTAGCAGATGAAACCAAGGCTCGACTCCATCGATTACACTAAGAAAAGGAGAAGGCCACAAAGGCCTTGAAGAAAGAAAAGGAGGAGGCCCTAGATCAACTTCGATTTGCGCAAAAGAAGAAAAATGAAATTCAGGCGAAATTCAAGCAGAACCATGCGAGGATACATGAAGAAAAAGACCAACTTCTCACAGATCATATTGCGATCAAAGAGGCAATGACTAAAGAAATTTTCTCTATGTCGGGATTGGCACAGGAGGAAGAAGAGTCGGTTGAGATACAAGTGGGGAAGATCACTGAGGCCATTCAACAACTTCAAGCAAGGGTAATGGAGCTAGAGATTCAAGTAATGTCGAGCACTCTGCAAGAAGTATGCGACCAAAGGGAGGAAGCTGCCAGGAATGCAATATAGAGAATCAAATAACTCACCTCAGAGTGTAAGAAACTGAGTGATCGAAGTGAATAGACCTATGAATGCCTTACAAAATATCCAGAGCTGAGGAAATTAGAAGCACAACTCTAGGAGGAGAAGCAACAGACATCCACCATGCAAGTGCAGATGAAGTTGCTTACTACATTTGAGAATATGAAAAGATCACTGGAACAATGTGCAGTCCAGTAGTAGATTACGGTTATCCAGAGAAAAGTCATGGAAGTGACACAGAAACTCCAACCGGTGTAGGATGAAGTTTGTACAGTTTTTTAATAGGTTGAAGGAAAAGGCTCTCAGCTAGACCAACTATTTTTGACAGTGGAACAATGCCTAGAAGGGACTATTATTGAGTGGGTGATTCAAGATTTTTCCAAGCAGGAAGCTCTAACAAAGAAGCAAGTCGAGGCAACTCGAGCTAATCTCAAGGCCTTTGAAGTAGTGTTTCCCATATCTGAGTGACTCAAGATGAGTCACAGGTGAGTGGTGGGGGCTTGTTGGTCCTCAACCAAGTTTAGAGGAAACATTGGTCGTGTTTTACAATTTTTGGTACTTCGACAGGTTGGTTAAAGATGGATCACCCAGGTGGAGTGGATATCATGGGATCTCACTCATTTTGTGGGATTTTGGACCCAACAAATGGTTATTAGGGTTTCTGTAATGGGTATGGGATGTCAGCACATGGGTTTACCCATGCTTAGGCCTTTTTGTAATGTATAAATAAGTAGATAGGACTTAGAGCAAGGTCTGTGTAAGTTGGCTTCGTGCAAGAATATGTAAAGGTTGTTGAGTGTGAAGAATAGTTTTTGGCTTTTGTGCATACTGTGTGTTGAGACTTGTAGAGCTAAGTGCAAGTGATTGTAAGAGGCTTTGTGCAGACACATTGTGTAAGTCTTTTTTCTATCAAGGAGTTGGATTTTTGCCTTGACCTGACTTTGAGGAAGGTGGATCTAGTGCGTTGTGCATAGATCACCTATCTAGTGCGAGGCTTGGCTCTGTGCATAGGAGCGTATGCATGTAAGAGATTGAAGACTAATAAAGAAGAATAATAAGAAGTTGGTGGATGTATCCCCACACTGGGGTGAACCACATATATCCTGTGTTGATGTGATTTGTTTGATGTTGTTGATGTTGCTTATGTGACTATTTTCTTAGTGTTTTTGATGTTATGTATAATGAATGCATATGATGTTGAAGATTAGTTCTTAATGATGTGAATGAATTTTAGATCTGAGCTCATGATGTCTGCTAAGAAATGGGAAGTACTTGATCTTTAGTGTTACTGCATTGGTCTATATTAAGGGTGTAACCTGCGATTTACATGATAATGATAACCTAATGCATATTATTGGATAACTGCCCTGATAAGAATTGTAATCAAAGATCTATGTCCCATCTTGGTTGTAGACACTTGAGTCCTACAACCCCCCCTACCTCTACCTCAGGTGAGACTTCATCTCCTTCGCAGGTGTTGTCAAAAGGGTCGATAGTTAGGGTTTTGTTGGTGTATTGTTGAATCGTTGAACCCTGGGTCTTCCCCTGTGCCAACAATGAATCATGCAACTGTAGTTGCACTATAGTCTTTAACTTCTCTCGCTTCTTCCCATCTGGTCAAATACTTTGTAGCAGTGATGATGTATTGAGCTCATGTGCACCTTCCTAATGGGTTGATAGGTCCCACAAAGTCAATATCCTATTTATAAAACTCTTGTAAAGTTATATGGATTCTTAGGTTCTAAAGGAATTTCATCCCTTCTAGAATTATTCCCTATCCTTTGGCATACATCGTAGGCTCTCTAGTATTCCTTAGCATCCTTATGTAAAGTGGGCCACCAGAGGCTAGCTCTGAGAACCTTCTACGTTGTTTTTTTCCCTACATAATGTCCTCCTATGATGCCTTCATGTTCTTCTACTAGAATCAATCGTCTTTCTTCCTCCATAACACATCTCCTCAAGATCTCATTTGGTCCCATATTATATAACTATCTAGCTATAAGTTGAAAATATGAAGTGTAGATGACCAATTGTTTTTTCTGAATAATTGTACATTCGCAAGGTGCCATTCCTATGGATAGGAACTAGACTATCTCATCGAAGTGATCATCGACTTTCCTGATGGCCAACAACTATGGATCTGGTAATGTATCATCCAAAATGGTAGGTTCCTCTCCATGTTATAACTTGGATAAGTGGTTAGGTCCCTTATTCATTCTCCCTGGCTTGACCACAATATCAAAATAATATTCCTAGAATAATAATATCCATTTTCATATTCTTCTCCCCAACACTGGCTTGTTGACTAAGTATTTCAATGCAAAATGATCAGTAAACATCTTAAAATGTCCTCCCAACAAGTAGTGTCTAAACTTTTGCAACACATATACCATAACTAAGCCTTCTCTTTCAGTGTAGTATAATTTATTCCCGATGTAGAAAGCATCCTGCTCGCAAAGGCTATAGGGTGGTCAATATATCCTACACCTGGCTGTGCTAACACTTCTCCTAATGCAATGTATGAAGCATCAACATGAACATTGAATTCATTACTCCAATCTGGGAAAATCAAAATAGACACAATGACCATTTTCTTATTTAGTGTGTCGAAGCTCTGTTGACATTCCTCTGTCCATTGAAACTTAATATATTTCTTTAATATCTTCTCAAGTGTTTCCTAATGCAGTGTGCAATTGTCTAACTGAATTAGGAGGAAGTATATCAACAATGATAGCAATCTTGGAAGGATCTACCAAAAACCCCTGCTTACATACAATGTGTCCTAACAACACTCCATAAGGTGAAAAGAAGATACATTGTTTTAGATTCATGGAAATCTAATATTGCCTGCACTTATCTAATGTCAATCTCAAGCATTCAATATGATTTTTCAGTAGGCTAAAAACGGTCCAATCATCAAAGTATGTCTCTAAACAATTGTGTAAAAACTCCTTAAATGCTTCGACCACCACCCTGCAAAAGATGGTTGGTGCATTCTTTAACCCCAAAGCATCACAGTGTACTAATAAGAGCCCCATTCTATTGCAAATGTGTTCTTATGCATATCCTCCTTAGCAATTCTGATCTAGTGATAGCCTGAAAATCCATCAGTAAAGGAGTAGACTTCCTGTCCTCCTACATTATCTAGGACCTCATCAGTAAAAGGTGTAGGAAATGGATAATGTAAACATGCATCATTCAATGTCCTTAGATCTACACAAATTCTTATTTGTCCTGACTTATTATCTTGGACCACCATAGCGCTGATCCATTCAGATTCTTCAACTGGTTCTATGATTCTTGCTTCCAACATTCTATCTAATTCAACCTTAACTTTATGCTTGTGCTTGGGATTTAGTCTGTAATGTCTTTGCTTGACTGGCCTTGCATCTGGTTTCAAAGGGATCTTCATTTCTCCCATGGGTCCTTTTATGCCCTTCATGTCTGTGAACTTGGTTGGAAACAAGTCTTGATACTCATGCAGTAGTTTTGTAATATTATCAATAGTAGAATCATCCCAATAGTCTCCAACATTTTCCAACTTAGGTGCTTGATCTGTTCCAATATTAACCTTATTAATTTTAATAGTTTGTCCAATAAAAGGTAATTTGATCCCTGGCCCTTCTATGTCTCTCTGACCTTCAATTTATGCAATGTTTACATCCCTAGTTTCATCATCCTCATCAAAATTAATATTATAACAACCTGGTAACTTCTGAAAAGGTACAGTCCATTCATCTTCTTCTTGTGCAAAAGGGAGGTTAGGTGCCACTTCAAAGACCTTTTATCTTACAATTTGTAAATCCTGATCTATTGTAGGGTACTAACTTTCAAATAGGAATGTAGTTATAAATTTATGGGTCATTCCATACCAATCTATAGTGATGAGGCGTAATTCTGCTTGAAGATACTGTTAATTTTTTCAAAAATCCCACCCAGTTTCAGTCTCGCTGATTTTTCAGTCAAATTTAAATGCTAAATTTAGTTTCAGCACTGTTTCAACATATGCTACAGCCGTGGTGTTTCAGCATCTGCTCCGCGGTGTTTCAGCATCAGCACAGCGGTGTTTCAGCATCAGCACAGCGGTGTTTCAGCATCAGCACAGCGGTGTTTCATCATCTAAAAACTTAACAGAAAATAAATTTCTGAACTGAAAATAAATTTCAGAATTGAAACATGAGGATAATGAACATCGTTTTCAATGCAGAAATTAAATATCATCAATATGCAAAACTCAGAAAATATTTAGACACAAATAT
>ML783350.1:38767-147382 GCA_009831015.1 Picea engelmannii | reverse complement strand
CTCACCCTCACTTTAATCATAAAGTTATCTTTTAATTTGCATCTCACAAATTAATTTGACTAAGACCCATATTCGGCAATTTCTCCCCCTTAGGGCCTAGGGAAGAGAAACACTTGCCTTGGTACATAATTTAACAGATACCAGTTGATAGGCGTAGTATCCAAAGTGTTAATGAACTTATGTACCCATTGTTCTTTAGGAATATTTCTCCAGGCTTCCTCGCAACTTCACACATGGTCCTTAGGACAACTCTGACTTGTTTATTGAACTTCATAACCTTCAACTTGGTCTAAAAAGCACACTGTCATCAAGGTGCGACATTGTACCCACTCCATGATGTTCTGCTTGTGTGTTCCCCACCATATAGATGGCATTGATTTCAAGGCTTCATCTAGTGATAACAACCTCTGTTGTACTGGTACAATTCCTTTAAATTAAACTAGAAATGTCTCTAAATGATTCAATCCATCAAATGTAGGAATATTACTTACTTCTGTGCCAATCCAATGAAACACTATGGTCAATATGGCACACCTCCATGTAGAGACTTCATGCATTATGTTCTGCCAATTTTACAATGCCTCTTCTGAATCTGATGAGCATGAAATTTCACTTCGCCAACTTATATTTCCATCTACTGTAGGATTGATATAATCCTGCTATCACGCTGTCAGTTTATAGATGTTTTCTAGCTCAAAGGTGTGGTCTTCTTATCTTATTGGTTTTGTGTATCTGCGACCTTCATCAGAATCAAGAGGTGAAATGACCTTAAGGCCATCACCTTCAAATGGCATTCTTCTCTTTTTTAGGTAAAAAACGATCAAATTGTTGAAATCTCTATCAATTCCTAAGAAAGTTGGGCAGGGGCAGCTATCATCAACAATCTCAATCATTTTAAAGTCTGCAAATGTCCTCACTCCATCAATGTCCATAGGGACATGCTCTAGTCTTCCAAAGGGGCTCACCACCTACTGATTAGCCATCCTGAGCCTAATAGGTGAGTAAATCAACTTAGGTTTTCCCATCAATTCCCAAGTCTGCTTCGTCATAACATTTACTTATGATCCCAAGTCGAGGACCACATAGTCTATGTCGTATTCTCCAATTTGAGCACTAAGGTGTAGTTCCTTGTTTGTCCTTCTTTTCCTAGATACTTGATTCACATCTCTACTTATTAGAGAATCTATTCTCCCAACTTCATACTGTATTATTAAGTGTTGTAGTTCCTGCACAACTTTTTCATCTTTAATCAAATTGATGCAAGTACACAAGAAGTCCATAAGCTTGCTTACCTCTTTTCCTTGTCTAGCTAGGGTAGACTGATCAAATGTTGGAGGCATTTCACATTCTGTTACTTTTGTTTGTGCTCTAGATGAAGAAGCTTGTTATCCTACAAAATCTCTTCGTGCTTATTCAAAGGTATGCTTTTTTTTCCTTGGATCAAACAATTGTGTCTTATCTACAACTTTTTTGATCCCCAACTAGTACAAGGCTTCTAACAATCCCTTGCCAAATGTCTTGTCTGGGCACAATTATAGAAAATGATCTGACCTCGACCTCGACCCATTCCTACTCCTTTTCCTATTCCTCTGAATCCACCGTGAGGGTTGAAGTTTCCTCTTCTTGGGGAATTTAATTGCACAAAATTTCCTTCTAAATGCATTTCTCCTTGAATTCTATATGTATCCCTTGACCTTTCATGCATGAGATCATAATACCTACAGTTCTTCTCATCATGCCCCATAGATTTACAAAATGTGCAGTAAAGATTGGTAGGTGTATGGAAATATTTATGCATGTAATAACATTCACCAGGGTGATGTCTACTTCTACATACCTCACACCATGGTAGAGTAGCCTGCTTCAAAGGGTTAGGTTCTCCAGATGCCATGTATTCATTAAATAAAGGACAATTCTCTTTGGCATGGCCCTCTACTTTACATATGATACACCATATATCTTCTCCTTTTTCCTTTCCTTTGTCCTTCTTCATATCTTCAACTTGTAAAGATGAACTAGTTAATTGATTTAAAATCTGGCTCATACCTGGACTGGATTCTCCTACAGGGGTTGCTTCTAGTTTCATGGCGATCTCCAATGCTTCATCCTATGAAGCGACTTTCTATCGCATCAAAGGAACTCTGATATGTGGTAGGAAGGAAATCATGAACCATACCTTATTTTTTTCATCTAGGATCTGAAAACTAAACAACCTGTTAGTGTCTTAAACCTCTTATCAAACTCCCAAATAGGTTGAGTCACCTTCTGCTTGATTTCCTTTAACTTTGTAATGCACCGTGACTCTGAATTAGGCTTCTTGAACTTAGAACTCAATGCAGTATTAATGTCATTCAATGGTTTAGGTTGTCCAGGTACTGAATCAAAATTCATATACCATCTTAGTGTGCGGTCCCTCAAGGTAGTACTAAACTGAGCTCTCTTAACAGCTTCATCAGTGACTTGCTGAATGCTCCATACAACTTTGCATAAGAACCAATGTTCGTCAGGATCTTCATATCCATCTCCTCTAAAAATAGGTAACCTCATTTCATCTGCCATGGACTTTCCTTCATTTTTTGACTAAATATGTACTAAAGTTCTTGTAATAGTAGTCTGAGTGCTCTAATTACTCTGGTTACTCTGGCTACTTAATCCTGCTAAAACAACAAGAGGAGTAATAATACTTACTTTGACAGTAGGTGCAATACCTAAATTTTCTGGTTCTCCTTGGCGAAGTTCTTCAGTCTTTACTTCCTCTGACCTTGCAGACTCTGAATACTCTTCATATGTTAGATATGATTCTTCTCCACTGTATAATACCTCGTCTCTGTAATTCTTATTAAATAGGTTTGCAAGAGGAACCTCTCTGAATGATCTCCCACTGCACGTGTGTCCATCCTCTGTGTCATTGTCGTTGTCTAAATTATTGAAGATTATATTTAAAATCCACTAATTATTGTATCTTCAGAATATTGTTCTCATGCAATAACATCTTAATCTTTAGCTTCAAGAAGTGCAGAATCTTTCCTCTAGGTCCCTTAAATAAATACTTGTCTTCTTGACTATATGATTCCACTTTGTCAATAGAAAACTCAGTAATGTACCCTACAATAGTGCTATCAAACTAGAGATCTACTGCTCTAGACATAGCATTATCAACTCTCTTGAGCTTCTTGATCAACATCGTTGTCCAAACCACATGTGGTCTAGATTTGATTTCAAACTCTGTGTCTTCAAGTCGAGCTAACCACTCGTATAACTCCTTATGAACTCCTATAAAGACAATTTTGTGCACATCCGTAAAGATGTACCTCCCCAACCAAATTTTTTCACTAATGTTAGGGTTCTTGTTCTAAGCTACAACAAAGTCCCTTTCTTGTTCTTTTATCCAGTTCTGAATTTATGTCTTTGATGGAAACCACCTTGACATTCCCTGAAAAATATCTTGGTCCCAACAATGGAACCATTTGTTGGCACAAGGATAGACCTAGGGTTCAAATCTAATAGTGCACCAACAAGCCCTAACTACTATCCCTTTCAGAAACACCTATGAAGCAAATGAAATCTCACCTGAAGTAGAAATAGGGGGGTTGTAGGACACAGGTGTCTACAACCAGAGGAAATGCAAGGTGAATCCAGAACAACAATGCAATATAAATGATATATCCCTTAATAGTCTTATACTTAGCTCTGAAAAGTTATCTTATACCTTAGATCTTTAATAAGGAAAACAACCATGCAATAATAGTATAACAGATAGCAGATAACACCACATTAACCACAAAGAACAACAAGATTTACATGGTTCACCCTCTTTCTAAGGCTACGTCCACAGAACTGTGTTTATTAATATAATATATGAAAACATATAGTTCTATCTGTGCACTTAGTTGTATATATCTCTCTCTTTCTCTCTTTCTCTTCCCTCCCTGTGCACCAAACTGAAGGGTTGATCTTTGCACCCAGCTGAAGGTCTAGAATACAAACTCAATATTGCTATCACCAACAACGACAACCATAATCAACAATAATGATAACCAACAATGAAAAATAATAATACGACCAAACCTATCGACTCTTCTAGAACTTTTTTTATACATTACATGACTCTCAGAAAACCTTAGACCGAAGTCTAGGTGTCAAAACACAAGATCCAAAACCCTAGGTCCACATGACCCATGTTTTCAGGGCTTCGCCAGCCTATCCTTCCTTATTTTCTGGAAGGTGTTCCAAAGCATTCGTTGGTGTTTTCTTCTTCTTGCTGAGTTGTCCATGATCCATATTCTTTGATGCTTTATCTTCCTTGATCTTCTCTTTCAACGGCTTTCTTTTCCTTACTTCATTCCTTCTTTTTTTCTTATTTAACCACTTCGAACCTTCCACAGTTTATGTGCCTTCCACTCACTTCGTACTTTGTCTTTATTATTTCTTAATATCCTCTTTCTTCCTTAATTCATAAATAAGGGCCAACACTTATGCTTATCAAAAAATTATGTTTGGATTGGTAATCGTTGGTACAACTTTCCAGTGGGTGATGGATATTTCCTTTAGATGACTAATTAATAATGTTTTTTTCATTTATTTCTATGATATTACCATTTATTCCAAAAAAGAATCAGATCATATTGATGCAGGATCATCGTCAGCAATGTCTATCAAGTTGAGTGGAGGATAAATCAACATCAAGTGTGTGCATTCAAATTGTTTTGAGACCCAAGCAGAGCGCATCAATTTGATATTTTGAAAAGATTGTAATTAACAAAGATTTTAATGTTTTGACGCAAGAACAATTGTATGAGATCACAAAGGATAGTAATGTCTTTAATAAACTGTAGGATTGTACAGATATTCAGCAGTGAATCATATATGGGTTGCAAATTCCATTTATTGTATTAATCCTTACTGGTAGGATGTTTTAATTATGATATTATAGAACTAGCGTAGTCAGTAGGAAGGCTTGAGAAGCCCCTCCATGTATAAATATATGTAATCTATGTCCAAATGAGATTGTTGAAGACAATTGTATTTTTCTTCTAAAGTTTATCTTAAATTGTTGTCAAGGAGAAGTTGAAGAGATGCAAGAACTATTTGCAAATGCTTTGCTAAAGGAATATAATGGAGGAATATTGTTATCAAATTCTAAGTTTTCATATCCATGAGTTAAATGGGTAATGTGTGTTATTTGATTTTTGTGTTTTATATGCTTGCGTATGCATTTTATGATTAATTGAATTAACTTGTAGTGTTCTGTAAGTTTCAGTTGTTTCTCTTCTGTAATACGGGTGCAAGGAGTCCATAGTAGCCATGCAAAGAGTGTGAAGGCAGAGTCATTTTTAGACTCAAAAGATCAGAAGAGATAATGTGAAATTGTGCAGGGTGAGTGAAAGGAGTGCATATATAATCATCTGAGTATAAATTCCCTAAGAAATACTGATGCATGGAGTGCATAAGGCCGACACTTAGAGAAGTGTCGAAAACTTCTAAGGGAGGTGAGTGAAAGGAGTGCACACCAAAAGTCCTTTGAGACTTAAAGCTCAAGAGAGATAGCTCAAAGTGTGCACCAGGGTTCAAAACCCTTTGAGTATAAAATATCAAGAGAAGTAGCGGTAAAATTCCTTTGGAGGAGGGAGTTTGGTGTGTTTGAAGATGAATGAACAAGATCCATTTGGGAGGAGAAACTATATTCACAACCATTATATTGTTAGGATTTGCACAAGTGTTAAGTCTTGAAGTCCTTCAAAATTTGTGAGTTCGGAAGATTTCGTCCGAGGAGAGTGAAGAATGAGGAACCCTCGAAGTTTCAAAATCCAAAACCCATCTAGAGCGTTGATCGCCTTGGAAAATTTTCAACAGGTCATTGAATTCGGAAGACCAACACTATGGGAGGAAGGAGACACTACAGTGAATATTTGATTATATCTCAAAGCTATGAAGAGTGAAGTAGATCTCAACCATTTATTTTAGTGGCACGAGGCAGGATATTTGTTGGTCTGGAGGTCCAATACTCCAGAGGGAATAGGTGAAAGATTTTCCTGGTTTAAAATTTACCGAAGTCCCAAAGAGAATAACTCACCCAAACTTTCGATCAAGAAGGGGACACATGGAGGAAGGAGAGGTCTTTCATCATTTCATCATTCAGGAGATACGAAGGGGTTGTGTTTTGTGAATGCCCTAACTCCTGAAGTTTGAAATAAATATGAATCATCCATCTGTCGGAATGTGAGGTCTGTTGATTTATTACTTGTGCATATTCTTTGATTAGACACTCTGGGAGATATGTGGAGAGGCATTTTGAAAATCCCTGAATCCTGGAGCTACGGAAAGAGTATATACTGTCGCTCTGGTGGTCGAATAGTGGTCGATCAATCAATAGATTAGAGATTCAGTGCTTCAGGAGAATAACACATTAGAGAAGATAGGATCGTCGAAGCCTAAAGTCTCAAATTCATTCCCCACCATGTATTTTAAATGGGTTATGTGGACCTTTGATTCTTGTTGTTGTTCGACGCTTTTCCACTTCAGTGTTCGAAAGGAATGCGGTGTAAATTTGTTAAGATTCCCAAATCCCAAGAGTTTCGAAGTCTTGAATTATTTGGACACTTGAGTTTTAGCCCAATATTTTTGGCCCATGTTCCCTTGTAATTCTTGTCTTGGCTTAGGGACCCCCAAGAAAATCATATTTTTCACTCAGGAAAGAAGGTTTAAGGCCTATGTGTTTGATTTGGACGACTCAACAGGAGCCTGCGAGGTGATCCAACTCTCGAATTTGATCGATCCTAGATTGGAAGGATGCACGGACCCTAGGGAGTGGTTCTGGATTTTCATAAAGTGGTATTATATCCCTAATTGTGTTGTTTGTGAAGAAGAACTTGGTACCATTCTGCAAAGGAGATGCGAGGACAAACCTGTACCAAATACAACAATGGAAGAGGAGATGAGGAAACCTTGTGCGAGATTAGATGCCATGGAGACAACATAGAGAAGATAACTTGATGTTGGTGACATCAATGAATATGAGAGTAAAGAAGTAGAAGCAGAAGGAGGTTCATGAGAAGAATATGCAGAAGAGAGACTATTGAGAGTTGTTGTTAAAATTGGAGCTCGAACAAAAATAGAGGTTCCTATGTATGAAGGCAACTTACATGTTGAGGAGTTGTTGGATTAGATAAGTTCTTTGGAAAAGTACTTTGATTATGAGGATATTGATGATGAAAATAAAGTGAATCATGATGTGACCAGGCTAAAGGGACATGAAGCGCTATGGTGGGACAAACTACAAGTTGATAGAAGATGGAAAGGTAAACAAAACATCAAAAGTTGGGATAGAATGGTAGCTAAATTAAAAGATAAATTCATACCCAAGGACTATCAAGTCAATATTTTTAGGATATTGTAGAACCTAAGACATAAGGGCTTGTTAGTGAAAGAGTAAACTGAATAATTTTACAGGTTGAACATCAGAGCAGGGCATCGAGAGAGCGATGAAGAAAAGACTATCAGGTATATAAATGGCCTGAGGTATGAGATTCAATTTGAAATCAACATGATGATAGTAAGAATAGTGGAATATTATTATCAAATATCTGTAAAGGAAGAAGAGAAGTTGGAAAGGAAGAAAAATCAAAGAAACAGAGGAAAAGGTCCTAGCAGAGGAAAATGACATGTCAGAGAGAAGTTCCAGAAGCCTAGAGATGAAATTGGAAACCAGAACCATCAGATAGAGAGAGGTGGAAGTTCAAGAGGAGGATAATATGGTGGAATAAATTCCTTTTCGAGAGGAAGACAAAGAGGCAGAGGAGGAGAAGTGAAATACTATCCTGGTGGAAAGACATGGAATATGTCTTGGGAATGTCCTGAGAAAAAGAAATACAGAGGTGGAGAAGATCACATTTCTGAAGAACATAAGAGGAATGTGGAGGTAGAAACAACAGAAGACGGAATGTCTGTCATGATGAGTAAATTTCTCATAAAACTAGAGAAAGACGAAAAGGAGCCAGTTCAGAGAAATAGTATGTTTAGGACTTCTTGCAAGACCAAAGATAGGGTATGCAAAGTAATCATAGACAGTGGGAGTATTGATAATATGGTATGAACATAAATGGGGGAAAAGCTGGAGTTGGAGACAACTGCACATCGAAACCCATACAAGGTATTGTGGTTGTAGAAAGGACACCAAGTAATGGTAATTCAACAATGCAAGGTCGAGTTTAAAATAGGAGGTTAGAAGGATGAAATTATGTGTTATGCTATACCCATGGATGTTTGTCATGTTTTGTTGGGAAGATCATGGCAATATGACAGAAATGTCGTTCATGATGGGAGGAAGAGTACTTACACCCTTGAGAAGAAAGGTTGTATTCATATGTTTCTTCCAATATAAGATAAGGGATTCAAAGCAGAAGATAGTCCTAACATACTTGTCATGAGTGGGAAGGAACTCTTGAATGAAGTTAAGAAGGAACATGAGATGCATTTTTTTGTGGTGAGAAATCATAGAGTCATCCTTACAAGAACTTATGTGGATGATATGCCTATGGATATTCAGGAGATGTTTGATAAGTTTGTTGATATCGTGGTGGATGAGTTACCTCATTCTTTACCACCCATTCCAGGACCGATTTTTCCAAATAAGACAACCTACAGGTTGACACCTCAAGATAATGAAAAGGTCAAGAATCAAGTCCAAGAATTGTTGGATAAGGGTTTGTTTATGGAAACTTGTATTCCATGTGTAGTACCAACTATGTTGATTCCAAAGAAATATGGAGGATGGATAATGTGAATAGGTTCTAGATCCATCAACAATATAACCATCAGGTACATATTCCCTTTACCTAGAATGGATGATTTGATAGACTGCTTGAGTGGAGAAAATTATGTTTCCAAGATAGACTTGAAGAGTGCCTATCATCAGATAAGAATGAGAGAAGGAGATGAATGGAAGACAACATTCAAAATGAATGTAGGATTGTAAGAGTGGCTTGTAATGCCATTTGGATTAACAAATTCCTCGATAAAATTCATGAGATGGATGAATGAGGTTCTCAAGGAATTCATTGGTAAGTTTGTAATTGTGTATTTTGATGACATTTCAGTTTTCAGTATGTCTGAAGGCGAACATTTGAGACACTTGAAACTAATGTTGAAGAGGTTGCAGTAGGAGAAACTGCTGATAAATATGAAGAAATGTTCATTCATGAAAACAAAAATCATATACTTGGGTTTTGTGATATATTCAAATGAGTTGAATATGGATCCATAGAAGGTGAGGGAAATAACAAAATGGCCTTCTCCCAGAAGCGTGTTTGACGTAAGAAGTTTTCATGGGTTAGAAATTTTTTATAGGAAATTCATCAGGAATTTTAGTAGCATTTGTGCACCCATATTGGACACCATAAAGAAAAATCATCGATCATTTAATTGGACAGTAGAAGAGGAAAGAGGAATCGAAGCAATAAAATAAAATATCATAGAATGACCAATTTTGGTTCTGTCAGACTTCAGGAAGACATTTCAAGTGCGATGTGATGCAAGTGGAGTACCTACTGGTGCAGTCTTGAGCCAAGACAATAACCATGTTTCTTATTTTAGTGAGAAGTTGTATGACACTAAGATGAAGTACTCAATGTATGACATAGAGTTTTATTCTATAATACAAACTCTAAAAAAATTGAGGAATTACATTATTCTAAAGGAGTTTGTCTTGTATAGCAACAATCGGGCTTTACAGTTCATAACGAGATAGGAGAAGTTTAACCAAAGACATGATAAATGGGTATAATCCATGCATAATTTTACTTTTTTTATCAAGAACATTAGTTGTAGCACTAACAAAGTTGTTGATTCTTTGAGCAAGAGATGTTTGATTATGCAGAAATTTAAAGTGGAAACCTTAGGGTTTGAATACTTCGAGGGGATATATCGTGATGATCCAGATTTCAAGGAGGCTTACAAAGCATGTGAAAACCTTTTTCTAATGGACATAAGTCAATGGATGGAATATTTGATACAAGATGGATTGTTGTTTAAAGGGAGTCAATTATGTATTCTGAAATGCACAATGAGATACAATACATTGAAAGAAAAACACAGTGGGGGATCGAATGTACATTTTGGCCATGATAATAATTATGAACATACGAGTTCTTCATACCATTGGCTAGGTATGAGGTCTGATGTGAAGAAATGCATGGACAAATCTAGTTTATATCAGTGTGTTAAGGGAAAGCAATAAAACACTGGTCTGTATCAACCATTACCTATTCCAGACAGGCTGTGGGATGTTATAAGCATGGATTTTTTTTTTTCATTACCAAGAACCCAGAATAGGAGTGATTCCATATTGGTAGTGGTTGAAAGGTTCTCAAATATGGCACATTTCATATCATGCCAAAAAAATAGTGATGCTACTCAGATTACATGGCTTGCCCATAAGTATAGTCTCAGACAGAGATACCAAATTCATGGGACACTTTTGGAGAACTCTGTGGAAGAATTTGGAGACATACTTTTCCTTCATTTCAACATATCACCCTTAGACAGAGAGATAGACTGAGGTGGTAAATCAGAGCTTAGGAAAATTTTTGAGGGGTTTGGTCACTAAACATCACAGTCAGTGGGATAATTTTTTTCCCAAGAAGAGTTTTCTTATAATGATTCACCGAACATAAGCACTGGAAAGAGCCCATTTCAGATATTGTATGGGATGGATCCGAGAGGAATTTCAGAGTTAAAAACTTTGGTACATGATGATTTCTAAAGCGCAGGAGAAGAAGACTTTGCTGCAAATATGCAAAAGATACATGAATAGATTAAGGGACAACTACAGAAAAGAAACCAAAAGTATAAAAGTAGAGTAGACCAGAAAAAAAGAGAAGTAAAATTTGAAGTTGGAGATCGTTTTTTAGTGCATCTAAGGAAAGAGAGATTGTTGAAAGGGAAGTACAACAAGATGAAGAAGAATAATATAGGACCTTGTAAAATCCTTAGAAAATTTGTTGCCAACACTTATGAAATTGAGATGCCATGGAATGTTGGAATATCACCAATATTCAATGTTACAGACTTGTATCCTTACAATATGGATGATACATGAGATACAAATGGTCAGGAGGATATTCATGGGAAACAACATATGCCCATAGCAAAGAAGCCACAAATAGAGAAGATCTTAGATCAGAGGATTTCTAGGAAGACCAAAAGGAAGATTTATTATGAGTATCTGGTTAAGTGGAAGGACCATCCAACAAAAGATACAAGTTGGATAACTGAATATCATATCCAGAAGCATGGAAAGACATTGTAGGATCTCAAGGACATGAATCTATGGATATTGTTTCCATAGGAGTATGATTCAAGAGCATCGTCAACAACTTCCATCAAGCTGAGTGGAGGACAACTCAACATCAAGCACACACGTTCAAATTATTTTGAGACGCAAGGAGAGCACATCAATTTGATATTTTGAAAAGATTCTAATTAAAAGATATTTTAATTTTTTGAGGCAAAAACCATTGTATGACATCACAAAGGATTGTAATGTCTTTAATAAGCTATAGGAGTGTACATATATTGATAAGTGACTTGTATCTAGGCTGTAAATTTTATTTATTGTAATAAAATTTAGTTGTAGAATGTTTTAATTATGATATGATAGCACTATCATAGTCGAATCCCCTCTGTGTATAAATATATGTAATCTATTCCCAAACGAGGTTGTTGAAGACAATTGTAATTTTCTACTAAATTTTATTGTAAATTGTTATCAAGGAGAAGTTGAAGAGCTAGAAGAAATATTTGTAAATGCTTTGCCGAAGGAATATAATAGAGGAATATTGTTCTCAAATTATAAGTTTGCATATCCATGAGTTAAATGGGTAATGTGTGTTATTTTCTTTCTGTGTTTTATATGCCTGCATATGCATTTTATGATTAATTGAATGAACCTGTAGTGTTCTTTCAGTTTCAATTATTTCTCTTCTGAAATACTGGTGCAAGGAGTGCATACTAGCCATGCAAGGAGTGTGAAGGTATATTTGTTTTCAGACTCAAAAGATCAGAAGAGATAACATAAAATTTTGTAGGGTGAATGTAAGGAGTGCACATACACTCATCTGAGTATAAGTTCTATGAGAAGGACCTATGAAAGGAGTGCACATGGATGAAACTTAAAGAAGTGTTGAAAACCTTCTAAGGGAGGTGAGTGCAAGGAGTGCACACCGGAATTCATTTGAGACTTCAAGCTCATGAGATATAGCGCAAAGTGTGCACCAGGGTTCAAAACCCTTCGAGTATAAAAGATCACGAGAAGTAGCAGTAAAATTCCTTTGGAGGAGGTATTTTTGTGTGTTTGAAGATGAATTTACAAGATCCATTCAGGAGGAGAAACTATATTCATAACCATTACATTATGAGGAGTTGCGTGAGTGTTAAGCCTTGAAGTCCTTTGGAATTTGTCAGTTCGAAATATTTCGTTTGAGGAGCGTGAAGAAGGTTGATCCCCTGAAGTTCCTAAATCTAAAACCCATCTGGAATGTTGATCATCATGGACATGTTTCAATGGATCATTGACCTTTGAAAACCAGACCTTGGGGAGGAAGGGCGCACTATAGGTAAGATTCGATGATCTCGCGAAGATCCGAGGAGCGGAGTAGATCTCAACCATTGATTTCAATGGGAACGTGGTAGGATATATGTTGGTCCATAGGTCCAGTACTCTGGAGGGAATGGGTGAAAGATTGTCCCAATTTAAAATTTCCCGAAGTCACAAAGAGAGAAACACACCCCAGGTATCGATGAGGAAGGGGACATGTGGAGGAAGGAGAGGTCTTTTGGCATTTAGATGTTCAGGAGATATGAGGGTTTGTGTTGTGTTAATGCCTGAACTTTCGAAGTCTGAAATAAATATGAACCATCCATCTGTCAGAATGAAAGGTCCGTCAATTTATTACTTGTACATATTTGTTGATTTGACAATCTGAGAGATCTATGGAGAGGCATTTTGAAATACCCAAATCCCAGAGCTACGAAGCGGGTATAGATCATCAATCTAGTGGTGGAATAAGATCCATTTGATCATTAGATTCAGGATTTGGTGCTCTGGGAGAATAACGCATAGGATTGTATAGGATTTCTGAAGCTCGAAGTACCAAAGTCATTCCCCACCATGTATTTTCAATGGGTTCAATGGATAGTTGATTCTTGTTATTTTTCGACACTTCACCACTTCAACATTCAAAAGGAACACGGTGTAAATATGTTGAGACTCCTATAGCCCTAGAGTTTACAAGTCCCGAATTCTTCAACGACTTGAGTTTCAGCCCAACCTTTTTGGCCCATGGTCCCTTGTAAGTCTTGGCTTGGATTAGGGACCCATTCAAGGTTTTAGGCCCATTGTCCCTTTTAAGTGTTGGTTTGTCTTAGGGGCCCCTCTGAAAATCATATTTTTCACTCGAGAAAGAAGGTTTAAGGCCTGTGTGTTTGATTTTGATGGTTGAACACGATCCTGCGAGTTGATCCAGCTCTTGAATTTGATTGATACTAGACTGAGAGGTCATGTGGACCCCAATGATTGGTTGTGGGTTTGCATCAAGTGGTATCAAAGCCTGAATTGTTCTCTATGGGAAGAATAACTTGCTAATAGGTCTCCAAGGAGACACAGGGACAAACCTTTAGAAAATCCAACAATGGAAGAGAAGATGAGGAGAATCCATGCAATATTATATTCCATGGAGATAGCCCAGAGAATATCACCTGATGTTGGTGACATCAAAGAATTTGAGAGTGAATAAGCATAAGAAAAAGGAGCTACAAGAGAAGAAGTTACAAAATAGTGACTATTGAGAGTTGTTCTTAAAATGGGAGCTAGAGCAAAAATAGAGGTTCCAATGTATGAAGGCAATTTATATGTTGAGGAGTTGTTGGATTGGATAAGTGTTTTTGACAAGTACTTTTATTATGAGATGATCAATGATGAAAATAAAGTGAATCATGTTGTGACCGTGCTAAAGGGACATGCAACGATATGTTGGGACAAACTACAAGCTGACAGAAGATGCAAAGGTAAACAAAAAATTAAAAGTTGGGATAGAGTGGTAGCTAAATTAAAAGATAAATTCATAGCCAAGGACTATCATATCAATCTATTCAGGATATTGAAAAACCTAAGACAAAAGGTCTTGTTAGTGAAATAGTACACTGAATAATTTTATCGGTTGAGCATTAGAGAAAGGAATCAAGAGAACGATGAAGCAAAAACTGACAAGTATATAAATGGCCTAAGGTATGAGATTCAAGATGAAATTATCACGATGACAGTAAGAATAGTGGAATATTATTATCAAGTAGTCTTGAAGGCAGAAGAGAAGTTGGAAAGGAAGAAGAATTAAAAAAACAAAGGAACATGTTCTAGCATAGGGAAAGGACCCGTCAGAGAGAAGTGCTAGAAGCCTAGAGCTGAAAATGAAAACTAGAACCATCAAATAGAGAGAGGTGGAATTTCAAGAGGATAATACTATGGTGGAATAAATTCCTTTTCGAGAGGAAGAGGAAGACACAGAGAAGGAGAATTGAAATGCTATGCTTGTGAAAGACAGGGCATATATCTTGGGAATGTCCTGAGAAAAAGAAAGATGGAGGTGGAGAAGCTCACATTTCCAAAGCATAGAAGAGGAATGTGGAGGAATAAATAAAATAATAAAGAATATCCCTCATGATGAGGAAAGTTATCATAAAACCAAAGAAATAGGCAAAGGAGCCAATTCAGAGAAACAGTATGTTCAAGACTGCTTGCAATACCAAGGATAGGGTATGCAAAGTAATCATAGACATCGGGAGCACTGATAATTTGGTGTCCACATAAATGGTGGAAAAGATAGAGTTGGATACAACTGTACATCCAAACCCATAAAAGGTAACATGGTTTCATAAAGGACACCAAGTAATGGTAAGTGGACAATGAAAGGTCGAGTTTAAAATTGGAGGTTTTAAGGATGAAATTTTGTGTGATGTTATACCCATGGATGTTTGTCATGTTCCATTGGGAAGACCATGGAAATATGACTGAAATGTCATATATGACAGGAAGAAGAATACTTTCACCCTTGAGAATAATGGCTATAAGCATATGTTTCTTCTAATAGAAAATAAGGGAGTCAAAGAATAAGCTAGTCCTAGCATACTTCTCATGAGTGGGAAGGAACTCTTGAACGAATTCAAGAAGGAACATGAGATGCGGTTTGTTGTTGTGAGAAAGAATAGAGTCATCCTTACAAGCACTTTTGTAGATGATCTTCCTGTGGAGACTCAGGATATGTTGGAAGAGTTTGTTGATATCATGGTGGATGAGTTACCTCATTCTCTAACACCCATCAAGACTATCATTCTACACATTGACCTTATTCCAGGAGTGATTTTTCCAAATAAGGCAGCATACAGATTGACACCTCAAGGGAATTAAGAGTTCAAGAATCAAGTCCAAGAGTTGTTGGATAAGGGTTTGATCAGGGAAAGTTTGAGTCCATGCGCAATACCAACTATGTAGAATCCAAAGAAACATGGAGGATGGATAACATGCACAGATTCTAGAGCCATCAACAAGATAACCATCAGGTACAGATTCCATTTACCCAGAATGGATGATTTGATGGATTTCTTGAGTGGAGAAAATTATTTTTCAAACATAGACTTGAAGAGTGCCTATCGTCATATAAGAATGAGAGAAGGAGATGAATGTAATACAACATTCAAAACAGATGAAGGATTGTATGAGTGTCTTGTTACGCCATTTGGATTAACAAATGCCCCGAGAACATTCATGAGATTGATGAATGAGGTGCTCAAGGACTTGATTTGTAATTTTGTAATTTTGTATTTGGATGACATTTTAGTTTTCAGTAAGACTGAAGGAAAACATTTGAGACACTTGAAACTGGTGTTGAAGGGGTTACAGTAGAAGAAGTTGTTGATAAATATGAAGAAATTTTCATTCATGAAGAAACAAAATCACACACTTGGGTTTTTTGATCTCTTCAAATGAGTTGAAGAAGGATCCAGAGAAGGTGAGGGAAATCAAAGAATGGCCTTCTCCAAGAAGCATGTTTGAGGTAAGAAGTTTTCATGGTTTAGAATTTTTTTATAGGAAATTCATCAGGAATTTCAATAGCATTTGTTCTCCCATACTGGACACCATAAAGAAAAAGAACCAATCATTTAGTTGGACAGTAGAAGATGAAAAATGATTCATATTATTAAAAGAGAAGTTCACATAAGGACCAATTCTGGTTCTTCCAGACTTCAAGAAGACATTTCAGGTGAGATGTGACACAAGTGGAGTAGCTATTGGTGCAGTCTTGATCCAAGACAATAAGTTTGTTGCTTATTTCAATGAGAAGTTTAATGACACTAAGAGGAAGTACTCAACGTATGACAAAGAGTTTTATGTTGTAATACAAACTATGGAAAAATGGAGGCATTACATTATTCTAAAGGAGTTTTTATTGTATAGTGAGAATTGGGCTTTACATTTCATAACCATACATGAGAAGTTGAACCAAAGACATGTTAAATGGATAGAATTCATGCATAATTTTACTTTTGTTATTAATCCCATTAGTTTTAGTGCTAACAAGGTTGTTGAGGCTTTGAGCATGAGATGTCTGATTATGAAGGAATTTCAAGTGGATACCTTAGGGTTTAAATACCTTAAGGGGATATATAGTAAAGATCCATATTTGAAGGAGGCTTATGAAGAATGTGAAAACCCTTTTCTAAGGGACAAAAGATAGTGGATGGAATATTTGATACAAGATGAATTGTTTTTTAAAGGGAGTCAATTATGTATTTTGAAATGCTCAATGAGAGATAATTTGTTGAAAGAAAAACACACTAGGAGATTCACTTGACATTTCAGCCATGATAAGACTTATGCACAACTGAGTTCTTCATACCATTGTCCACGTATGAGGTCTGATGCGAAGAAATGCATGGAAAAATGTAGAGTCTGCTAGTATCCCAAGGGAAAGCAACAAAACACTGGTCTGTATCAGCCATTACCTATTCTAGATAGGTCGTGGGATGCTATAAGCATGGATTATGTGTTCGTATTACAAAGAACCCAAAAGGGGAGTGATTCCATATTTGTAGTGGTTGACAGGTTCTTAAATATGGCACATTTCATATCATTCCAAAAAACCAGTGATGCTACTCACATAGCCAATTTAGTTTTCAAGGAGGTTGTGAGATTACATGGCTTTCCCATAAGTATAGTCTCAAACAAAGATACCAAATTAATGGGACATTGTTGGAGAAATACGTGGAAGAAGATGGGGACATAATTCTCCTTCAGTTAAACATATCACCCTCAAATAGATGGACATACCAAGGTGGTAAATTGAAGCTTAGGAAATTTGCTAAGGAGTTTGGTCACTGAACATCACAGTTAGTGGGAACAAATCCTACCCCAAGAAGAGTTTGTTTATAATGATTCACCGAACAAAAGCACTGGAAGGAGCCCATTTCAGATAGTGTATGGGATTCATCCGAGAGGAATTTCAGAGTTAATAACTTTGGGACATTATGAGTTTCGAAGTGAAAAAGAAGAACACTTTGTTGTAGAGATGCAGAAGCTACATGAATATATTAAGGGGAAACTACATAAAAGAAACCAAAAGTATAAAAGTAGAGTAGACCAGAAAAGGAGCGAAGTAAAATTTGAAGTTGGAGATCAGGTTTTAGCGCATATGAGGAAAGAGATATTCTCAAAAGGGAAGTATAACAATCTGAAGATGAAGAAGATCGGACCTTGTAAAATCCTCAGAATTTTTTTTGCCAATGCTTATGAAATTTATCTGCCAGAGAATGTTGGAATATCAATAATATTCAATGTTACAAAACTATATCCTTATAGGATGTATGATACAGGAGATACAGATGGTCATGATGTGATTTGGTAGAAACAACAAATTCTCATAGAAGATAAGCCACAAATAGAGAAGATATTAGATTAGAGGATTGCTAAGAAGACCAAAAGGAATATTTATTAGGAGTATCTAGTTAAGTGGAAGGACCATCCATTAGAATATGCCAGTTGGATAACTGAAGTTGATATCTAGAAGCATGGAAATATAGTGCAGGAGCTCATGGACAGGATTCCATGAATTTTTTTCCAGAGGAGTATGATGCAGGAGAATCGTCAAAAATGTCCATCAATCTGAGTGGAGGATAACTCAGCATCAAGCACACGCATTCAAATTGTTTTGAGACCCAAGGAGAACACATCGATTTGATATTTTGAAAAGATTGTAATTAAAAGATATTTTAATGTTTTGAGGAAAGAACCATTGTATGAGATCGCAAAGGATTGTAATGTATTTAATAAGTTGTAGGAATGTACAACTATTGAGCAGTGACTCGTATCTGGGCTGTAAATTCCATTTATTATAATAATACTTAGTCATAGAATGTTTTAATTATGATATGATAACACTAGCATAGTCAGTAGGAAGGCTCGAGAATCCCCTCTGTGTATAAATATATGTAATCTATTCCCAAATGAGGTTGTTGAAGGTAATTGTATTTTGCTACTGAAGTTTATTGTAAATTGTTGTTAAGGAGAATTTGAAGATTTGCAAGAACTCTTTGTAAATGCTTTGCTGAAGGAATATAATAGAGGAAGATTGTTCTCAAATTCTAAGTTTGCATATCCATGAGTTAAATGGGTAATGTGTGTTATTTTCTTCTGTGTTTTATATTCCTGCATATGCATTTTATAATTAATTGAATGAACCTATAGTGTTCTATAAGTTTCAATTGTTTCTCTTCTGAAATACTGGTGCAACGAGTGCATAGTAGCCATGCAAGGAGTGTGAAGGAAGAGTCGTTTTAAGACTCAGAAGCTCATAAGAGATAATGTGAAATTGTGTATGGTGAGTGCAAGGAGTGCACATATACTCATCTAAGTATAAGTTATCTGAGAAATACCCATGCAAGGAGTGTACATGGTTGACACTTAGAGAAGTGTCAAAAACCTTCCAAGGGAGGCGAGTGCAAGGAGTTCACACCAAAATTCCTTTGAGACTTCAAGATTAGGAGACATAGCACAAAGTGTGTGTCAGGGTTCAAAACCATTCTATTATAAAATCTCAGGAGAAGTATCAGTAAAATTTCTTTAGGGGAGGGATTTTTGTGTGTTTGAAGAAGAACGGACAAGATCCATTCGGGAAGAGAAAATATATTCAAAACTATTAGATTGTGAGGAGTTGCGAGAGTATTAAGTCTTGAAGTCCTTCAGACTTCGTCAATTCAGAATATTTTGTTCGAGGAGTGAGAAGAAGGAGGAACCCCCAAAGTTTTGAAATCTTAAACTTGTTTGGAGTGTTGATCATCATGGACATGTGGTAGTGGATCATAGAATTTGGAAAAACACACCTTCGGGATGAAGGAGGCACTATGGTGAAGATTCGACGATCTCCTGAAGCTTCAAAGAGAAGAGCAGATCTCAACCATTGATATCAATGGGAATGCGGAAAAATATATTTTAGTCTGGAGGTCTAGTACTCTAGAGGGAATGGGTTAACGATTGTCCCATTTTAAAATTTTCTAAAGTCCCAAAGAGAATAAATCACCCCATTCATCGATCAGGAACTGGACACACGGAGGAAGGAGAGGTCTTTCGACATTTCAACGTTCGGGAGATACGAGGGGTCATGTTGTGTGAATTCCCAAACTCCTCAAGTCTGAAACAAATCTAAACCGTCCATCTGTCGGAACGATAGGCCCATCGATTTATTACTTGTGCGTATTTACCGATTCATCACTCTGAGATATTTGTGGAGAGGTATTTTGAAAATCCCCGAAGCCCGGAGCTGGGAAGCAGTTATAGATCGTCGATATGGTGGTGGAATAGAATCCATCCGATCATTTGGATTCAAGATTCGATGATCCAAGAGGATAGCACGTTGGAGAGGATAGGATCATCGAAGCCTGAAGTCCTAAATTCATTCTCCATCGTGGAATTTCAATGGAATCTGTGGACTGTTGATTCTTGTTGTTGTTCGACGCTTCGCCACTTTGGCGTTTGAAAGGAACTTGATGTAAAATTGTTGAGACTACCGAAGCCCGACAGTTCCAAAGTCCTAAATTATTCGGAGACATGAGTTTTATCCCAAGTTGTTTGCCCCATGGCCCCTTGTAAGTCTTGGATTGGCTTAGGGACCCCCCGAAAAGAATATTTTTCACTCGGGAAAGAAGGTTTGAGGCCTATGTGTTTGATTTAGAAGTCTCAACAAAAGCCTACGTGCTGATCCAGCTTTCAAATTTGATCGATCCTAGACCAGAAGGTTGTAGGACCCCAAGGAGTGGTTGGGGGTTTTCAGAAAGTGTTATCAAAGCCCAAATTGTGCTCTGTGTGAAGAAGAAACTGGTACCATGCCACCAAGGAGATGGAGGGACAGACCTGTAGTAAATCCAGTAATGGAAGAGGATATGAAGCAACTCCATGTGAGATTATATGCCATTGAGATAGTGTAGAGAAGAGAACCTGATGCTGGTGAAATCAACGAATATGAGAGTGAAGAAGTAGAAGCAGAAGGATTTGTAGGATAAGAAGCTGCAGAAGAGTGACTATTGATATTTTTTCTTAAAATGAGAGCTAGAGAAAAAATATAAATCCCAATGTATGAAGGAAACTTAGATGTTGAGGAGCTACTGGATTGGATAAGTTCTTTGGAAAAGTACTTTTATTATGAGGAGATCGATGATGAAAATAAAGTGAAGAATTTTTTGACCAGGATAAAGGGACATGCAATGCTATTGTGGGACGAACTACAAGCTGACAGAAGATGAAACGGTAAACAAAAAATCAAAAGATGGGATATAATGGTAGCTAAATTAAAATTTAAATTCATACCCAAGGACTATCAGATCAATATTTTTAGGATATTGTAGAACCTAAGACAAAAGGGCTTGTCCGTGAAAGAGTACACTAAAGACTTTTAGAGTCTAAACATCAGAGCAGGGCATTGATAGAGCAATGAAGAAAAAATTGCGAGGTATATAAATGGCCTGAGGTATGAGACTCAATATGAAATTAGCATGATGATAGTAAGAACATTGGATGATGCTTATAAGGTAATCATGAAGGAAGAAGATAAGTTGGAAAGGAAGAAGAATCAAAGAAACATATGAAAAAGTCCTAGAAAAAAAAATGACCTACCAAAGAGAAGTTCTAGAAGCCTAGAGATGAAACTGGAAACCATAACTGTCATACATAGAGAGTTGGAAGTTCAATAGGAGGATAATATGGTGGAATAAATTCCTTTTAGAGAGGAAGAGGAAGAGGTGGAGGAGGAGAAGTGAAATTCTATTCCTATGGAAAGACAAGGCATATGTCCTGGGAATGTCCTCAGAAAAATAATATGGAGGTGGAGAAGCTCACATTTCCAAAGAACATAAGAGGAATGTGGATGAATAAATAGTATAATAAGGAAGACCCCTTGTGATGAGGAAATTTATCATAAAACCAGAGAAAGTGGAAAAGGAGCCAGTTCATTGAAATGGTTTGTTCAGGACTGCTTGCAAGACCAAGGATAGGGTATGCAAAGTAATCATAGAAAATGGGAGAACTAATAATCTAGTGTCCACAGAAATGATGGAAAATCTGGATCTCGAGACAACTTCACATCCAATCCCATACAAGGTATCGTGGTTGTAGAAAGGACACCAAGTAATGGTAAGTTGACAATGCAAGGTCAGGTTAAAAATAAGAGGTTATAAGGATGTAATTTTGTGTGATGTTATACCCATGGATTGTTTTCATGTTCTGTTGGGAAGACCATGTAAATATGACAGCAATGTCATACATAATAGGAGGAAGAATACTTACACCCTTGGGAAGAATGGTTGTAAGAACATGTTGTTGCCAATAGAAGATAAGGGAGTCAATGAAGAATATATTCCTAACATACTTCTCATGGGTGGGAAGGAACTCTTGAACGAAGTCAAGAAAGAAGAAGAGATGTTGTTGTTGTGGTGAGAAAGTGCAAAGTCACCCTTACAAGCACTTATGTGGATCATCTTCTTGTGGAGATTCAGGAGATGTTGGATGAGTTTGTTGATATTGTGGTGGATGATTTACTTCATTATTTACCACCCATCATGAGTATTAGTGATCATATTGACCTTATTCCAAGAGAGATTTTTCCAAATAAGGAAGCATACAGGTTGACACCTCAAGAGAATGAAGAGGTCAAGAATCAAGTCTTAGAGATTTTGGATAAGGGTTTGATCAGGGAAAGTTTGAGTCCATGCATAGTAACAACTTTTTTGCGTCCAAATGATCCAAAAAGGATCTAGAGAAGGCTAAGAACAACTCAAAACTCACAGAGGAAACTCAGGACACTCAGACTGGCTTCAACAGATAGAGAAAGGGGAAAAAATCAAAGTTCCCAAAACTTAGTTAAAACGACATGAACGCGAAGAGCGCGTCGCAACATTTCCAACGATGCAAAATGATCGTCAAACGGAGTTACAGATCAAAAGTCATAAGTGGTCAAAAAGTCAAAAGGTCAAGGTGACACATGGCACCACTGTAAGGGTGACACGTGGTGCATCCGTAGAGATGACGTGACACAAATGAGTTGGCATGGGGATGACATGGCAAGGTCGTACAAGTCTGATGACAGACATGTGGGCCAATTAAGTTGTCACAAGTGGAATTTTATTGGAAAAATGGTATGGTGCCACGTGGGCCATTCATCAGTTTTCACATGGCACCCCTCCAGTGGTCAGTGATGGGTGTTCTATATGCGCTAAAACCCTCAATTAAATTGTCTACCCGGGGTAAGTAAACTTAGAGTTGTATCACTATATATACCAAGGCAGAAAATCTAGAGGAAGTGTAGTATAACTAAGGAGATGGTCTATCTAAGGGCTAACCTACTTAGGAAAATACTATCAATGAGAAAATCCTATCAAGGAACTTAAACTATTTACCCTAAGTAAGTTTTAAACAATGTATCGATGGATTGTCCTAAAGAAGTAAATGAAAACCCTAATTTGAACAATTTAACTTAATCAATCTAACAAGAAAAAACAAGTAATCTATTTAATCTATTCAACTCAATGAACAATAGAAACAACAAACTAATCTAATCAATCTATTCAAATTAATGGGCAGCAACAAGTAAACAAATAAGCAATCAAATAACTAATCTATGGAAACTTCTTCAACAAGAAAATTAATCAAAACTACTCAACAGACAACTAATCAAACTAATAAGCAAGTGAACTTTATTCTTAAGATAAAATCTATAATTACTTCTAATTTGCAAAGGGAAATCTTAACCTATTGAATTAAAACCATCATGAGAATATTCAAAGATTAATCAACAATTACTCTTAATCTACAATAACAAGAAACTTCAAATATAATGATTATGATTATGTCTTTAGTGTCTTATGACATCACGATGACATCTAACAATTAGTGATATCTCAAGAGGAATAAGTTCAATATTAACTTTTATAGTGAAATGAAAGGTATGTATCAAGAAATCTAACGATAACTTAGACATCATAGAAGGAATATCAACTATCCTGAAAATCCATGTGATATTTCCATTTTATGCATTAATCATCAACAATAAGAAAACACTATTCTATTTAATTTCAAATGCAATCTTATGCTAAGGTAAGAAAATTCACACAATTAAATACTTATAACAAAAAACTAAACTCAAACTCAAACTTCTATTTCGAATTGTAATTTAATTCTAGAATGGAAATTTCACGAAATAAACTAAACTAACCCTATTATTAACAATTCAAATTTCAAGTTAAAATGTGTATAAAAACATAATTTAAATTCTACTTCTACCTTAACATAAATAAGAAAACTAATTCTAATTCTAATTGATAAGCAAACTAAATAAATTCTAATTCTAATTGATAAGCAAACTAAATAAGCAAACTAGATAAGAAAACAAAGAATTCAAATCAAAGCTAGAAACTATTCATCCATCGAAACCTTGCCAAAGAAACTCTATATTCTGCATTAACTCAATATTTTGTTTTACTCAATACTTTGTTTTAATCATTCTACTTCAATCTGCATAAACTCAAACTATCATTTAATCACACAATGAGGTTAGTAGCTAAGCTTGCAAGCTATTACTAATTAATTAAAAAGATATAGCATATTAACATTATCCTTCACAAGCAACTTGTAAAAAGGAAATTGAAACAATTAAGCTATGAACAACAAACACACATGTAAAATGATAAAAATTCATATAATAGAAAATGAAAAAAATGACAATTGCACAAATCAAATACACAAGTTAACTAGCTAAATATTCACCTAGACCACTGGTGGGCCACCCAACAGGTCGTGGCTACTCCTCAACAGGGAATCAAGAGCTCAAGCAACACAATATTGGCATTTAAATTAAAAACACAGTCCTGCACAAGTTTATGGAAATGTCTTGAATTACACAACAAATACAATTCTAGCTTCACAATTCTTAACTTAACATTTTTCTAAACACTACTGTGGTATTTATAGCAGTTACATTTTGATAGGTCAACCTCCTCTAAAAACAACAAATTACATTAAATGTGCTAAAACTGCCTGTGGCTTCTAGAAACCAAACGAGCCACTCAATGCTCATCATAACAGCTCAATCCAAGATGTTAAGAGATTAGTAGTTGGAGGCCACGAGTGTGAGCAAAATCCATGTCATCAATTCGCCTAACACAGGCCATCGATATAACAATTGCCAACTCGCCCATGGTTTTAGTGTTGTATGGAGTGTCGGATGCAAAGTCGGATAAAGTACTGAACACAATGCCAGATGGAGTATCAGATGGGCTACTGGATGGAAAAACTCCATGCGATGTTTCCCCCTCACAAACATATCAAGCATTAGCTTCTTGTAGTCATTCAATCAAGCCAAATTAAACTCAAAATCATCACAAAACATCAATTACACGTACATGGCATAAGATATAATGATTTGCTATGAAATCCTTTCAAAACTTCTTCAAAATGGTTATTAATACATACATAATATCGGTAAAAAAGGATTCAATCAACATCATTAAACAACCAAATCATGATCCCTCCATTACCCCCACACCTAAGATTTTGCAGGTCCCACTGCAAACAAAAATCAATTGCCCCATATGACTAGACTTGTTGAGAAGGATTGGCTTTAGAATCTTCTCCCTCTTGTCCTAAATATTTTGTCTTGTACCTCTTATGATGTTTCAATTGTGCTCTGAGGTTGTGATTAGTATTGGTCATTTGATCAACCAATCATTGGAGGGAATTCACCTTTACTTGTATTATTGCATTGTCATGGTGAGGATTCTTATCCAAGGTCTTCCTCTCTTGCAATTGTTGTAGAAATTGAACATTTTCCTGTTGTAATTATTCAATGGCTGGAGTATGATCAGACATCTCAAAGGAGGGATTGGATCCCTTGAAGGATGTAGAGAGTCTATCAGTTTTGGGATCTGGGGTAGGCATCTATGAGGTAGGAGTAACAGGGGGTTTATGAGATGAAACAAGTTCAGATTTTGTCTCTATATGAGGCTCCAATTATTCTGTAGATACTTCCCTAAGTCTTTTGTGGGGGCTTTCGAGATCGAAGGATACTTGGATAGGGTCTGAAGTGGTTGGAGATTTTTCATAAGGTTTTCCTCTTGTAATTCAGGCACTTTTGTGAAAGGATCCTATCTTGAATCATTTATCTCCTCTCTTATTTGTGGGGACTACAGGGAAGTCTTGTTGAATTACCTCTTGTAAATTTTTGGGTGCAGGATCAATAGATGTTGAAGGCATTGGGGGTTTATCAATAGTCTTCTTAGTCTTCTTTCCTGATGAGGCTGCAGGGGTATCAACAAGTTTTCTGGTCTTTTCTTCTGGTAAAGGGATAGCTTCAGCAGGAGGGTTTGGATTCTTCAGAGAATGGGATTTGGATGGAGTAGAAATCCCTAGATCAAGTGTTTTCTTTCTAGTCTTGATTGTAAGACGAGGGTTTGAAAATTGGTAAATGAACTCATCCAATGTTTTCCCTTGTTTTTCCAACTCGGCTATAAAAAGTAGGCCATGGTGGAATAGGATGTTATGGGGATTGGTTACATTCATCTGTTCTTGGAAATACATCTTCTCGAGACTTCTTAAAAAGAAAAAAGGGAAATTCATAAAATGAGATAATAATCAAAAGTGGCAGGCTTTAAAAACGAAATATCTACCTTCACAAGTGATCATTCTGGTGATGAATATGTGAGGGTTAATTATCACCTATTTAATCCACTCCTTGGAATATCCCTTATCTCCAGAGATATTCTGAAACTTGGGTTTGAAGACCCTGTTATAGCTCACTCATGGAAATTGGTGGTGTTTAAAACAACGGTCTCCAACTCTTGGAAGCCTTCTGGCTGAGGCAATTGATTCCTCAAAGAACATGAACATGAGAGACCCGATGTGGTCCATCCTTCCATCGAATCCGAGGGAGAATTGCATAGAAATGTCGTCATCATGGCCCTGCAAATGAGCTAAGAATGGTCTCCATCTAATGCGAAGGAACACTTCCCTGCACTGTGTGAACTCGGGGATAGAAAAAAGGTCATCATAGTATGACAACTCATACCATTTGGGCATGGTGTAAGTGTGGAAAATGGACAAAGGTAGGAATTTGATAGAGGACAAGAACAATCAAGTCAAGGATGAACGCAATTAAGAAAAGGGAGAGCACAATTGATCAAAGGATGAACACAATGCATAAATGGGATAATGATTTGAGTGATCCCTCCATTTTTTAATGTGCCCAAGGTGGAAATGGTTGAATTCATTGATGAATTCATCACACACGATTTTCCATGTGTGAGCATGAGTGCATCGTTTTCGAATTCAAAGAGCATATTTTGGGAAGCGATCGTAATGATTAAGGAGTTAGTTCAATGTCCAAGTCTTCGAATTGGACATTTGATCATAAAAATGTTTAAGAATTGTATCATTTAATATCAATTTCCATTAACTAACTCCAATAAATTCAAATGATTCTTGGTTACCTGAAATCATGGACATTTACTGTGTCTATACGTATTGTTCGATCCTTCATATGGTGTGTCATATGACACCTCATATGGTATTTTAAATGGCACCTCATACAACACTCCATATGATATTCCTGTGCGAAATGAAATTTTTTCATCCTGTAATGGATGTTTTATCCATAACATTCAGTCTGAAAACGATTTTGATAGTCACAGTGAATAGGAGTAGAGGAAGGATAAGAGTTTTCTTGTTTTGTCATCATGCTCACACAATTCATTCCTCTATCTTTCACAAGGCATGTAATCTCAACTCTGTAATGAACATTTTGTAACGAAAATAAACCAGTTAAGTGGTTTGTTAAGGAAATGTACAGGAGTTTATAACACACATGGAATATTTAGCATTTCAAAAAAACAAAATAATTGTTGATGTAATATTCTATATCATTAAAAGAATACACAAACATTTTTAAAAATATTTTACTTCTTCTAGGAAGTGTTATCATTTGTCAACTCTTGAAACCCCTCCCCCGCACCTAAGTATTGTGACACCTCACAATAAAAAATATAGGAAACCAATCAATTCTCCCAATAGCCGAAGATTTACAGATTGTTCAGTGTAGAGATAAATTTCACATATCGGTCTGATGAGACGATTATATTATGGCCCCACCTATAGGATAGAACATCCTATATATAGTTAAGAAGAGGTAGGCGAGAGAGTTTTGATAAATTCTCAAAGTTAGTTCCCAATGGAAAATTTATGAAGTTCATTAACCTTATCTTAACCATAAATACTTCATGTCATCTTTTTCTACAAGTAATTCCGTACATCAGGACAAGTTTAAATTTATTATTTTTTGTCATATTATCATCCTCGCTAGGTAGAATGCCTCGCTTCCAACAAGCCTATTTAGTACTACGATAGGTTTACCTAGTCATACCACAAGCCGATACCCGCTGCCAGAAGACCTGTTTAGTATCCCGACGGGTTAGCCTCTTACACCCTCATAGGCTGACCCTCCATCATTTAAGATTTTAGTATAATATTTCTTTGTGCAAGAAGATGGGGGGACAGCTCTGAAAACAACTTTTTCCTCTTTTTTTTTTTTTAATTGGGATGGTATTTATGTTAGAGAATGACTTTCCGTTATATATTCCTTAGTTATTTTCTTGATGTAAGGGGTACTTAAGAAGACGTATCCTATCTAAAGATATGATATAATCAATCATTTTTAGTGTGTAGTGGATGGTACCATTGGGAAAGAATAGAAAGATATCTTTAGGCTCAACTCACTTTCTTCCTCTTTTTTGATGTTTCCATGGCTAACTGTTAATCAGACCTCCTTGTTACTCTTTAATAAAGATACTTAAATCACTTACTCGGGTTTCTTGGGAAAACTGCATGAGTGACCTCTAAGCTTGATGGTTACGGTATCACTTCCTTATATAGTGGTGAAGGTTTTCAAGACCAGTTGCTTCTTAATATGCCTGAAGAAAAAAAAAGATGAAAATCTTTGCAAAAATATGGCTAATTACAACAACTCATTATTCAATTGATGCTTAGTATACAATAAGGTTCAAATATAGCAATATTTTGAAGAAAAATACTTATTTTATATTTCCTTGAAACTGTCTACTCCTGGTGAAATAAATACCTATAGGAATCTCTAGAATTGTCTATCAACAAAATTCAAAATTATTTACATATGTACAGTTGGAAATTTAGAAAATATTCAAGAACAAGGGGAGACTTCCCCATCTATTAAGGCCAATGCCTTGTGAGATGACATGACCTGTAGAAAATATTCTTTGGAAATGGACATGTGATAAAGTTTGAGTCATTGTCCATTTACTACAAAGGATACTTGTCCATCATCAATTTTTTTTATTTTCATAGCTTCATTGTCATATATGGTGACTACCTCATAAGGACCCAGCCACCGAGTGGTGAGTTTTACTTTGAAGGTTTTAAATCGAGAATCAAACAAAAAATCCCAATCACCAGGTTGGAAGTGTTTCTTCTTAATAAACTTCTCATGCCACTTGCTCCTCTGGTTTTGGACTAATATTGTTCGTTAGATAACATCTTGCACGATCTCATCCAAATCATTTAATTATAGGGATCATTCTTTCTGAGCCTCTTCTAAGTTTAATCTCAATTCTACGAAAATACGGAAGGTCCTTACTTGAAATTCTATCGGTAGAAGTACTTATTTCCCGTACACTAGCTCATAAGCGGTATGCCCAGTGGTGTTTCTCCAGGTGGTCTGATATTCCCACAAATCCTCTGGAAGCCTATCAACCAAATCTTGATGATGTAATTAAATAGTCTTGGTTAAGATAGCTTCCATAAATTTTTTTGTAGACTCTACTTGACCATTATCTTGTGGGTGGTATGGAGAAGACTTGCAATGCTTAATCCCATATTTCTATGTTAGTTCTCTCATCAACTTGGAAGTGAATTGAGTGCCTTGGTATGTAACAATTTCATGAGGAACACCGAAGTGGGTAAATATGTTGTCATAAATGAATTCGACAACAAATTGCTCTATAGTCGTAAATAGGGATTTTTCCTCTACCCACTTGGTGACATAATCTGTACAAACCAAAATATATTTCTTCTTACGAGACATGGGTGAAATCGTTCCTACAAAGTCAAGGGCCCATTTCTAGAAAGGTTCTATCATAACTTGGGCATGCAAGGGAATTTCGTCAACTGACGTGGGTCTTCCTATCCTTTGAAAACTGTCACAACTCCTCACATACTTGGCAACATCCTTGAAAATTCTAGGCCAATAGTAACCTGAATGTAACACCTTATATGTTGTACATTTTTCAGAAAAATGGCCACCACATGGTCCATCATGAAAAATTTGTAGTATTTCTGGTACCTCATCCTCTCAGACAGATCCAACGATAATCAAATCAGGACCTATACGAAAAAGGTCATGGCCAACTCAAGAGTAATTGGCACTTTGCGTAATAATTCTACGTTTTTCATGATGTGGAAAATGAGATGGTAAATTCCTAGTAGCCAAATATTTTTCCATATCTACAAACCATGGGGTGTTTACAGAGAGGGAAAAAAGGTGCTCTTCTAGGAAAATATCATCTACGAGAATATCATCATCCTCATTTTTTATTAGTGAAATAAAATCAACTACCAAATTCTCCTTTCCAGGTCGGTCAAGAATGGTGATGTTAAACTCTTGCAATAACATGAGCCACCTAGTCACTCGGCCACTAGTTATGGGTTTATTCATGAGAAATCTAATGGAGGAAAGATCTGTATGTACAAATACTTCGTAACCTATGATTTAGTGGTGAAACTTATTGATAGCATGAACTACTGCCAAGAATTCCTGCTCAGTAATTGTATAGTTTAACTCAGCATGGGATAAGTTCTTTCTAACAAAATAAATGGAACAGGGTTTCATGTCTTCTTCATGCCCTAATACTCCTCATATTGTAGTGTCGGAGGCATCAGTGGATATATGAAATGGGAGATCCCAATCAGACAACTTAGATTTCAGGGTTTCAAAGGTAATTTGACACTTCTCAGACCAAAAAAAATCAACATCCTTTATTAACAATACAAACATAGGTGCAACAATCTTTGTGAAATTTTCAATAAATCGTCGGTAATAACCAGAATGTCCGAGAAAGATTCTCACTTCTTTCTGAGTTTTGGGGGATAGAATTATGATGACGACCTCAATCTTAGCAGGAATGAATTTAATCCCTTGAGATGAAACGTGATGTCCTAAAACCACTCCTTCAGTCAACAACATTTTACATTTTTCATGACTTAAAGACAGGTTCATTTCTTGGCATCTGATAAGGACTTTTTCTAAGTTATCTAAGGCTTCCTGGTAAGTATTTCCATATACTGTGAAGTCATCAATGTATACCTCCACACAATTATGAATAAGATCAACAAATATCCCTGGTACTTCTCATTGAAATGTGGCAGGAGCATTACACAATCCAAATGGTAAGACCCTATAGGCATAGGTGCCTCAAGGAAAAGTAAACGTAGTATTTTCCTAATCCTCGGGTGCTATGATAATTTTATCGTACCCTCTATATCCATCTAAAAATGAGAAATATTTCTTTCCAGACAGGGTAACCAAAACTTGGTCAATGAAAGGAAGGGGACTATAGTCCTTCAAAGTGGCCTTTTTAAGCTCCCGAAAATCAATACAAATTATCCATTTACCGATCACCTTCTTTGGAACCAATACAAGAGGGGATACCCATTTACTGTCAAATATGGTGGTGCAATACCCCACCTTAGCAGGTTTTGCACGACCTCCCGGTCCTAGGATCATTCTTAATCTTCCCCTTGAGTCTGATTAACTCTTTGATTCCCCGTAGGAAAATCGTCAACACAAAAGTGTTTATCCACAGGTCCTTACGAGTTACGCTTGTGAAAGCAATCACTAAGCACCAACTCTTACCCATGTGACAAGCTGATGTGACCATAATCTTCACCCAAAAGGATATTTTGGGTTTCACGACTTCGTGATCCAATATTTGAGTCCCTCTGTCCTGTTAATCCATGAAACTCTGAAATGGTCTAACGAAAAATTTATTCCTCCCTTGACTTCACTTGACGTGGCCTTCAATGCAATCTATTCCCCACATGTTTCAACACCTAGGGATTTTGCGTGTCAGTGAAATTCAATGCCACAACTCTCTTCTACCCGACAGTAGAAATCACAATGGCTTCTCGCTGCAAATCAACGGCTCTACTCTTCCCGCAATCTGTTGGTCCTGAATAAATCGGGACTTCGTGAATCGAGAGTTCGCAACTCTCGACTTGTTGATGGGCGAAAATGCACGCTCATCAATTGGAAGAGTGGATCTGGTCCAGGCTTGTCTAAATAACCCAAGCCATTTGGAATGATCCACCATGACAGGTTTAGCGGCTCCGTTGGCCGATCTAAGTCCTAAGAAATGAAAGAAAACTAAACTAAAGGAACTAATCTAAATGAGAAAAGAGAAACTACAACAAACTATATACAAATCTAATGCATATATACAGCTTACTAACTAATGCTATAGAGCAATTGCCCAACTTATTAAATGTTCATCTTATAAATACAATTAAATTTTAATCACAAATGTAGAATGTTTATAGAATACAAATTTGAATCGAAACTTTCAAAATCATTTGTAAAATATATTGTGACAGCGAAACTATTGTTTTTGATTTTTATAATTTTTATGGGAAAGGAATAAAATGAAAACTATCTAAGTTGAGCAATTAAAATAATAATAATCCTAACTGTAAAACTGAACTATATATCTATCTAAACTACTGAGAATTCTCGAATTCATTAACTACTAAATAACAAATAACAAACTAACCTGAAGTAATGCTTCCTATCTATCCTATGCACAGTAGTTGATTTAACTGTTTGATGGGAGGAAACCCGCACCAGATTCTCCACAAGCTTCTTGTAAACAGGAAGCAACAGTTCTCTTTGAATACAGATGACAGAAAAAACAAGACATAAAATGAAAACAATCTTAAAATTTATAGATCATCACATTTAGATAAATCCATGTGCGAAGATCTGTACAAAACAGTTCATTTAATGAAGAAGATAAACCTTTACTCATCAAATTGAAACAAAGTAATTGTTGTACTAAAAATGAGATACATAAGATATGGACAGAATTTAAATCACAACGCATTAACCTGTAATAAGTCTTGATATCTAAAGTAGTCAATGACTTGATCACAAATTAAAATGCACAAAACTTGAACGAAAGTATGATAAATTGAACGCTAAAGATGTTAAAAAAGAGCCACTTCCATTTGAGTCTGTATCATCATAAATCCATAGTATTTGTTCTCCCAATAGTGATGGGTTCATTACAAAAATAAATGAGTATATAAAGGCCATAGGGTAAAACATCCCTGTGGGAATTATCAAAAACAATTTACAAAAAATCTGGGAACAATCTCCCAAGTCTCTATTTCTTCCTATCACTAACAACTTAAAACAAAACTATATCACAAAATGTATGTTCTAAACTTCCACAGCATGTCCAATTTGCCATTGAAATTCGTAGGTACCTATAGGTGGACACGAATAAACAAGTTTAGATAATGTTTTATTTATAAAATTAACAAAAATCTAAATGTTAAGACTAGCTACAGAATCTCACGATTCTGTAGCTGGTCTTATTTGCAAACATAACCGTTTTAAATCAATCCAAACGATAAAAAAAAATATTCGAACTATTAAACAAATCTTTAATTACTAATTGAAAACCAAGCAAATCATTCACACCAAAACAAACCAAAACTTTTATGCAAAATCTGAACAAACGAAATCGTAATTGAATCCATTTCAATCGAAACAGACTGTAAACGAATATCAAACAAATATTTGGTACAAATTCAATATAGATACAATATGTCAATCCAACACTTAACATAATCGTTTTTAAAATCCAAAACTAACAAAGTTGTTTTTTCGAATCAATAGATTGCATTGTATTTCTCAAACAAATATTTGATATTAATGCATCGCATACACAAAAGATTATGCTAATTCAAACATTAGAATCCTTTCTGGATCAAACCAAACAGAACTAAATCGAACTAACTCAGGGCCGACATGATCATTATACTAATTCAAGAGAAATCAAATTGTGTTAAATCAAAACACAGCTATATGATTTTAGCAAACAAATCTTCAATGGAAACATAATTCAAAATGAAATCAAAATAACATAATCGTTTTTAAATCTATTTAAACAAACAGAACTAAATGGGAGCGAACAGAATCGGCTAACCAAATCATTCAAAATTGATGTTGAAATACATACCTGGGCTGTAGAAAAACGATTTGGTCAGGATAACCTTGAGTTGACAAAGGCGTAGCTACCTCGACAATTCTGAAGACAATTGAACCCGTAGTCTTTTGCTTCTTCTCGTTGGTTTGTAGCCTGTCGTTCTCCTTTGACAACATAGTAAATCATTCCTCTAATGATTTAATCTTAGATTGCAATAGGGGAACATCAGTGTAATAACGTTCAATCCAAGAATTGCATTGAGCACACGGTGATTGATCGGGCCTTGGCATTACAGGTGAGGGCTCTTTCAAGTTACCAGGGGTCCCACTGTGAAGCTTAATTCCCGGGAAGTTAGGGTCATTCTCGAGGAACGAGGGTAGATTGGAAACATAGTCATAGGGTTCCACAGAACAGAGGCCATGAGAGTAAGGGTATTCCTCAGCCAAGAAGCGTTCAATCTCAGAGTCCGAGTCCTCGCTCAGAACAACAGGCTTCTGGTCAGTGTTCTGTTTCGGCTTGTTTCGAGCACATCTAGATATCCATTGTTCATTCTTATTTCCCCTACTGTTGAGACCAATATCACCTTTTCCTTTCTTCCTTATAGGCCTCTTAATGGTCTTAGTATTGTCTTTAGCACATGGGTTGGCCATGGTATCGGGTAGGTCAATGTTGGGGTAATTCGAGGGTTTGACAAGGGGTAGAAGGGTAGGAGGTGGCACGGCAGGCCCAACCAGGGTTTCAGTGACCACAACCTTGTCCACTAGAATAGAATCGGGAGTGGCAAAGCCATTCCTTAATAGGAAGGCCTGCCAACAGTCACCACTAAGCTTCAAATGATGAACGATAATGATTTTGATCAAGCAGTGATGGAAAAGGCTGCTATCAGCCTTCTCACACTTAAATCGTTTGGACATTTTGTAAATACTGCGTAGGAGATAGTGCGGCATATTCAGAGGGTAGTCTATGAAATTCATTAGCAACCGAAGATGGTAAAGGAACACCAAACCATAACGAATTTCGCAAGTCATGAATTAATTAACAATGGCTAAAAGATCATGCCATCTGGACTTGAGGGTAGTGACAGGCATACCTCTATCACAACTAACAATCTTCCTCGATGTGAATAGGAGCGGCCACGACACCTCGTCCACTTTTGAATTATTAAACCACCTCTGCCCTTTAGCTGGTAAGCCTGTAGACGAGGTGAGGAATTCCTCATTTAGCTCAAGTTGGATATCTCTGACCTTATTCCTTCATCTGTCGAACATGAGGGAAAACTGTTGGGTGACCGCAAGGTTGAAACCCTGAAATTTTTGGATAAAAACTAGCCAACCACTATTCTCCAGGTCTTCGTGAGCATTGTCAAATAGCATGAGCGTTTGGCTACCATTAGGTTATATGCGCACCACAGGTGCCATAGGAGAGAGCACACAGTGGGAAGGTAAATGGACAGGGGTTTGGACAGGGTATACGCAGGATCAAAAGCTCAGAGATTTTCCCCAAAACCAACAAAGGCAACCCAAGATACAAGGCAGGCATTAATGCCTAAGTGTGCGAGGGTAGTGGAACGAAACAATCCCATGCAAAATATTCATATTGAATGTACAATTGACGGTGCTATGGTGATTCAAGTGACTATTGGCATGTGTTAAAAACAACGCCAATAAAACAACCATTAAAAACTGTGATAAGTCGACCCGAATATTTGCACAACAATAGTGTTTGCATGATTTAAAACCAAAACAATGTTTCGAATATATCACCAAGGATTCGATCATAAAATGTATGCTTTGTATGAAACCATTGCACTAAGGGTCTAATCACAATGTTAATGTGTTGTTATGAAACCATTGAATTCGATAAAATACAATAGAACATCAAACCACCATCGAATCAAGGACTCAATCACAATCATTAGAATATCATCACAATCTTATAAAAATGAAGTCATATTAACAACAAAAAAATGCCAAATGAGTAAAGGTTTTGGTGTCTTGCCAACTGTGTGACCATAATTGAATTGGAAATGCAATGAACACATAGACAAGGGTAACCATAATAATCCAGTGATGATTTTAATGCCATCGACATGACTTCGAACTCAAAGTTTTCACGCTTGCAGTCGTGAAAATGAGAACAAAAGGTAGGTGTGCAAATGCGCAAGATAATAGTGTTGTTTTATTCAAAAGATTGCGATGAGAATCAAGGGTTCTAAAAAACTTGTGTAGGCAGCTTATAAAGATAGGATAAAAATGTGAAATGGCTGCCAACAATGGCGACACACTAGTAGAAGAAGTTATCTCTGCCAAAAGAACAAATTCAGATTATGATAATAAGAATAATTCCAACTCAAAAACAACCAGAAAATTGTTTAAACATCATCATTAATCAAATATTCCAGCAGTGCTTAAAGGATGAAAACTGATAACAGTATTAAGACAACCGAGCCACGATATTAAAGATAAAATCTCCAATACTATTGATAGAGCCACTGCTGCTAGCAGGCGTCCATAGCCTCGACAGAGTTGTCATTTAACCCACTCTGATATCTGTGTCCTGCTAAGAAGTTCCAGATCAAAATAAAGGACATTTTAAGGTCAAGTTATCTCATATTTGCAAATTTTTGTATACCCGACATTGCTTCGCTACCAGCGGGCCTGTTCAGTACCCCAACAAAGTTGTCTTGGCATCATACATGCATTTACCCGATGCCAGCATACCTGTTCAACATCCCGGTGGGTTTACAAGCACTTCCCACAGCTCTTTAATGATTTATATGGTTTTTTAAAGATATATAATTGAGTGGGGTGACGCTGAAAATTATGATATTTTGACATATTTTTTATAGACCTTGAAAGATTTTTTTAAAACTGTCCTTCATTAAGATTTAGAGATGGTTTTTTTACAAAACCAACCTTATAAGGCAGGGAGACATCTTCTGAGTCATTCCCTTAAGGAACAGGGACAACGTAAAAATATAATGGATGATCGTGACAGGCTTCTCTCAAAGATCGAAATCAGTTAACTTCTTTCAAACAACAGTCTTTGCTCAACATAGATATAAATTTCATAAGTATATAATTGATGTTTAGACAATTCTTTAGCCATTTCAGTGAAAGAATTTTTTGTTTTCTTTGTCTGAACAGTTCAAAATGCAGGTATGCATATAAAAACAAAAACTGATAAGCGCAAGGGGAAAAATCAAAACCAAAACAATAAAAGAAAAGAAAACAAAAGAAAAATATTTACACAGTATACACAGGGTTGTCGTCAAGCGAAATATATTTTCAGAGCTTGGCCATCCACTGGATAGGTTTCTGGCTGTCCCTCTAGACTCTGTAATCGGAAAGAGCTGGGACCCAATTTCTCAGAAATTAAAAATGGTCCAAGCCATAAGTTCTGAAACTTCATGTGCTCCCCCTTTCCCTCATGCGGTTTGTCCCATTTCAAGACAAGGTCACCTACTTCGAAGTTCCTATCACAGGAAGAGTTGGAATCAAACTAGATTTTGACCACTAGTTGATGCTGATCTAACTTACGTTTAGCTTGAGCTCTTACCTCTTTTAGTTTCATTAAAGTGTTAATTCGGTTTTCCAAAGGGGGACAATCTTCCTCTTGTATTTTTTGTGATAGTTGTAGTGAGGGAAGAAGAATATGTGGTGGCAGAATTGCTTCTCTTCCATAGACGATAAAGAAGGGAGAGTTACCTACAACATTTTTTGGTGTTACCCTATCAGCCCAAATTGCGTTTAACAATGCATTATGCCAGTTTTTATGATTTTCAGATACCGTTCTCTTGATGATTTTAATCAATTTCTTATTTGTTGATTCTGCCAATCCATTGGCCTGGGGGTAATAGATGGAAGAATACTTCAATTTAATTCCTTTTTCTAGAGCGAATTCGCTCATCTCAAGAGATGAAAAATAAGAAGCGTTATCGAATACTAAACAGTCAGGGATACCAAAACGAGTAATAATATTTGAATTTAGAAAGGCAATTACCTGACTGGTATTCACAATTCTTAATGCGGCAGCTTCAGACCACCTGGTGAAGTAATCTGTGGCTGTTATGATAAGCTTATGCTGTTGTGAGGATGGCAGATTGATTGGACCTATAATATCAAGACCCCATTGTTGAAAAGGGGAGTCTATTGAGACAGGCTGTAAAGGAAAGGCTGGTTTCTGTAACCGACCTGATGCTTTTTGACAAATAATACACTTGCGGCACAAGGCATGGGCATCTCTAAAAAGTGTGGGCCAGTAATAACTGGCTCTCAAAACTTTATGGGCAGTGGTTTCACCACCAAAATGCCCACCAGCTTCTCCTGCATGCAATTCTAGTAAGACTTTTTCTACTTCATATTTGTCAAGACAGGGCATTAGTACTCCATCAAAATTTTGACGAAACAAAATACCATTAATCAAATGAAAGGAGGAAGATTTTAATCTTAAATCTCTTTTTTTAGTGGAATCCAGGTGATGGGGGGGTGACCCATGTTCAAGACAGAATTTTATATTGTCATACCATGGATTGACAGAGTTTTGTGCACAGTAGATTGCATTTTGATTGTGCTATCCTAGGTTTGACATATCATTTTCTTCTTTCTTTCCTACTGCTGAATCAACAACTAACTTGCATAACCCTTGGCCTCTCACTATTTGAGCTGGGGTGATTTCTATGTTGTACTCCTGCAAGGAGGTAACCCAGTTTGCCCTCTTTTCACCTAGTTCTTTCTACACTAACATATTTCTGACGGCTGGGTAAGGAACAATAATTTTCGTCCTAGATTTCAAAAGATAAGATCAGAAGTTCTTGACTTCTTTAAAAATAGCATAGGCTTGTTGATCTACCACTGGGTAATTAAGTTCTGCACCTTTGAAAGCAGAGTTCATAAAGGCAATGGGTACTTCATTGTTTTCAACATTCTTTTGAGTTAGGACAACAACGTAGGAGCAGTCAGAAGAAAAAGTGTAGAGCGTGAAGTCTTGCGAAAAGTCGGGGCTCATGAGAGAAGGAGCGTCTATTATGGCCTTTTTTATTACATGAAAATCTTAGTTTTCTAGGGTCCCCAATGATATTGTGTGTCTTTCTTAATTAAATTCTGTAAAGGTCTCACCATCTCGGAGAAACTGGGAACGAATCTCTTGATGAAGTTTATCTGTCCTAAGAAAGACTACATAGACTTTTTGGATGAGGGAAGGGGGAGTTTTGAGATGAATTGAGTCCTTTTAGGGTCGATAATCATCCCTTTGCTTGACATAATAAATTCTAAGAGTTTACCTTTTTCTACTGCGAAGATAGATTTTTTAGGATTCAAGGAAATGTCGTATTTACGACATCGTTGTAGAATGGCTCTTAAATGAGCTAGATGATCGGTTTTGTTTTTGGAAAATACAGTAACATCATCTAAGTAAACTACGATGGAATGATTGATTAAGCCTCGAAAATCCATGTCCATCGCTCTCTGGAAAGTGGCACCGGCATTAATCAGTCCAAAGGGCATTTTCCTATAAGCGTAGGTGCCCCATGGAGTGCGGAAGGTAGTTTTAAGTTGGTCTGGAGGAGACATCAGGACTTGGTTGTACCCTGAAAAACCATCCAATAAGGATAGTCTCTCAGAACTAGATACCTATTGAAGGATCTATTCCATAGGTGGAACAGGGTAGTTGTCTTTATCCGACGCTCTATTAAGGTTTCGGAAATCGACGCATAGTCGAATTTCCCCACTTTTCTTCCGGGCAGGGACAAGGTTAGAAACCCATTGCATGTGCCTAAATGGGAAAATTATCTTAGCATTTAGGATTTTATTTAATTCTTTTTTGACGGTCGGTTAGATCTTAGGGTGCATTTTTCTTAATTTTTGTTGAAAGGGAAAGGTTTGGGGTTTCATAGGAATGACGTGTTGTATGATGTTAGCGTCGAAAGTTTTAAGGTCATCATAGGTCCATGCAAAAACATCTTTAAATTCTTTAAACAATTTAATATATGTGGATTTTTCTTGTTCAGAACACCCCACCCCTAAATTAATGCATTGTGGATTGTCATCAGTTCCCAAGTTTACTTTTTCATATGATAACGAGGAACTATTTGTTTTACAATTGATCGATTTTTTGAATTTATCTTGAAGATCGTAAAATTTCTCTAATATAACTAGAGATTTAGGGATCGAATTTACCATGTTCGATGAAGATTCAAGAGTTCTCGGATCTGGTATTACCGTGAAATCGTGCAAATTGTCATCATGAGTGCATTCGTCAATCACCGCGCCTTGGAAAGTTTCTTCCATATGCAGGAAGCTAATAATCTGTTGATCGTCATTGAAGACTCTCCAATTCGTGATGTTGTCGGGAATGGATGGCCTGAACAACAGTTCGACGGAGAATGCATTCAGAGACAAGCCTTCTGCAGGAAAGAGTTTTGAAGCTACGTTAGCTAATAGATCAGCTTCAGAATTATTCAATCTAGGAATAGAATTTATATTGAAAGCATAAAACTTATTCATTAAATTCCATACCTCAGATTGGTAGCTTTTAAGATGCAGAGACATATAGTGGATAGAATCTCTTACCTGTTTAACCATGATTTCAGAATCGCCAAAGACAGTCAAATTTTGAATGTTCATATCTAAAGCTTTTCTTAGGCCCTGCAATAAAGCCTCATATTCTGTTGTGTTATTAGTACATTCAAATTCTAGCCTACATGCAATAAGGGTTTTGTTACCTGCCGGATCAATAATAACACAACATGCATGTGCTCCTTCTTTGGACTTTGACCCATCAAAAATAAAGAGACCAAATTTGATTTTTATCGGGTGCATGAGACCATTGTGTAGAAGTTGTTGGCTACACATATACTACAATCTCGAACTTTTGTTCTGGGTTGGTGATAGCTGAAGTCTCGGCCATGAAATTACCGAAAACGGTATCCATCCCTTGTATTTCAGGTGAATCAGCAAAAGGTGTAAATGGTTCATTGGGATCATTCAAATCTGTGACCGTGAACTTAAGGTAGCATTCACGATTTACCTTGATTTTGTTGGGCTTGCCATTCTCGGGCAGCCACAGGTGAGACCAATCTGTCGCGAAATAGCCGTGTAGCTGCTTCGACCAGTCTCTGCTTAGAAACAAACCATAAACTTCTGGAATATCCACCACAATAATATCAATCACTTTATGAACTTTGGGGTTAGACGATAATCTTATAAGCACATTCCTTAATTTGCCTATGACTTTAACACTAGTTCGATCAAGTTGGATGATTTTTAAAGTGGATGGTTCAACTTCAGTATTAATCTTCTAACATACAGACCATGGCATCACATTGGATGATGCTCCTGAATCTACCATACAATTGTGCACGTTTTTATTAAAGATTTAGAAAGTTAACAAAAATGGAGGTACATTTATGCGAGTACTAAGGGTGGAAGCTTGTGGCATTTTACTCGCAGTCTCTAAAGATAATTTATCTACATTTATTACATTATTTATAGGAAGACTTCCTTTATCGTGAGGCTCAAGATTATTTTTAGTGGAAGTCTTTTGAGGAACTTTGTTCTGAACAACCTTGTTACTGTTTGAATTACCATTTTTTCTATTCTCCGCGATATTCAGTAACATTTTTTGCAGTAGAAATGGAAATTTTAATAATTCATAAACATAAATGTTAGCCTTCAACTTTTTTAGATCTTCAAATAAATCATAATCTAAGTTGGGGTTTACATGACTCTGTTTAGTCTCAGCTGGCTTAGATTGTTTCGGTGGCAAAGTCGTAGTTCTTTCGGAAGAAGGTTTGTTTGTTGTCTTACTCCTAGTATTGTAGGGATGTACCGTCTCGAAGTTAGCTTGAAAAATGTTATCCGAGAAGTGTCCAAAAATGTTCGGAGAAGATTATTCTTCTTCAAATGTCTCTTGTTCAACTAACTCCTAAGTAATCTCAGGAGGCATCAAGTTATCCTGAACTTCTAGAATTGTTTGAAGGGCGAATTGCAGACTTTCTAGATTTAGGCCCTCAGTATTTGGATTAGGTTGGTTGGTGGGAAAAGGCTTCCTGAATGGGGGTTTGTAAGGCCCTTTGCTTGAAGAAGCTTCTTCGTCCGTCCTTTTCAAATCTATAACTTGATTTGACAATTTTTGAACGACTTTAGTTAAGTTTTCTAGATCCGAGCTTTCAGGTTGTGTTTTATTTTGAGCAGGTCTAGTGAGGATTTCAATCTTCTTTTTGGAAGATGAACTAGTATCTGTTTCGTTGCTAGTAGTGTCTTTTAAACTAAGGATGTCCTTTTCAATCTGGCTGGCCTCTTCAAAGACCTCTAACAACGTGGCTTTCTTAGATCGTTTTACCCAAATGACTATACTTTGATGCAAGGCTTTAGTATAGTATGGTATGATAAGATTCTCAGTAGGCATTGAATCCATAGGGATTCAGTTCTTAAGAGTTAAGAATCTTTGGTTAAAGTCTTTAATTTTCTCTTTGGGATTCATTCTTAAACTAGAAAGCTCCATGACTAGAACTTCTGGGGACTTATCATCTCCGAACTTCTCAAGAAAGAAGGTTTTGAACTTCTCCCAAGACACGATAGTATGGGGTTGCTGGGAAAAGTACCAAGTAGAGGAATTGCCCTCGAAAGTGTAGGGGAACAACCTACAGACTACGTCTTCATGATCGACATTATGAAGTCTAATGGCTAACATAAATTTTTTAATGTGATCTTCGATGATTTGTTTAGAGTCAGGGTCAAACTTGGGAAGGCACTTCTCTGGATGTTTGGGTAAGGGATGCTGAGACCCGGGTACGGATACTGCATCTCGATCGAGCCAGGGTCTAGCAGGATTGTTCTGGTTGGCCATTGGTGTAGGTAGTGTGGAAGGCTGAGAAGGGGAACTGCCTTCGTCAGAAAATTATTCTCCAGAAGAAGAAGGAGGTGATGGAGGTGGTGAGGGTGTTATTTCAGATCCTCCTGCGGCAGAAATGAGGATTGGATCTGTAGGGTTTAAAGTGAGGTTAGTGCCTCCAAGTTGTTCTCTGATATCAGAGAAATCTAAAGGTTGTTCCAAGGGCCGATTTGGCTTCCTTAAACGGGCGAAGGCACTATGTGTTCTTAAGAGAGATTGGTGGACAATCTCCTGTATGTCACCACCTGTAGGATTTGGGGTTGCTGGTTCAACTGTAGATCGTCGTTTGATGTGGTTGTTGTTTGAGGGACGATGTTGTCATTTGAATGACTTCTTGTCACTATAGGCGAGCGGTTAGGTGGTGGAGGAGTCTTACGACCACCTCGTGCCATTAATAATTTTCAGGCCCTCCTTCTAGTGCGATTTGTTGATTGGCGAAAATGAACGCTCACCAACTGGAAGAGTGGATCTGGTCCGGGGTTGTCTAAATAAACCAAGTTGTTTGGAATGATCCACCCTGAAAGGTTTAGAGGCTCCATTGGTCGATCTAAGTCCTAATAAACGAAAGAAAACTAAACTAAATGAACTCATCTAAATGAGAAAAGAGAAACTACAACAAACTATATACAAATCTAAAGCATATATACAGTTTACTAACTAATGTTATAGAGCAATTGCCCAACTTATTAAATGTTCAGCTTATAAATACAATTAAATATTAATCACAAATGTATAGTGTTTACAGAATACAAATTTTAATCGAAACTTGCAAAATCATTTGTAAAATATATTGTGACAATGAAACTATTGTTTTTTATTTTTATAATTTTTATGGGAAAGGAATAAAATGAAAACTATCTAAGCTGAGCAATTAAAATAATAATAATCCTAACTGTAAAACTGAAATATATATCTATCTAAACTACTGAGAATTCTCGAATTCATTAACTACTAAATAACAAATAACAAACTAACCTGAAATAACGCTTCCTATCTGTCATGTGCACAGTAGTTGATTTAGTTGTTTGATGGGAGGAAACCCGCACCAGATTCTCCACAAGCTTCTTGTAAACAGGAAGCATCAGTTCTCTTTGAATACAGATGATAGAACAAACAAGACATAACACAACAACAATCTTAAAATTTACAGATCATCACATTTAGATAAATCCCTGTGCGAAGATCTGTACAAAACAATTCATTTAATGAAGAAGATAAATCTTTACTCATCAAATTGAAACAAAGTAATTGTTGTACTAAAAATGAGATAAATAAGATATGGACAGAATTTAAATCACAACGCATTAACCTGTAATAAGTCTTGATATCTAAAGTAGTCAATGACTTGATCACAAATTAAAATGCACAAAACTTGAACGAAAGTATGATAAATTGAAAGCTAAAGTTGTTACAAAAGATCGACTTCCATTCGAGTTTGTATCATCATAAATCCATAGTCTTTGTTCTCCCAACAGTGATGGGTTCATTACAAAAATAAATGAGTATATAAAGGCCACAGGGTAAAACATCCCTGTGGGAATTATCAAAAACAGTTTACAAAAAATCTGGGAACAATCTCCCAAGTCTCTATTTATGCCTATGACTAACAACTTAAAACAAAACTATATCAAAAAAAGTATGTTCTAAACTGCCACAACATGTCGAATTTGCCATTGAAATTCCTAGGTACCTGTAGGTGGACAAGAATAAACAAGTTTAGATAATGTTTTATTTGTAAAATTAAAAAAAATATAAATTTTAAGACTAGCTACAGAATCTCACGATTCTGTAGCTGGTCTTATTTGCAAACAGAACCGTTTTAAATCAATCCAAACGATAACAAAAATATATTTGACCTATTAAAAAAAACTTTAATTACTAATTGAAAACCAAGAAAATCAATCACGCCGAAACAAACGAAAACTTTTATGCAAAATCTGAACAAACAAAATCGTAATTGAATCCATTTCAATCGAAACAGACTATAAACGAATATCAAACAAATATTTGGTACAAATTCAATATAGATACAATATGTCAATCCAACACTTAACAGAATCGTTTTTTAAATCCAAAACTAACAGAGTTGTTTCTTCGAATCAATAGATTGCATTGTATTTATCAAACAAATCTTTGATATTAATGCATCGCATACACAAAAGATTATGCTAATTCAAACATCAGAATCATTTTTGGATCAAACCAAACAGAATTGAATCGAACTAACTCAGGGCCGACCCGATCGTTATACTAATTCAAGAGCAATCAAATCATGTTAAATCAAAACATAGCTATATGATTTTAGCAAACAAATCTTCAATGCAAACATAATTCAAAACGAAATCAACATAACAGAATCATTTTTAAATCTATTTAAACAAACAGAACTAAATGGGAGCTAACACAATCGGCTAACCAAATCATTCAAAATCGATGTTGAAATACATACCTGGGCTGTAGAAAAAAGATTCGGTCAGGATAACCTTGAGTTGACAAAGGCCGTATCTACCTCGACATTTCTAAAGACAATTGAACCCATAGTCTTTTGCTTCTTCTCATTGGTTTGTAGCCTGTCGTTCTCCCTTGACAACACAGTAACTCGTTCCTCTAATGATTTAATATTAGATTAAAACAGGGGAACATTGGTGTAATAATGTTCAAGACAAGAATTGCATTGAGTATACAGTGATTGATCGAGCCTTGGCATTATAGGCGAGGGATCTTTCAAGTTACCAGGGGTCCCACTGTGAAGCTTAATTCCCAGGAAGTTAGGGTCACTCTTGAGGCACGGGGGTAGATTGGAAACATAGTTGTAGGGTTCCACAGAATAGAGGCCATGAGAGTAAGGGTGTTCCTCGGCCAAGAAGCGTTCAATCTTAGAGTCTGATTCCTCGCTCAGAATAACAGGCTTCTGGTCAGTGTTCTGTTTGGGCTTGTTCCGAGCACATCTATATATCCATCATGCATTCTTCTTTCCCCTACTATTGACACCAGTATCACCTTTTCCTTTCTTCCTTACAGGCCTCTTAATGGTCTTAGTATTTTCTTTAGCACACGGGTCGTCCATGGTATCAGGTAGGTCAATGTTGGGGTAATTCGAGGGTTTGACAGGGGGTAGAAGGGTAGGAGGTGGCACGACAGGCCCAACCAGGGTTTCAATGACCACAACCTTGTCCACTAGAATAGACTCGGGAGTGGAAAATCCATTCCTTAATAGGAAGGCCTACCAGCAGTCACCATTAAGCTTCAAATAATGAATGATAATGATTTTGATCAAGCAGTGATGGAAAAGGCTGCTATCAGCCTTCTCACGCTTAAATCATTTGGACATTTTGTAAATACTGCGTAGGAGATAGTGCGGCATATTTAGAGGGTAGACTATGAAATTCATTAGCAACCAAAGATGGTAAAGGAACACCAAACCATAACGACCTTTGCAAGTCACGAATTTATTAACAATGGCTAAAAGATCATGCCATCTGGACTTGAGGGTAGTGACAGGCATACCTCTATCACAACTAACAATCTTCCTCGATGTGAATAGGAGTGACCACGGCACCTCGTCAACTTTTGAATTCTTAAACCACCTCTTCCCTTTAGCTGGTAAGCCTGTAGACGATCTAAGGAATTGTTCATTTAGCTCGAGTTGGATATATCCAACCTTAGCCCTGCATCTGTCAAACGTGAGGGTGAACTGTTGGGTGACCGTAAGGTTGAAACCCTCAAATTTTTGGATAAAAACTAGCCAGCCACTATTCTCCAGGTCTTTGCGAGCATTGTCAAATAGCAGGAGCATTTGGTTGCCATTAGGTTCTATGTGCACCATAGGTGCCATAGGATAGAGCACACAGTGGGCAGGGTAAACGAAGAGGGGTTTGGACAGGGTATATGCAGGATCGAAAGCTCAGAGATTTCCCCCAAAACCAACAGAGGTAACCCAAGATACAAGGCACGCATTAATGCCTAAGTGTGCGAGGGTGGTGGAACGAAACAATCCCATGCAAAATATTCATATCCAATGTACAATTGACGGAACTATTGTGATTCAAGTCACTATTGGCGTATGTTAAAAACAATGCCAATAAAATAACCATTAAAACCTGTGATAAGTCAACCCGAATATTTGCACAACAATAGTGTTTGCATGATTTAAAACCAAAACAATGTTTCAAATATATCACCAAGGATTCGATCATAAAATGTATGCTTTGTATGAAACCATTGCACTAAGGGTCTAATCACAATGTTAATGTGTTGTTATGAAACCATTGAATTCGATAAAAAACAATAGAACATCGAACCACCATCGAATCAAGGACTCAATCACAATCATTAGAATATCATCACAATCTTATAAAAATGAAGTCATATTAACAACAAAAAAATTCCAAATGAGTAAAGGTTTTGGTGTCTTGCCAACTGTGTGACCATAATTGAATTGGAAATGCAATGAACACATAGACAAGGGTAGCCATAATAATCCAGTGACGATTTTAATGCCATCGACATGACTTTGAACTCAAAGTTTTCACGCTTGCAGTCGTGAAAACGAGAACAAAAGGTAGGTGTGCAAATGCGCAAGATAATAGTGTTTTTTTATTCAAAAGATTGCGATGAGAATCAAGGGTTCCAAAACAATTTTGTAGGAAGGTTATAAAGATAGGATAAAAATGCGAAATCGCTGCCAACACGACTCTGAGTCACAACTTTCTTCCACACCCTGAATTCCGAAACGACAAAACTCAAGCACGAGATCAATGACTCTCGTTGATCCGGATCCAATGGCCACTATTCCTCCTGAGCTTCTAAATGCCAAATGATCTTCATCCTTAACCCTTCCATTTATCTACAAGATCCAATTCTCTACGTCACTTGGTACTTCCTCCTTGAAGAGTTTCCACTGTTTACTCAAGATTCGATGAAACTTTTGAAAATTCTCCTAGACATCAACTTATCTGAACTTAGAGTTCACACGACTCAAATCTTTGCATCCCTTCGAGCTATTCGAAGGTTCTAACCCTCCCGAGCTTTCCTTTGCTGCAAACTCAAGGCTTCAAAAGGTTTCCTGCATGCACTCCTTACGGCATCCACAAATAACCACTAGCTATTTCGCTTCCAACTTTGTGAACTCCCTTGCAACATCAGTTCTCCAACCTTTCCCCTCGGTTGATAGATTCTAAGGCTTCAGCTAGCCTGTGCACACCTTGCACAACTCTATGAGATACTTTCACTTCCACTGGTATGAGAACATCGGTATTCCTCCTGATGTTTTCTGAGGTGAAACTCAAAACTCTGTCAATGCACTCTATGTGGACCTTTCACTGCACTCCTTGTAGTAATTCTCAGGATGAGAAACAATTGAAACTCATACTTTTCTTCTCACCGACTTCATACATTCAACATGAAATCAATAGCATACACACACATAGAATTGAAACAGATGCATAATAGAGAATATAAGCAAAATTGTAAAGATACCATTCAAACAGATGTAAACAATAACCAAGATAACACTATGAAATGGAATCAAAGCATTCTTATATTAATTCCAGTGATCCTCTACATGGGTTCCATAGCAACAACTATCTTCTTATACAATCCTACAATCTTTGTTCTTCTGTGCTCTCTTTCTCTACAACTTACAATGAGAACTGATACTAATAATCCCTTACAATACATATGAGGGCGTCTTTTACAAGTTTTCCCTCCTACCAATCTAAGCTATCATATTAGAAAATAAAATCTATCTACTTTACATTTATTACAATTAAATGTCTCCATATCCGACAAATGAGAGAAATGCTCAAGATCTGTTTACAATCTCCAAAAACATTAATGAAAATATGTTCCCCTAACTATTACATTAATGTTCCTTCATTTAAATTCAAAACATTCTGAAAATGTGTGTTGGTGCATATCCAATTGTCCTTGGATTTTTCACTCGCTTTTCTGGCTTTCCTACGATGCTCCTGCATCATACTCAATTGGATGAAAAATTGATGAACTCCTATTCATGATCTCCTACACCGTCTGTCCATGGTATTGCATATTTTCTTCAGGAATCTTCAATCGGGTGTCCTTTACAATTCACCAAGTATTCAAAATATTTTTTCCTCCTGGTCCTCCTTCCAACTCTCCATTCAAGTATCCCTTCCATCTATGGATTTTCAGCTAAAAGCATCTGTTTAACCCACTGGACTTCCTTCCAATCCTTTGATCATTCTATTTCATCGGCTCTATAAGGATATAGATATGCTATATTGAATATGGGCGATATTCCTACCCCATCTGGTAATCCAATTTCATAATCATTTGCCTCAAACTTTCACAAAATCTTACATGGTCCAATTTTCTTCATCTTCGTCTTATTGTATGTTCCCTTTGGGAACCTTTCTTTTCTGAGATGCGCTAAAACCAAATCACCTACTTCGAATTGAATCTTTCTTCGGTGTTGATATGATCTACACTTATATTCCTGGTTAGATTTATGAAATCGCTCTTTGATTTTACTATGGAGCTTCTGCATTCCTACTACAAAATATTCAGCGCTAACACTCCAGAATTCATTCTTCTCTAATTATTTCAACTCAGAAACTTCTCTCGGATGCATTCCATACACTATCTGGAATGGGCTTTGTCCTGTACTCCTATTGGGTGAATTGTTATATGCAGATTCTTCCTATGGAAGAACCTGATCCCACTGGCTATGGTGTTCAACTACCAAACTCCTCAATAAGTCCCCCAAACTCCTATTCACTACCTCAGTCTATCCATCCATCTGAGGATGATATGCTAAGCTAAAATATAAATTCATCCCCAATTTCTTCCATAGGGTCCTCCAGAAATGACCAACAAATTTGGTATCTCAATCTGAAACAATACTCTTGGGTAAGCCATGAAGTCTAACAACTTCTTTGAAAAACAGATTTGCAATGTGAATTGCATCACTAGTTTTCTAACATGGTATGAAATGTGCCATTTTTGAAAATCTATATACTACCATAAATATGGAGTCACAACCCCTATCTGTCCTTGTCAATCCTAACACAAAATCCATGCTTACCGCATCCCACGACCTCTTTGGTACTGGAAACGGTTGATACAATCTTGTATTTTGTCTTTTCCCCTTTGCATGATGGAAAATCTTGCATTTGTTGACAAACTTCTTAACATATGTCCTCATCCCTCACTAATAATATAAATTGTTCAGTTGCATGAATGTTTTTTCATGGCCGAAGTGTCCATCCAATCCCCCACTATGTTTTTCTTTCAGAAGATTATCTCTCATAGAACTCTTTGGAATACACAACCGATTTCCCCTAAACAATAGTCCATCCTAAATCAAGTATTCATTCCATTGGCTTCTGTCTCTGAGAACTGGATTCTCACATGCTTCATAAGCCTCTTTAAAATCTGCATCATCTCTGTACATCTCCTTGAGATTGTCAAAACCTAAAGTTGTCACACGAAACTCCTGCAAAATTAAATATTTTATGCTCAAAGCATCAACAACTTTGTTAGCAGTTCTAGAAATATTCTTTATAATAAAATTGAATTTCTGCATATATTCAACCCATTTTGCATGCTTTTGTTTCAATTTCTCCTGTCGAGTTACGAATTGTAAAGCATGGTTATCGCTATACAAGACAAACTCCTTTGGAACCAAGTAATGCCTCCACTTCTTCAGTGCATGTATGACTGCATAGAAATATTTATCATGCGTTGAATACTTCATCTTGTTCTCATTCAAGTTCTCACTGAAGTATGCAATCGGCTTGTTGTCCTGTCTTAAGACCACTCCAACCGAAAAATCCACTTGAGTTGCATCTTACTTGAAATGTTTTACTGAACTTTGGCAGAACCAAAATTGGTTGTTCAATTATCTTATCCTTCAACAACTTAAAACGTTTCTCCGCTTCTTTTGTACAATGAAAAGATTTGTGTCTTTTCTTAATCGTGTCCATCATTGGTGCACATATCCCACTAAAATTTCTAATGAACTTCCTGTAAAATGTAGACAATCCATGGAAGCTTTTAACTTCAAAGATACTCTTTGGCGGTGGCCAATCTCTGATTTCTTCTACCTTCTCAGGATCCATCTTCAACTGGTTCGAAGAGATCACAAAACCCAAATAAATAATATTTTTATTCATGAGAGACGACTTCTTCACATTTATCAACAACTTCTCTTGCTGCAATCTCCTCATTACTAGAGTTAGGTGTCTCAAATATTCTTCCTCAGTCTTACCCAAGATCAATATATCATCAAGATATACAATTAGAAATTTCCCAATGAAATCTTTCAAGACTTTGTTCATCAATATCATAAAAGTACTTGGCGCATTCGTCAAACCAAACGGCATGACAAGCCATTCATATTGTCCTTCATTTGTCTTGAATGTTTTCTTCCATTCATCACCTTCCCTCACTTGAATCAGATGATATGCACTCTTCAAATCAACTTTTTAAAAAAAAAAAATCTTCACTCAAGAAATCCATCAAGTCATCCATCCTAGTAAAGGAAATATATACCTGATGGTGATTTTGTTTATAGCCCTCGAATATATAAACATTCTCCATCCACCATCCTTCTTTGGGCTTAACATTGTTGGTACAACGCATGGACTCAATTTTTTTCTAACCAACCCCTTGTCCATCAAATCCTGGACTTGCTTCTTGACTTCTTCATTTTCCTTCGGCATCAATCTATATGCTGCTTTGTTTTCTAAACTTGCTCCAGGTATAAGATCAACGTGATGGATTATACATCTGATAGGTGGCAACGAACAAGGTAAATCATCCACCACTATATCAACGAAATTCTCCAGCAGTTCCTGAATTTCTCTAGGTAGATCATCTATCTTGGTACTAGTTAATATGACTCTATGTTTTCTCACCACAACAAACTACATTTCTTCATCTTTATTGGCTTCCTCAAGAAGTTCCTTCCCACTCATGAGAGGTATAGTATTTTTGGCTTATGTTCACTTCCTTGTCTTTAATTGGTAGCAACATACACATCTTACCATTCTTCTCTAAGGTGTATGTGTTATTTATCCCATCATGAAAAACATTTATGTCATATTTCCACAGTCTTCCCAACAAAATATGACAGACATCCATGGGAATAACATCACATAAAATTTCATCCTTGTATCCCCCTATCTTAATTTCAACTAAACATTGTTTAGTGATAGTTACCTGATGTTCCTTTTTGCAACCACGAAACCTTGTATGGGCTTGGATGTGCAACTGTCTCCAATTCCACTGTTACCTTTCATACCCTGTCCTTGGTCTTGCAAGAAGTCCTAAATAAACTGTTTCTCTAGATTGGATTCTCTATATCCTTCTCTGGCTTCAAGAGAATTTTATGCATCATTAAAGATCTTCCACCTTCTGCATCTTTTGCTTCAACATTTTTCCTTTGCGCTTCTGAAATGTGAGATTTGTGTCCATCTCTTTTTCTGTCAGGACATTCATAAGAATTATGTCTGACCTTTCCATAGACAAAACACTTTATCTCACATCCTCTTCCTCTTCCTCTGGCTCACGGAAAAGTGCTTTTGTTGGCAGATTGTCTCCCCTGTGAACTTCCTCCTCTCTCTGGGTGAGTATGAGGTTTCTTTTCTCCATCCTTGGGTTTCTGCACTCTGTCTTGGGAAATTGCTTTGCCTCTACTCTGACTTCTACCTCTGCCTCTCTAACCTTTCTTTCGGGCCAATTTCTCTTCAACCTTCACGGCCATTTGATAAGCATCTTCTACATTCCTTATTGTCATCATGCTCATCTCATCTTGAATGTCCTATCTTATACCATTCATGTATATGGCGACATTTTCATCATCACTTTCACTATGACCTGCTATAATATTTATTTGGTAGAACTCTTCAGTGTATTCCTTTACTGTCATCCCTTTCTGTCTGAAGTTATGCATTCTTCGAAATAGGTTAATTTGGTAATCTCTTGGTATAAAATTGGCTTTCATCTTTGCAACCATTCTATCCAAGTTTTTGATTCTTTGCTTGCCTTTGCAATGCCTGTCAACTTGTAGTTCATCCCAACACAGTGTTGCATGCCCTTTAATTCTAGTGACGACATGTTTGACTTTCTTATCTTCCTCAACATTCTCATAGTCAAAGTATTTGTCCAGATCTCTAAACCAATCTAGCAGCTCCTCAACGTCTAAGTGGCCTTCATACATTGGAATATCCATTTTTTCCCTCGCACCTATTCTCGCAACAAATCTAAATATACGTTCTTTTGTAGCATCTTTGGCTACAACTTATTCTTTAGCTCTGGCCTCATTTTATTTTTCGGCTTCACTGACATCTCCAGCATCAACTATCTAATCGAGCATGGAGTTCTCTCATTTCCCTTTCCACAGTTGGATCGAGCATTGGTCTATCTTGATGTCTTCTGGGTGACATTGTTCAATTATGTTCCATGTAGAATTCAAATCACAACTTTCCTTCTGTCCTATCCTACTTTTAGAAAACAAAGATTGTAAGCTAAGCTCTAGTACCACCTAGCACAACAACCCACCTCAGCAGGTTCTGCACGACCTCTCGGTATTAGGATCGTTCTTAATCTTCCCCTTAAGTTTGATTGACTCTTTGATTCCTCGCAAGAAAATCATCAACACACAAGTGTTTATCCACAGGTCCTTAGGAGTTACGGCTATGAAAGAAATCCCTAAGCACCAACTCTTACCCACGTGACCAACTTACCTAACCACAATCTTCACCCGAAAGGGTATTTCGGGTTTTGCGACTTCACGATCCCTAATTTGAGTCCCTTTGTGTCATCAATCCCCAAAACTCTGAAATGGTCTAACGGGAAATTGATTCCTCCCTTGACTTCACTTGGCTTGGCCTTCAATGTAATCTGGGCCCCACATGTTTCGACACCTCAGGATTTCGCGTGTCAGCGAAATTCAATACTAGAACTCTCTTCTTCCTAACAACTGAAATCACGATGGCTTCTCGCCGCAAATCAACGGCTGTACTCCTCCCTCAATCTAACGATCCTGAATAAATTGGGACTTCATGAATCGGGAGTTCGAAACTATCGACTCTGAGTCACAACTTTCTTCCACACCCTGAATTCTGAAATGACGAAACTCGAGCACGAGATCAATGACTCTCGTTGATCCGGATCCAACAACCACTATTCATCCTAAGATTCTAAATTCCAAATGATCTTCAGCCTTAACCCTTCTTCTTATCTATGATATCCAATAGTCTAGGACACTTAGTACTTCCTCCTTGAAGCATTTCCATCGTTCACTCGAGCTTAGATGAACCTTTTGAAAATTCTCCTAGACGTCAACTCGTCTAAACTTAGAGTTCGCATGACTCAAAAATATGCCTCCCTTCGAGCTATTCGAAGGTTCTAACCCTCTTGAGATTTCCTCTGCTACAAAATCAAGGCTTCAAAAGGTTTCTTGCATGCACTCCTTGCGACATCCACAAATAACCTCTGGTTATTTTGCTTCCAACTCTGTGCAATCCCTTGCAACAACAGTTCTCCAACCTTTCCCCTCGGTTGATAGATTCTAAGGCTTCAACTGGTCTACACACACCTTGCACGACACTATGCGATACTTTCACTTCCACTGGTATGAGAACAACGGTATTCCTCCTGAGGTTTTCTGAGATGAAACTCAAAACTCTATCAACACACTCTATGGAGACCTTTCACTGCACTCCTTGTAGGAATTCTCAGGATGCAAAACAATTGAAATGCATACTTCTCTTCTCACCGACTTCATACATTGAACATGAAATCAATAGAATATGCACACATAGCATTGAAACATATGCATAACAAAGAATATAAGAAAAACTATAAACATACCAATCAAACAGATGTAAACAGTAACCAAGATAACACCATGAAATGGAATCAAAGAATTCTTATTTTAATTCTAGTGCTCATGTACATGGGTTCAATAGAAACAACTATATGCTTATACAATCCTACAATCTTTGTTCTTCTGTGCTCTCTTGCTCTATATCTTACAATGAGAACTGATAATAATAATCCCTTACAATACATAGGAGGGTGTCTTTTACAAGTTTTCCCTCCTACTGATCTAATCTATCATATCAGAAAATAAAAGCTATCTACTTTACATTTATTACAATTAAATGCCTCCATATCCGATAGATGAGAGCAACGCTCAAGATCTGTTCACAATCTCCAAAAACATAAATGCAAATACGTTCTCCTAACTATTACATTAATTTTCCTTCATTCAAATTCAAAACATTCTCAAAAAGTGCACTAGTGCATATCCTGCTATCTTTGGCTTTTGCGATCTCTTTGTTGGCTTGCCTACTATGCTCCTTCATCAGATGGGATAAACAAATCTGTCATTTAATAACTTTTGGATCTCCTCTTTTACTATATCTTTGAGTGTTGGGTTCATCCTTCTCCGTGGTTTCCTAATAGGTTTTACTTCCCCCTGGGTATATATGTGATGAATGCATGTGTCAGGGTGTATACCCTTCATCTCAGTGTATTACTAAGCAAAACCCCCTAATTGTTCTTTAGGGATACTTACTAACTAGTTTTGTTTGTCTGCATCTAGCCCGAAGTTTATATGTAAAAAATTTCATGGGCTAATCGCGTAGGGCATGATATAAGATGTGACAGAATCGTCTATCTCAAAGATGAAATATGTCGAAGACAAAATCGATGGGTCCAATTGTTCCTAAAATTGCTTCCCCAAACATGTACTCAAATTGGGGAAAATATTGTAGAAAATGAACACATGCCATAACATAAATGAACTGGTTTAGAACATTTTTTGTTGTGTTCTCATGAAGTGCCCAGGCATGGTCACTTGGAAACATGAGTTCTTCCCAGTCCTCATTTTCATATGGACATTCAAGCCACCATAGATTCTCCATGATAGGTTGAGCTGGTGGATATATGGTGAGTTTTTGGATAGAGAGTCCATTTGAGATGGTCATCTCTCCCTCTCTACAACCAATAAATGCATTGGTTGTGGCTAACGAAGGTATTCCCAAAATAACAAGATGAACTTTGATAGGGTCCTTTGAGTGGATGACCAGAAAGTCTACTGGGTACTCCCATGAGGCTAAAGTAACTATGATATCATCTAAAATTCCTTCAGGTATAACCCTAGTCTTATTTGCTAATTCCAAAATGGTTGGGGTACACCTAAGAAGAGGTTTTAACTGTAATTCCTCCAAGGTAGTAATGGTCATAACATTGATGGATAATCATAGGTCTATGAGAGTGTCCCTAATGGAAAACTAATTAATGGTTATGGTCACTACGTGGTTTCCTAGGTTTCTGTATTTTTCTACCTTAGGCTGCTCTGAGATGTACTCTGAAATTTCTCCTATCAAATGTACTGTAGGAGGGTCCTTCTGCTTCCTCCCTGGTTTCTTAATACACAATTCTTTGACCACCTTACTGTAGATTGGAATATCCTTAATGGATTGAGGCAAGGGAATATTGACACAAATATTCTTCAATTCATTCAAGATGTTAAATTCTGGTTGGGTGGTAGGTTTCTCGATCACAAATCTTTCTAGATAAGGAGGGGCATTTTTAATTTGTGAAGATTTATTTTGGGGAAGCTTGGGTTATTGTTCCTTAGGAATAATAACATCTTCCCACCTACTATCATCTGTGGGCTGTTTTGGGATTTCCTATTCTTGTTCTTCCTAGATGTCTATTGAGGGTCTCTGCCTATCCAAAATTATTCCCAATCTTAGTTGAATCTCCTGCAATGGAATAGGAGAAATAACATACGTCGGGAAGGCCTGCATATCAACATTGTGAAGAGGTTGATTGGGATTATTTTTGGGATTGGGAACTGGTTATTCCGGTAATAATGTTGGTCTTGGGGAGATTTCATTTTGATAGTGTTGCGATTGTTGTGGAATAGGAGGTAAAGGTGGTGGAACAAAACCTGAAAAAAGTTGAGGAATGCTCAGTGGAAACTGAGGGTAAGGATGGTTGGGCATAGGGATAGGTGGAGCTTGAGGGTTTCCTTGGTTATGCCCTCTTCTCCATCCTTGAAGCCAAGGATTTTGGTACTATGTAGACCATTTTTTCCAACTTGGTGAGTTCCACTTTTGTGGTTGTTGATAATAGGGTGGAACTGGAGGCTGTGGATCCGGGCATGCAGGTTGATTCCTAGGATGCCATGGCCTCCTAGGTGCATAAGAGGATTCCACAGGATCCCCACTTCTATATATGGCTAACAGACTAGGAAATGATGGAAATTTCTCGGTTGAGTGGTCTTCTGTGTAGAAGCCACAAACTGAAATGTTATCCAATGGGAATTCCCTTGAGGAATGCTTCCTCCTGCATTTTGGGCAATATATGCTCATTGTTGCATTTTCCTCCTCCTGTTTCTTTTTAATCTTTAGGGTATCCAATTGGGAACCCATTGTGCTTAAGATATCTATTTTTAAATTCTCTAAAAGGTTCCTTTTCTCTGCTTTCATGATACCACCTAAAATAACCAGTTTTAAGTTTCTACTGTAAGGATCCCGAACAATTTTCCATGTTTTAGCTCTGCTCCTCAAGTAATTTTTACACATTTCATAGATTTTAGCAAACTGTTTATGGGATATTTCACCTTATTCCACCAGGTTAAGTATCTCTAAATATTCCTGTGAAATTCCCTTAAGAGAAATATCCCTAACTACATCATCTGGAAGGTCATGGTATTTTGATTTTTGAGAGATATAAGCAAACCGTTCCATATAATCCTCAGGATTCTCGTCTTCTAACTATTGGAATTTGAAAATATCACTACAAGACTCCTTGGTCTTGCAGTAGTCTTGGTACTTCTTAAGAAATATATATTTCATGGCTTCCCAAGACCTAATACTGGACTCTCCCAACCCCATGAATGATCATAGTGCAAAGTCCTTGAGGGTGGTAGGAAAGAGTTTTAGTTTTTGGGCATGTTGTAAGTAGTTGTATCCCCTACACAAGATGTCGAACTCAAATAGGAAGGTATCTATATTTTCACTGCTTTTACCATAAAAGGTGGGCAGTGTTAAGAGGGGAATTCTTTTCATATTAACATTCAATGTGGTGTTTAAAATTGGAAACCCGAAGGTAGTTTCAGTTTGGTTTCCATATTCTTCTCCCTCCTCGTGTCTTACATTGTTGTGATCCTCCTGATCATCCATAATTTTTTGGTTTTCAAAAAGAGAATACTTAGGTGTGTTTTATCCTTGAAGAGAACAAGGTATCTCGAGGTTCTTGTCTAGGAAAGGTATCCCTCTAATGGGAAGGTCTTCTGACTATTTGGATGTTTGGGACTCTACTCGAGCCGATTGAGATTATTTGTGCCAAAGTTTTTGTTTCAATTTGGTAAATAATGATGTTGGCTAAACTACCAAACAAAGTATTCACTTGTTCAAGGTCTATGATGTCTATAAAATTAGGATCTGGTAAGAAAACAATGGTTGTATTGTTTGGTTCTCCGAAAGGATCGAGTGGTCTTGCGTCTTGTCCCACTATTACTGATGCTTCAATTTTTTGTTCTATAGTTCTCCCTGTTTTAGCCTCTTCAGAGACTACTTTAGCTCTTTGGGTTGAGCTAGCTCCTGCTTTTCGGTATCGATCTGTGGAGATTATGAGTGGAATTTTCCTTCCCCAAAAAAGATTGTAAGGAACCTTGGTTGAAAGGTATGATTTGGATTTAATGTATCTACCTTTTGGGTCCCTAGGTCTGTTCATGAAAGAAAACAAAATAAAAATAAAAACTACCATTGGGTTTGGGGGAACCTTCTATAACAGATGTGTAGGTTCTTACCTCTCATCTTAAAGTTCCCCTGCCACCAAACTAATGCTAAGGTTCATAAATGATCTATCTCCTAAATAGTTTCCTACCTTAAGACAACTCCCCGACAATAGTGCCAAAAATGATGGGTGTTCTATATGCACTAAATCCCTCAATTAAATTGTCAACCCAAGGTAAGTAAACTTAGAGTTGTAGCACTATATGTGCCAAGGAAGGAAATCTAGAGGAAGTGTAGTCTAACTAAGGAGATGGTCTGTCTAAAGGATAACCTACTTAGGCAAACACTATCAATGAGCAAATAATATCAAGGAACTTAAAATATTTACCCTAAGTAAATTTAAACAATGTATCAATGGATTGTCCTAGAGAAGTAAATGAAAACCCTAATTTGAACAATTTAACTTAATCAATCTAACAAGAAAAAGAAATTCATATATTTAATCTATTCAACTCAATGAAAAATAGCAACAACAAACTAATCTAATCAATCTATTCAAATTAATGATAAACAACAAGTAAACAAATAAGAAATCAAATAGCTAACCTATGGAAACTTCTTCAACAAGAAAACTAATCAAAACTACTCAACAGGAAACTAATCAAACTAATAAGAAAGTGAACTCTATTCTTAAGATAAAATACATAATTACTTCTAATATGCAGAGGGAAATCTTAACCTATTGAATTAAAAGCATCATGACAATATTCAAAGATTAATCAACAATTACTATTAATCTACAATAACAAGAAACTTCAAATATAATGATGATGATTATGTCTTCGGTGTCTTCTGACATAACGATGGCATCTTACAATTAGTGATAGCTAAAGAGGAATAAGTTCAATATTAACTTCTATAGAGAAATGAAAGGTATGTATCAAGCAATCTAACAAGAACTTAGTCATCATAGACGGAATATCAAATATCCTGAAAATCCATGTGATCTTTCAATTTTATGCATTAATCATCAGCAATAAGAAAACACTATTCTATTTAATTTCAAAAGCAATCTTATGCTAAGGTAAGAAAATTCACACAATTAAAGACTTATAACTAAAAACTAAACTCAAACTCAAACTTCTATTTAAAATTGCAATTCAATTGGCCCGCACGGGTGTAGACGGATTGGCAAGTGTCGTGTAAATGGAAGGAAATTTGTAAATGAAGTCTCATGTTCGATTCTCACCCGGACTTACTCGTGCGCCATTCTTGCGGGATGGGTGGTTGCACCTAGGGTTATAGTGGTAGCCACCTGGGGATCGACCCCGTGTCACGCGAGTACGAGAACCGCGAGTTGTTGATTCCCCCAGTAAAAAAAAAAAAATTGCAATTCTAGAATGGAAATTTCACAAAATAAACTAAACTAACCCTATTATTAACAATTCAAATTGCAGGTTAAAATGCGTATAAAAACATAATTTAACTTATACTTCTACCTTAACATAAATAAGCAAACTAATTCTAATTCTAATTGATAAGAAAACTAAATAAGAAAACTATATAAGAAAACGAAGAATTTAAATCAAAGCTAGCAATTATTCATCCATCGAAACCTTGCCAAAGAAATTCTAAATTTTGAATAACTCAATACTCTGTTTTACTCAATACTTTGTTTTAATCATTCTACTTCCATCTACATAAACCCAATATATCATTTAATCACACAATGAGGTTAGTAGCTAAGATTGCAAGCTATTAGTGATTAATTAAAAAGACATAGCATATTAACACTATCCTTCACAAGCAACCTGCAAAAAGGAAATTGAAACAATTAAGCTATGAACAACAAACACACAGCATGTAAAATGATAAAAATGCATATAATAGAAAATGAAAGAAATGGAAATTGCACAACTCGAATACAAAATCTAAATAGCTAAATATTAACCTAGACCACTAGTGGCCCCCCCAACAGGTCATGGCTACTCCTCAACAACAAATCATGAGCTCAAGAAACACGATTTTGGCATTTAAATTAAAAACATAGCCTTGCACAAGTTTATGGAAATTTCTCGAATTACACAGCAAAGAAAATTCTAGCTTCACAATTCTTAACTTAACACTTGTCTTACCACTACTGTGGTATTTATAGCAGTTACAATTTGAGAGGTCGACCTCCTCTAAAAACAACAAATTACATTAAATGCGCTAAAATTGCATGTGGACTCTAGAAACCAAATGAGCCACTCAACGATCAACATAACAACTCAATCCAAGATGTCAAAATCTCAGTAGATGGAGGCCACGAGCATGAGAAAAACCCATGTCGTTGATTGGCCCATCACAGGCCACTGATATAACAACCACCAACTTGCCAACGATTTTAGTGTTGGATGGAGTGTCGGACGCAATTCCATATGGAGTACCGGACGGGCTACTGGATGGAAAAATGCCATGTGATTTTTCCCTGTGACACACAGATCGTGCATTATATTCTTGCAATCATTAAATCAAGTTGAATTAAACTCAAAATCATCAAAAAATATCAATTACATGTACCTGGCATAAGCTATGATGATTCTCTATGAAATCCTTTCAAAACTTCTTCAAAATGGTTATTAATACATACATAATATTGGTCAAAAAGGATTCAATCAACATCATTAAACAACCAAATCAGGAGCCCAATAGTCAGTATATGTAAAAATATATGAATCCACAGTAGTTGAACCTGTAACCTCCTAGCCCAAAGGCCTCACTCTTCCGTTCTAGATAACTTACCACTATATGTTCCTTGTTTATACCATGGTCTGAATTTTAGTTAAGTTTACTATTGTTTTGGATCAATGGAAGAAAATGGATAGGCCTTTGGCCCATCCCTTTGTTCCATACTAAACCATATGACCATTCCAAAATCACAACATATAAACATTCTATCGATTTAATAGCCAATTGTCTGCCATTCTAGTGGTCGCCCACCAGATTTAGCAAGGCACACCAAATCTCATTGTAACCATGTATTAAAAATAAGTGGAGTCCATGAGATTCGATCCCGGTACCTCTGCTAACCAATGAGTTAATATATATCCACTAACCAGCATGCCAACCATTTCACTTATTGCATAACCGCCAGATTTTAGTATAAGAAGAGGGCCTTCACTAGTGTTCCAGGAAGAGAGGAGAACCAAGTGCACCTGTACGTATTGGTACGGATTTTGGCATGCATTTCGAGATAGTCCAGTCATTTATTGTAGGAGCAATGGCATGAAAACCAAGCCAGGGGTGTCTCTTGGGCCTAAAAGTTTTAGAATTGGATCGAGGCATGGAGACAGTCATTTTTAGGTAAAATGATGCCACGAATGCATTGGTGGTGTTAGTTTTCTGATCTGAGCAAATCTTCTATATCTTGACTCCAGAATAGGTATACTTATGTATTTTTCCAAATTGTTTTGTGGAGTTAATAAAAAGACCTACCCATTTTAGAGCAGGACCCGAAGACGTAGTCCACCAGGGACGAACTCTGTTATCAAGTTTTGTGTTCATATTGCATGCTTATCTCTCTTTCCTTTTGAGATTTTCCTTCTTTATGTTGTACTTTAGTTTATGCTCATTTAATACAATTCTTTAATAAATCACTTGACAAAAATATCTTGAATCATGTTGGTATCAGAGAAGATGTCTTTGACTTGAATTGTTGAGTATGAATGATTACTAGGGCCAAGCATAAGCAGGGTGAAGGAACTCTTAAGACTTTGAATCTCGAAGTTGATCATGCATCTCGAAGAAAGAATATGGAAGAAGAGAACAAGCGTGATGAACATGAGAAACAATTTCACATGGTCTTTTATTGCATGTCTGAAATGGTCGAATGAATGTATGGAGATTATGAGAAGAGGATAAAGAAGAAAGGGAAGAAAAAAGAAGCACCACCATATGATGATGCTTCGGTAAACCAAGGGGTTGGAGGAGGTCCTCCTGAGGCTCCATATTCGCCTTCAAGTTATAGTTCTTCTTCCTCTAAGCATTATCATCACTCTCAACATTCTAACCATAAATCCTCTTTTAAGAAACCATTATTAAATCTTGATGTAAAGTTTTCTTTACCTATGTTTCATGGAGATGCTAATCCTGAAAATCTACATAATTGGATCCGACAGGTTGAAGTATATTGTCGTGTTCAACATATTGATGAAGAGGAAGTTAAAGTGCAACTGGCTTGTCTTCGGTTGGAAGGAACCACTCTCATGTGGTGGGAGAGGAAGCTACAGGACATAAGTAAGTGTAGTAATCTTATTTCCTCATGGTCAAAGTTTAAATCAGAGATAATGAATCAATTCTATCCAGTAGGGTATTTACATAAAGAAATGATGGAATGGAAAAATTTAAGACGGACTAAAGGTCAGACTGTACAAAGTTTCACAAAATAATTTAGGAATAAGGCTCAATCATTGAACATTCATTTGGATTCTTATGAAACTTTAATGAAGTATATTGGCACACTTCACAACTATTTTCGTCATACTTTTCTCTTGTTTAACCCCACTAATCTTGACAAAGTTTTTGTGCAAGCCATGCATCTTGAGAACAAGGGTAAACATGTTCAAGAAGATACCACAAAGAAACCTTCCAATTTACCGCAAAATACTTTCAAGAAATTTAAAAGGAAGGATAAGAAGACAGGTACAATAATGAGAGAAGGAGGAAAACCATCTTGCACTCATTGGGAGAATGGCGGTCACGATGAAGAACATTGTTGGAAACTGCATCTAGAAAAGAAACTGAAATAGTTTGGTGGAAAGGGGAAGACAAAGACTGTTTCTATAGTGCAGAAAGATATTCATTCCAAATCTGGAGATGAAGGAAATATAACAGTGGTTGGAGTACAAGGCAAATATTCCCTTCATTCTAGTTCAAGTTCCAATAACAAATCTTAGATTGATGAGTGAAAGAGAAATGATTTATTTCATATACGAGTTGTATCTAAACATACTAAGATAGATACATTATTTTATCCGCATTCCCAAGTAAACTTAGTATCTGAACCACTTGTTAAGAATATGGGTCTTCTAATGAAACCATATCCAAATCCTTACCCTCTTAGTTGGGTATGTGATAAAGCAAAACTTAATGTCACCAAACAATGTAGGGTTAGATTTGTTATTGCTTCAAAGTTTATTGATGAAGTGGATTTGGATGTTCTACCACTTGATATATGTGGAATAATGTTGGGGAGTCCTTATATTTATGATAGAAAAGAAATATTATTTAGTCATGAGAAAAAATACCACATTACTAAGGGGGGAGTGGAATATATTGTTAGATCTCACAGCATGAGGGTAAATACAACACTTGTTAGTGCAGGGCAAATGAAAAGACTCATAACCACTAATAAGAGATATGTACTCATGGTCGTCAAAGAGAAAGATGTTGGGACATTCGATTCTTTCCAAGGGTGTGATACATATCATAAAAAGGAATTAATTGATATTGTTTCTAAGTATGATGATATTTTTCAGGAACCAGATGGATTACCCCCTAAAAGGGAAATCTAACATGAGATACATATTCAACAAGATTATCCTCTTCCTAATGTGGGCATGTATAGGATGTCAGTTGTGGAGATGAAAGAGATCAAGAAGTAGGTAAAGGGCTTATTGGATCAAGTGGTCACCAGGCCCATTTCATCTCCTTCTAGTTCTCCGATTGTGATGGTGCCAAAGAAAGATGGCACATGGCTAATGTGTTTCGATTACTAGGCCTTAAATAAAATCACGGTAAAAAATCGATATCGTCTTCCTTGTATAGATGATTTAATTGATCAGTTGAATAATGTTGTTTATTTCACTAAGTTGGATTTGCACAGTGGATACCATCAAATTAGGGTCGCAAAACAGGATGCATGCAAAACTTCCTTTAAAATCAAATAGGGATTGTTTGAGTGGTTAGTTATGTCGTTTGGGCTTTGTAATTCTCCAACAACTTTCATGTGTGTGATGAATGATGTATTCAGGCCTTTCCTAGATGACTTTGTGATTGTTTATGTAGATGACATTATTGTTTTTAGCGGGACTTTGGATGAACATGTAAGTAATGTAAAACAAGTATTGGATACTTTGCAAAGGGAAAAGTTGTATGTAAAAATTTCTAAATGTGAATTTGGAAAGACTTCACTTGTATACTTAGGTCATATCGTGGGAGGAGGACAATTGAAAATTGATCCTTCAAAAATTGAAGTAATTGTAAAATGGCCTGAACCAAAGAGTGTAACCGAAGTCCGAAGCTTCTTGGGTACATTCCAGTATTGGAGGAGATTCGTTCCCAACTTCTCCTTTATAGCAACTCCTTTGCATTCCTTAACCAGTGTGAAGAACACTTTTCAGTGGGAAGGAAAGAAACAAAAATATTTCGACACTTTGAAGAAGATCAGTACTGCACCAATATTATCACTATCAAATATTCAACAGTCATTTGAGATTGAGACAGATGCCAACTAATACGCCATGGGTGCAGTATTGATGCAATATCGTAAGCCTATCTGTTATCACTCTAAGAATTTTAACCAAGCTGTTATTAACTATCCTACATATGATAAAGAGTTGTATGCATTAGTTCAAAGCGTAAAGAAATGGAAGCACTACTTGTTAGGGAAGGAAACCATCATACAGACATATCACTATCCCTTACAGTATCTTGAAGCACATACCAAACTGCAACAATCTGAGCACTACAAATGGATTGGTTTTCTACAACAATTTCATTTGGTAATCAAGTACAAGAAGGGTACAAGTAACAAGGTAGCCGATATGCTTTCTAGACCTCCTATTGTTGCTTCTATTATTTTGAAGAATACTTCTTTATCTCATGATAGCTATGTAGAACAATATGCCATCGATGAAGATTTTAAAGAAGTATATGAGAATCTAACCCATGGTGCACAGGTAGAGAACTATTGTCTATAGGTAAAATTACTCTATCATCTTGGGAAGCTATGTATTCCTACAAGTGAATGAGTCCATGTGATATGGGAAGCTCACACTTCTCTTGTGTCTGGGAATTTTGGGCTAGGAAAAACTATGGCTCATTTGCAGAGGTTTTGTTATTGGCCTCAAATGAAAGCAATTGTAACTAAATATGTAAAGGAGTGTGTGATGTTCTACTTGTAATCCCATTAATAGAAAATTGGGGCTATACTCACCACATCCTATTACATCCCATCCATGGGAAAGAATTTCCATGGATTTTGCAGGGGGTTTACCAATGACCAAAGGGCATCATGATTACTTGTATGTCATAGTGTATAGGTTCAACAAGATGTGTATTTTGATGCCATGTAAAAAGAATATCACTGATGAGCAGACTGCTAATATCTTCTTTCAGTATATTTGGGTTCACTTTGGGTTACCCACGTCCATTTTCTCAGATCGAGATACACGATTCCTTGGGGACTTTTGGACTAGCTTGTGGATAATGATGGACACCAAATTGAAGAGGAGCATTTCTTTCCATCCACATAACGATGGATAGACAGAGGTGGTAAATAGAATAGTGGTACTTTTGCTTTGAGGCTACTGCAAAAAGCATCCTAAGTTATGGGATGAACAAATACCCTATGTACAACATCCTTATAACCGAGATTTACATTCATCCACTCATAGTTCACCTTTTGAGACATGTTTTACATACCTACCAAAGGTTCCTTTAGACTTGATGTATGGGAGAGATGTCGATGTGAATGAAGAACGAACAAAGGACAAATCCCGCAAGTTCATTCATAGGATCCAGCCGATACACCAGGTAGTCAGGGAATAGTTGGAGAAGAGTCGAGAACAATATAAATCTTGGCATGACAAGAACATGGTTGATCATCAGTTCTAGGTTGAATACCAGGTATGCATTCACATCAGTAAGGAACGATTGAAGGGTGAAGGCAAGAAACTCAATCCCATCTGATATGGATCCTTCACTATCTTAGAGAAAATCCAAAACAATGATTTTAGTTTATATCTTCCACCTTATATGTAGATTTACTTTGTTGTGAACGTAAAGAACTTGAAACATTTTGAGCCTCCCATGATCATGGATCAGGATGAGGAAGTTTCAATACCTTCAGTTGATAAGTTTGCACCTGATTACTTGGATGATTTATAGGAAGATATCATATTGGATAGAAGGACGAGAATTTCATGAAGGGGTGATGTTGAATATCTTCGAGTAGGATTAAAGGGCACACATACAAGTAAGGCAAAGTGGATTGAGAAGGAAAAAGTGAGGGGAATCTTCCCTCACTTACCAATTGATTAATGAAAGATTTTGGTGGTCCAAAAATATTTCAGTGGGAAGGACTAATCCAAAAAGGATCCATAGAAGGATAAGAACAACTCAAAACTCACAGAGGCAACTCGGGATGCTCAAAATGGATTCAGCAAAAAGAGAAAGGCAAAAAAATAAAAGTTGCCAAAAATCAATTAAAATGGCCTTATTGCAAAGAGAGCGTCACAAGATTTCTAACAACACAAATGAATCGTCAAATGGATTTACGGATCAAAAGTTATAAACGATCAAAGTTCAGGTCAAACTTGGTCAAAATTTCAAAAGTTCAAGGTGACACATGGCACATACGTACAATTGACGTGATACAACTGAGATGGAATGGGGATTATGTGGCAAGGTCATACAAGTCTGATGAAAGACACATGGGCAAATTAATTTGTGACAAGTGGCATTTTATTGACCAAATGATATGGTGACACATGGCCCAACCATGGGATGCCACGTGGCACCCCTCCAGTGGTTGGTATCTATAAAAATTATATGACTCTACAGGAGTAGAACCTGTAACCCCATAGACCAAAGGCCTCACACCTTCGCGCTAGTCAAATTACCACCAAATGTTCCTTGTTTATACCATGGTCCAAATTTTATTTAAGTTTACTAATGGTTTTCATAAGCGAAAGAAAATGGCTAGGCCTTCGGCCTAGCCCTTGGTTCCATACTAAACCATACGACCATTCCAAAATCACCACATATAAACATTCCTTTGATTTAATAGCCAATTTTCTGCCATTCTAGTGGCTTCCCTCCAAATTTAGCAAGGCACGCCAAATCTCATTGTAACCATGTATTAAAAGGAAGCAGAGTCCATGGGATTCGATCCCGGGACCTTCGCTAACCAATGAATTAATATACCTCCACTAACCGATGCACCAATCGTTTCACATACTGCATAACCGTCGAATTTTAGTATAATAAGAGGAAAACCAAGAACTCTCGTATGGATTGGTACTTATTTTGGCATGCATTTCGAGACAATACAGTCATTTATTGCAGGAGCAGTGGCACGAAAACTGAGGCAGGGGTGTCTCTTGGGCTTGAAAGTGTCAGACTCAGATCGAGGCATGGAGATAGTCATTTTTAGGTAAAATGATGCCATGAATGCACTAGTGGTGTTAGTTTTTTGATTTGAGCAAATCTTTTGTAGCTTAACTCTAGAATGAGGTATACTTATGTATTTTGATGAATTCTTTTGTGGAGTTAATAAAAAGACCTACCCATCTGAGAGAAATACCCGGAGACGTCGTCCACCATGGATGAACTCCGTTATCAATTTTTTGTGTTCATATTGCATGCTTATGTCTCTTTCATTTTGAGATTTTCCTTATTTATGGTGTACTTTAGTTTATTCTCATTTAATACAATTCTTTAATAAGTCACCTGACGAAAAGATCCCGGATCACCAAAGAAAGATGGAGGATGGAGAATGTGAACGAATTCTAGAGCCATCAACAAGATAACCATTAGGTACAGATTCCATTTACCCAGAATGGATGATTTGATGGATTTTTTGAGTGGAGCAAATTATTTTTCCAAGATAGAAGTGAAGAGTTTCTATCATTGTATAAGAATGAGAGAAGGAGATGAATGGAAGACAACATTCAAAGAAAATGAAGGATTTTATGAGTGGCTTGTTATTCCATTTGGCTTAACAAATGCCCCGAGCACATTCACATGATTGATAAATGAGGTGCTCAAGGAATTCATTGGCAAGTTTGTAATTGTTTATTTGGATGAAATTTTAGTTTTCAGTAAAACTGAAGGAGAACATTTGAGACACTTGAAACTAGTGTTGAATAGGTTGTAGTAGGAGAATATGTTGATAAATCTGAAGAAAAGTCCGTTCATGAAGACAAAACTCATATAATTGGGTTTTCTGATCTCTTAAAATGAGTTTAAGATGGATCTAGAGAAGGTGATTGTAATCAAAGAATAGCCTTCTCCAAGATGCATGTTTGAGGTAAGAAGTTTTCATGGGTTAGAAATTTCTTATAGGAAATTCATTAGGAATTTCAGTAGAATTTGTGCACCCATACTGGACACCATAAAGAAAAAGCATCGATATTTTTATTGGATAGTAGAAGATGAAAAAAGATTCAGAGTATTAAAAGAGAATATCAGAGAATGACCAATTATGGTTATCCCATATTTCAAGAAGACATTTCAGATGAGATGTGATGCAAGTGGAGTAGCTATTGGTGCAGTCTTGAGCCAAGACAATAATATTGTTCCTTATTTCAGTTAGAAGTTGAATGACGCTAAGAGGAAGTACTCAACGAATGAAAAATAGTTTTACGTTGTATCTGAAAAAATGGAAGAATTACCTTATTCCGAAGGATTTTTTCTTATACAGTGAAAATCAAGATTTGTTGTTCATAACCAAATAGGAGAAGTTGAACCAAAGACATGCTAAATGGGTAGAATTCATGTAGAATTTTACTTTTCCTACTAAGCACATTAGTGGTAGTGCTAACAAAGTTGTTGATTCTTTGAGCAGGAGATGTCTAATTATGTGGGAATTTCAAGTGGAGACCTTAGTATTTGAATACCTTAAGGGGATATATCACGAAGATCCATATTTCAAGGAGGCTTACGAAGAATGTCAAAACACTTTCCTAAGGGACAAAAGTCAGTGGATGGAATATTTGATACAATATGGATTGTTGTTCAAAGCGAGTCAATTATGTATTTCGAAATGCTCAATGAGAGACAATCTGTTGAAATAAAAACATAGTAAGGGATTATATGGACATTTTATCCATGATAAGACTAATGCACAATTGAGTTCTTCATACCATTGGCTCGGTATGAGATTTGATGTGAATAAATCTATGGACAAATGTAGATTCTACCAGTATGCCAAGGGAAAGAAGCAACAAATTGGTCTGTATCAGCCATTACCTATTCCATAGAGGTCGTGGGATGTTATAAGCATGGATTATGTGTTGGGATTACCAATAACCCAAAAGAGGAGTGATTATGTATTTGTAGTGGTTGATAGGTTCTCAAATATGGTACAATTCATACCATGCCAAAAAACTAGTGATGCTACTCACATAGCCAATTTATTTTTCAAGGAGGTTGTGATATTACATGGATTGCACAAAATTATAGTCTCAGACAGAGATACCAAATTCGTGGGACACTTTTGGAGAACTTTGTAAACGAAGATGGGAACATACTTGTCCTTCAATTCAACTTATCACCCTCAGAAAGAAGGATAGGCTGAGGTGGGAAATGAGAGCTTAGGAAATTTGTTGAGGAGTTTTTTCACTATACATCACAGTCAGTGGGATCAAATTCTTCCCCAAGCAGAGTTTTCTTATAATGATTCACCAAACAGAAGCACTAGAAAGATCCCATTTCAGATAGTGTATGGGATGCATCCGAGAGGAATTTCAGACTTAACAAATTTGGGACATTGTGAGTTCCGAAGTGCAGGAGAAGAAGATTAAGGGACAACTACAAAAAATCAACCAAAAGTATAAAAGTAGAGTAGAGGGGAAAAGGAGAGAAGTAAAATTTGAAGTTGGAGATCAGGTTTTAGTGGATCTAGGGAAAGATATATTCCTGAAAGCGAAGTACAACAAGTTGAATATGAAGAAGATAGGACCTTGTAAAATCCTTAGAAAATTTGTTGCCAATGCTTATGAAATTGAGTTTCCTGAGAATGTTGGAATATCACCAATATTCATTGCTGCAAACCTTTATCCCTATAGTATGGATGATACAGGAGATACAAATGCTCTAGAAGAGATTCAGTGGAAACAGAAGATGCCCATAGAAAAGGAGCCACATATAGAGAACATATTAGATCAAAGGATTGCTAAGAAGACCAAAAGGAAGATTTATTATGAATAAATGGTTAAGTGGAAGGACCATCCAGCAGAATATTCCAGTTGGATAACTAAAGCTGATATCCAAAAGCATGGAAAGACAATACAAGAGATCATGGACAAGAGTCCATGAATATTTTTTCCAGAGTATTGTAATACCCCTATTTCCACCAGTTTGTAAATATAACTATAACTAGCCAAGACACTATGGAAGACTAAATATGTGTGAATGTTTGATTTTTTTATCCCTTGTATAAAAGGGTCAATGTATGAATTTATGTTATTAATAGAATTTGAATATGTGTTGCACAATTTATTAAAAGGGGAAAGTTTTCCAAGATAGACCATGGATTCTATGAGAGAGATGGTGAAGGAAAACCAAGTATGGTTTAGATTACCCCTACCATACTAGTACCAACTAGGAGTAATTTCTCAAGGGTCCTCTAACCTAGAAATGAATTACCATTCAGGATGGTAGTTGGAAGGCCATCCTCGAGAGTTAATGAGGAGATGGGGTAGGGTACCCATTTATGAGGCTTCCAAGCCTGACCACGAATGGGGATTCAGACCCACATAACCTTGTTAGGGAAGGAAATAAATGAGGTAATTCGGGGACAGAGACAAATCTGCAAGATAACCGAGTAGACAAAACACTCTTCTGAGAAGAGTAGTGAACGTACTTCGATTCTGAAGTTGAGAGGAAAAATATGAGAAGTAAGCTCGATATGGATGTAAGAAGCCTGGGGTAGGGTTTCACTACTAGTTGATAAATGAGGCTTTGAGGAAGTACTCATGCATACCTCCTTGATTGGAGCAGAGAAAACCAGAAACCCAGTTCCTATGAGAGAAGGAGAGTAACCATCATCCCTAACTATTGTAGATCAAAGAGAAAAAATCTCTCTCGGAGCATCATGGTCTAGCTCGGGGGTGGGCAGTGGTAAATCCAGTAGGAGTGGATGTGCCTATGGTTGGGAGGAAAAAGACACCCCTTTCATTAGTTTCTTCACATTTTCCATTTATGATAAATATATTCATACTCTCTGTACTATGTTAGATCTGATGATCAAATGTCTGTGTTTATGGTTGAGTGTTGCAGTATTTGAACAGTGATTAGATAAGCTATTTTTCTTCTGTAAACTTCTATATTTCATGGTTTTCAATTTATCTCAGTTTTTCTGCTAGATATTTATGGAATGGGAATCTGCAGGAGGTTCGGGGTATTATTGACTGAAACTCCTAAGACTTGCCAACACTATGAAGTTTACATTAGCAGGAATGTTAATTCGGAATTATGTGGGACAAGGGTGTTTTTCCTTTAGACTATTCACCTAATTGATTGAGGGCTCATGCCCATGTACTTAACCCAATTGTTGTTAAAGTATTAGATCTTAGCCCCTATAATTTCCAAATTATCCATGTGACTAGGTTCTGGGAACCCTGCGCTAGTCCAAAGGGGGATAGCTCTTTCATTTTCGGGACTTAAATACTTGTGAGTCCGCAATCCTCAAAAGTAGTTGAAGGTCGAAGTCACGAATCGAAAAGGACTGTCAATATGGGGATATAGTATGGATCTCTCTCAACTGTTATATCATACATAGGAAAGGACGTGTTAAGCACTTCAATGAAGTCTTACTTTGGGATATTTGGAATGGTCTAGAGACGAAACTCCCAAATGGTGGAGTCATAGAGTTAATCTGGACTGTTGAAACTAGAGGGCCACATGTTCACATATGAATGATTCTCCAGGAGTCTAGGTATTCTGCGATATAAGAACACATGAGTTTTCCTCGAAGCTATGCCAACTAGAGTAAATACTAGTTGTAGATGCTACAAACATGTGGCGCCAAATTTGGCGTGGTCCGAAGGGAAAGACAAGAGATGCACACACAAAAATTCTGAATGTCTAACTATCGAAGTGAAGTGGACCATCTATCCTTGGATCCTTCAGGATATTTTCGCATCGTCGATCTAAGGGATCCAGCCTAGACTACCCAAATAATTGGGAATGCATCATGTAGAGACACATCGCCCCTACTCATTCCCTATCAAGTGTCGACCATTAAACTAGGATCATTGGATGAGGGGGTTACGTGGGAAGCAATCCGATAGTTTGGAGATTCCGTAATCCAGAGGAAATCGGATAAGATTTTATGAAGTATGAATTCACCTAAGTCATGAGTGTCGAAGTGGATCTTGCCCATTGGTCAAAAAAGACACGTGGCACCATATTCGAGAGTCCGGGGACTTAGCTCTTTAGGGTATTTACGTCTAGAGGAGTCAGTAAGCCCCAAATCCTAGAGATGAAAAGTAACAAGGACTTTGGATCTACAGATACACGTGGATGAATCGCAGTCATGCGATGGGGGTAGCATGGCCCATTGAAGTCATCCCGGGTGACATGGACCTACAACCAAGGTGCCCCATCTCACCTAGAATCAGCCAATTAACCCATCCCTTATACCTAATATAGAAGGACACATGTCACCCCCTAAGGAGGATACATGTCACTACTTGACCCTTTCCATGTGTCAACTTTTGAATTGTTCCAAGCCATGTGGCATGAATTAGGGAGGTTTGAGAATATGTTGATAAAGGGAAGACCAACGATGATCGTCAAATGTCGATCACCGAAGGGCTAAGGCCACATGGTGATATTTTGGGACTTAGGATATTTGGAAAAATGTGTGTTATGCGTATATCCCTGAAGCATAATCTTTAACCGTAGGATCTCAGTGGAGGATGTGGACCGTTGATCTCCTCCGTGGTTCGACAATCTGAGAATTTGACAACACTTTTGGAACTCCCAAAGTCTTGGAACTTTCAAAGTGTTGAAACCTTTTCTAACGCGAGCTCTTAGCTACCGATTTTCATCCCGCGTTCACAAGGAGGACCCCGCTAGCTGGTTTAATCACTTAATGAGAGATGTAAACCTCAGGGGAGTAAAATGAAAGGATTTTTCTTAAGTAAGGGATCTGAAATGAATCAGGGAAAGAGAAAAATTGATGCCCCACCCCTAGAAAGACTATTTACGGGTTGGGTGTGTTACAAATTGGTGTCAGAGCATGGAAACAACATTTGACCTTCTTGGGATCATTCACAAGTCACATAGGAAAATATTATTACAGAACTTATGCAGTAACACCCTACCTTACCCCCCTCTATAAGAAACATGTCTGAACCTCCACTAAAGAGAGGAAAAAAACCTTCTACTATTGATATATGTTTTGGAATCCTACACTGTAGGTTGCTAATGTTTCCAAATAAAGAATTGACTTCACCTTGCAATGATACGTGTTTTTCATGAATTGGTAGGTTAGTAACTAACAGAAAATGTTTTTATCTGCACTCAAGTAGTCAATGAAAAACATGAAAACTACAACATAAAGGATGGTGACACATTAGGAGTTGTGGGAGAGCTCCCACAATAGAGAGGAAGAATATGATGAAAGGAGTGTGGTGGAAACCCCTCCAAATTTGGTTGAAACTGTAATAAGCCCCGTGGAAGAATTACAGAGTTATAAGAATGAAAATGAATGGTTGATCAAGGAGTAGGAAAATCATACAAAAATGAATGCATTCCTATTGCAAATTCTATCAGATATACAAAGGGAACGACAACATGGTTCAATGGCCATTCATGTGGACATGCATCATACTAAGAAAACTCCAAGTCCACCTAAGATATATAAGCATGGTCTTGAAAGTGGCCACACCAGGAGGAGCATCTCAAAGAAGGCCCAACATGGAGCCAAGAGACATTCAATGGAAGATTCCTCTAGTGAGGACACTAACAACTCCAAAGAATCTTCTAATGGAAAAACTAGTTCACATTCTCAGACAAAAGGAAAGAAGAGGAAACATTCCAAGAGTCGTGATCCTTAAGAATTCAAGAAATCCAAACCACCCACCTTCGATAGAGATATTAAGAAGGGGGATGAAGAATATGTTTGGCTACTCGGCTTGAAGAAGTACATCAGATTCCATGACTACTATGAAAACTTAAAGGATCAGATAGCCATTTTCAACTTGAATGGGAAAGATTCCATTTCGTGGGAAGACATTAGGAATGTGAAAGGAATCCATGAGAAAGACTTCTCATGGAAACAATTTGAGAAATACTTCAAGAAGAAGTACTTGTCAGAAAATTACTTTGATGGGAATACCAAGGAGTTCTATGAACTCAAGTTGTAACAACTCATGATAGATGAGTATATCAACAAATTTCTCGATCTGATGAGGTATGTTCCCTACATAAATTATGAAAATCTAAATATTCAACGATTTATTAGTGGATTACCTCCATCCTACCAGGACAAAATTGAGTTTGATGAGACAAATACCTTAGAATATACTATTTGAAAAGTAAGGTATTTTTGTGAGAAATTCAAGAGTAAGACAACCCCATGAAGACTGGAAGAAGAAAAAAAATTCAAAATTCAAGAAGAAGGAGTTTAAATCCTCGATATTTAAGAACCCTAGTAAGAGCTCTAGGATGATCCTTCCTGCCAGAAGTGTGTATCGGAAAAAAATTGCATCCCAGAGTGGAAATAAACTATTTAGAGAAACTCCAAGTAAGACTTATAACATGAAGAGAGAAATCTTGAAATTCTGGGGTTGTGGAGAGGAGAAACTGTTAAGGGGCTATCTGCATTAGCAACAAAACCCTAGGAGGGTATACAACATCTAGGAGGATACCACAGTCAATTATGTGGCTAGGAGCCTGCCAAAAATTTATGCAGCCTTGGGTAATAGACAATATGACCACCAAGCTTGAGTGGTGGAGATGGAAGGTACAATTGCCAACCATCTTGTTTCCATTTTAATTGACCCTGGTTCTAATTTTAGTTATGTTTCCCCTCAAATTGTTGAGAAATGTAAATTGCAACAAGTTAAACATGTTAAATCATGGCTGGTACAAATAACCACTGAAACCAAAAGAAAAGTAGTAGAGGTCATGCCAGCATGCCAATTTGACATGACTGGGTTTCCCACCCAAGAAAACCTAAACATACTTCCTCTATGATCTTATGACCTGTTGATTGGCATGGACTGGTTGGCTTCCCACAAAACCAATTTGGAATGTTACAGTAAAACTTTGGAGTGTGAAAATGAAGAAGGAAGGAGGGTAACACTACAAGGGATTCAAAATCATGTCTCAGTGAGACAAATATCAACCCTCCAAGTGAAGAAGTATGGTAGAAAGGTATGCCCCTTGTATGCAATCCATGTACTAAACTTTGTTGAGAATGAAAAACCCATCCTAGAAAACCATCCCATATTAAGAGAATATAAATATATATTCCCAAAAGAGGTACCAGGTCTACCTCCAAGAAGGGATATTGAATTTTCAATATAACTTGTACAAGGAGCAGTGTCAATGTCTAGAACACCCTGTAAAATGAGTACACCAGAGCTAGTTGAGCTCAAACTCTAGATGAATGAGATGTGGGACAAAGACTACATACTTCCTAGTGTGTCTCCATGGGGAGCACCAGCCTTGTTTGTTAAAAATAAAGATGGCACACTCAGACTGTGCATAGATTATAGACAACTCAACAAGATGACCATCAAGAATAAGTATCGCTTTCAAGGGTTGATGAGTTGTTTGACCAATTAATCGGTGCTACCATATTCTCCAAGATTGACTTGAGGTCTGGATACCATCAAGTCCAAATTAAAGATTAATATATCCAAAATACAACCTTTAGGACAATATATGGTCACTATGAATTTGTGGTGGTGCCATTTGGGCTTCCCAATGCACCAACCACTTTTATGTGTTTAATGAATAACTTATTGAGAAATTTATTGTATAGGTTTGTATTGGTTTTCATTGATGATATCCTAATCTATTCCAATAATAGAGAAGATCATGATTAACATCTCAAGATAGTACTCCAAGTGCGAAGAGAACGTTAGCTCTATGCTAATCTCAGTAAGTGTGACTTTTTCCAAAAACAAGTCCACTACCTAGGCCATGTTTTTTCTGAGGAGGGAGTGGCAGTTGACCCTGAAAAAGATTAAATCCATCATGGATTAACATACCCCAAAGGATGTATCTAAGATCATATCATTTATGGGCCTAGTAGGATACTATAGGAGATTCATAAAATAATTCTCCAAGATTGGTTTCCCAATCACCTCCCATTATAAAAAGGGGGTTAAATTAATTTGGACATCATAATGTGAAGAAATATTTCAAGAGATGAAATACCTTCTAACCAATTCACCTGTGCTGAATATTTCATATCCAAGCAAAGACTTCCTTTTGTGTATAGATGCCTGCAAGGAAGGGCTTGGAGGAGTCCTTATGCAAGAAGGACATGTCATTTTCTACGAATCCATAAAAATGAATGAGCATGAAGTCAATTATATGAACCATGATATGGAATTGGCTTCCATAGTGCATGCTATGAAAATGTGGAGGCATTACCTCTTAGGTAGAAGATCTACATTTATGACAAACCATAGTGGGTTGTGGTATTTGTTTGGCCAACCAAAACTCAATGTGAGACAAGCTAGGTGGATGGCTCTCCTTACTGAGTTTGATTTTGAAATAAAACATATCAAAGGAAAGGAGAATAGGGTGGCATATTCCCTTAGTAGATGTATAAAAGTAGATCACTTGGAAGATGTAAGTGCCAATGAATCAAACATCAAAGAGAGGGTCAAAACTGCACAAGAAACAGATGCATTTTTCAAAATAGTGACATCATTCCTAAAGAAAGAACCCACATGGCTGAAGTATGAAGGTTATGAGATGATTAATGAAGGCTTGTTGACCTACAAGGTAGATTTTATATTCCAAATTGTGATGACTTGAAGAGGTTCATAATGGATGAACTATAAAAAAGACCATATCTTGGTTATCCTGGTTATCAGAGAATCATCACGGCCAATAGGAAACTACTCTATTGGCCTCGAATGAAAAAGGACATAGTTGATTACTTAACTAAGTGTTTATAGTTTCAACAAGTCAAGGTAGAGCACCAACACCCAGTAGGGATATTGCAACCATTACCAATTACTCAATGGAAATGGGAAACCATATCCAAGGATTTCATCACAGGATTACCAAGATAAACCAAATAGAATGATGCCATGATGGTAGTTGTGGACAAACTGAGAAAGTATGCTCACTTCATACCCATCAATTCAACTTGCAAGGAAATAGATATTTCCAACATCTTCATGAAAGAGATATTCAAACTGCATGGCATGCCTAAAGAAATTATATCCGATAGAGATACAAAGTTTACTTCAAAATTTTGGAAATCCATGTTTGATGGTTTTGAAATGAAATTGCTCTTTAGTACAACCTATCATCCTTAAACTGATGGGAAGACAGAGAGGGTAAACCAAGTATTAGAAGAGATGTTGAGGATGCATGTAATGCATCAACCCAATAAATGGGAGAACTACCTACTACTGGTAGAATTTTCGTACAATAATGGCTATCAAGGGTCATTAAAAATAAGTCCTTTTGAAGCCCTCTATGGAAGGAAATGAAACATTCCAATCAGCTGGAACAACCCAGTAGACAAAATTACAATCAAGCCAGATATGTGCTAGCAGGGAGAATCCCCTTATTACTATACCAGGGTCAAAGTATAAGCATAGCTATGATCTCCCTTAAAATACAATCTAATTCCTAAACTACCCCAAAAAATCTAAACAGATGAATATAAAGAGATAGGAAAGTAGGTCAGAAGTAGTACCTTTAGTCCAACGTTCGATGTAGACCACCTCTAGCTTTGTAGCTCCCAGGATGCAAGTATCCTCCCAAAGATGACCTACAAAAACACATAGGAAAACAATGCTAAAAATATTCTATCTCTACTCATCAATACTAGGGTTAGATATAATCCATTATGCATAAATCAAATGAAAAACATAAAGATATCATTTGGGATAGGAAAAAGATTATTTTCTTCAAATGCAAAGATTGAAATTTACAACCTTTGTAGGTCGACGCTCCTGTGAACCTGGTCTGGGATCCTCTTAATGTTGCTCCAAGTGCACTATCCTAAAGCTTTCTTTCAAAATCAGTTGATCACTTCAGGGGAAGGGAAGGGATTGTATAGGAGGAATGGCTAGAGAGGGAATGTTGAGGAAGAAAGTCAGAAGGGGTTGCAAATACTTGGAAAAGGGAGGAAAAGGGATTAGGCAGAGTTTCATTGTTCTAATGATTGATGTGTAAATGGGACCCCAAGACCTCCTTTTATATGACAAAAGGATAGTTATTTGGTTTGGGTATGGGATAAAATAGGTGAATTGGTTGGGAAACCCTCGATATCCCATAAAATCCGTCGAAATCCTTGAAACTTTTATTTTTTTCAAATTTTGGAGGTAAACATTGGTTGTTTAGTATGCAACTAGCATATGTACGTGGACTATCTAGAATGAAGCAGGCGTATGTATGCGGGAAGTAGTGCAGCAGGGCACATACATGTTTCATAAAATGGTTTTTTAAATAGAGTTCCTCAACAGTGATTTGGAAAATTATGCGAGTAGAAAGGCCAATCCCATGTATGCATAGGTAGATAATTTTAGGGCTATAACAATATGCTAAAGGAAATGGATCAAAAATTGATTTAGATCAGGAAAAATATGAAGATATCCTAGGATAGAAAAAAGAGCTATGCAGACCCAGGAGAGGCTCCTTGAGGATGGGAGCTTGTGCCAAGATGGTACCTCGGTATTGTGGAGCCTTTGAAGTTTTGGATAGAGTGGGACCAGTAGCCTATCGACGAGCACTTCCTCCCATAGTGAAGGCTCATAATGTTTTCAATGTTTCTTTATTAAAGAAGTATTTACATTGTTCTAATCATATTATTGACTGGTCTGTGATTCATGTGGAACTCGAGGGAGAGTTCCTGCCATAACCTCTATGCATAATAGACAGGAAGGAAACCCCACTCAGGAGCATAACCATTTCACAGGTTAAGGTGAAGTGGAAACACTTTGGCCCAGATCATGCCACATTTAGAATTGGATAATGCCATGAGACATGGATATCCATTTTTGTTTACTTTTGTACAGACATAACACATCTACAGATAGTACATCAAGGATGATGTTCCTTTAAGGGGAAGGGGATTGTAATACCCCCGTTTCCCCCAGTTTGTAAATGTAACTATAACTGGCCAAGAGAATATGGATGACTAAATATGTGTGAATGTTTGATTTGATGAAACCTTGAATAAAAGAGTCAATTTATAAATTTGTGTTATTAATAGAATTTGAATATGTGTTGAAAAATTGTTGAAAGGGGGAAATTTTTCCAAGATGGACCATGAATTCTATGAGAGAGATGGTGAAGGGAAACCAAGTATGGTTGAGATGAACCTCACCAGACCATTAGCTATTAGGATTAATTGCTCAATAATCCTCTGACCCAGAAACGAATTACCACTCAGGCTGGTAGTTCGAAGGCCATCCTCAAGAGTTAATGGGGAGATGGGGCAAGGTACCCATCTGTAAGGCTTTCAGGCCTGACAACGGATGGTGATTTAGAACCACACAACCTTGTTGAGAAAATAAATAAATAAGGTAATTCGGGGAGAGAGATAGATCTGTGAGATAACAAAGTAGAGAAAACACTCTCTCGAGAAGAGCAGTGAATAGACTTTGATTATGAAGTTGAGAGGAAAAAGATGAGTAGTAAGCTCGATCTGGCTGTAAGAATCCTAGGGAAAGGTTTTGCTACAAGATAATAAATGAGGTTGACCAGTGATTAAGGAAGTACTCGTGCATACCTCCTTTCCTGGAACATAGAAAAAAATACACCCGGTTGTTGTGGGAGAAGGAGAGTAACCTCCATCCCTGGCTATTGTGGAGCAAAGAGAAAGAATCTCTCTGAGAGAATCATGGTCTAGCTCGGGTGTGATGAGTGGTAAATCCAATAAGAGTGGTTGTTCCTATGGCTGGGAGGAAACAAACACCTGTTTTATTAGTTGCTTCACATTTTCCAGTTCTGATAAGTATTTTCATATTCTTTGTATTATGTTGGATGTGACAATGAAATGTTTGTGTTTATGGTTGAGTGTTCCAATATTTGAACAATTATTATATCGGATCTTTTTCTTCTGTAAACTGTTATATTTCATGGATTTCAATTTATCTCAGTTTTGATGCTATATAGTTATGGAATGGGAATCTCCAGGAGGGTTAGTGTAGGATTGAATGAAATGCCTTAGCCCTGCCAACCCTGTGAAGTTTACCTTAGCGAGAATGTTAAGTCTGAATTCTATTGGGGAAGAGTTTTTTTCCTTTAGAATATTCACCCATATGACCAAGTGTTTGTTCCCATGTACTTAACCCAATTGCTGCTAAAGGATTAGGTATTATCCCCTAGAATTTCCAAAGTATCCAAGTGACCGGGGTATGGGAACCCTGGGCTAGATCTTTCGGCTTCGGGATTTCAGGACTTGTGACTCCACAATCCTCAAAAGTAGTCAAATGTCAAAGTCATGAATCAATGAGGACCATCGATCTGGGGATCCAATATGGATCTCTCTCAGTTGTTATATCAGACATAGGAAGGGACGTGTTAAGCACTTTGACAAAGTCTTACTTCAGTAGATTTGGAATGGTCTGGCGTCGAAACTCCTAAATGTCGGAGTCGCATAGTTAATATAGACTGTTGAAATTGTAGGGACACGTGTCCACAAATCAACTATTAACTGGGAGTCTGGTTATTCAACAATATAGGAATGTGTGAGTTTTCCCTGAATCTATTCCAGTCAAAGTAAATCCTGGCCGTAGACGCTAGGAACACATGGCGACAGATCTGGCATGGTTGGGAGGGAAATCTGGGAGATATAAACAACGAACTCCCGAATTTTGAACTACCGAAGTGACGTGGACCATTAATCCTTTGATCCTTCTGGATCCTTCTAAGACATTGATCTAAGGGACCCAACCTCAACTACCCAACTAACTGGGAACACGTCGTGGATTGACACATGAGCCCTACTCATTCCCCGTCAAGTGTTGACCATTGAACTGGGATATTTGGATGAAGGGGTTACATGGTAGGCGATCCTAGTGTATAGATATTTCATACTCCAGAGGAACCCGACTAATATTTTATGAAGTATGAAATCACTGAAGTTGTGATTGCCGAAGTTGATCTTGACTGTTGATCGAAAAGGACATGTGCCGCTTGATCTGAGAGTCTAGGGACTTAGCTCTTTGGGGTATTTACATCAAGAGGAGTCAGTAAGCCTATAATACTATATCCATGAAGTAACGATGACTATGGATCTACATATCCATGTGGATAAATCTCAGTGGTGCGATGGGGGTGATGTGGCCCATTGATGTCATCTTGGGTGATGTGGACTTGCAATCAAGGTGCCAAGTGTCACCCAGAATTAGTCGGTTCACCCATCCCTTATACCTATTAGAGTAGGGAACATGTCACCCCCTAAGGAGGACATGTGTCACCACTTGACCATTTTCACATGGTAACTGTTGAATTGTGCCCGTCGACCAACAGGGTTGGTGACGTGTCCGAGACTCCGAAAGTTTGGATAGTTTTGGGGGTTCGGAATATTCGAACATAGTATGATAGAGAATGATTCAATGATAATCACTGAACATTGATCGCTGAAGGGCCCAAGCCACATGGTTTAAATTTAGGAGGTTTGAGAATATCTTGAAAAAGGGAAGTCCAATGATGATCGTCAAACGTTAATCACCGAAGGGCTAAGGACACATGGTGATATTTCGGGACTTCAGAGATTTGGAAAAAGGTGTGTTACACATAGATCGCCACAACCCCCTCTTTAATAATAGGATATTGGAGGAGGATGTGGACCGTTTATCTCCTCTGCAGTTCAACAATATGAGAACTTGACAACACTTTTGGAACTCCTAAAGTCTAGGAACTTATGAAGTGTCAAAACCTTTGATAACATAGGATATTATCTTATAGTTTTCAGCCTGAGGTCACAAGGATTACCCCTCTCATTGTTTTAATCATTTAGTGAAAGATGTAAACCTCGGGGGAGTAGAATGAGAGGATTTTTCTTAATTAAGGGATCAAAAATTAACCAGGGAATGTCAGAAATTGATGCCCCACCCCTAGAAATACTATTTAGGGGTTGGGTGTGTTACAAGTATGATGTAGGTACATCGTCAACAACATCCATCAGGCTGAGTGGAGGACAACTCAACATCAAACACGTGCATTCAAATTGTTTTGAGACCCAAGGAGAGCACATCAATTTGATATTTTGAAAAGATTGTAATTAAAAGAGATTTTAATGTTTGGAGGGAAGAACCATTGTATGAGATCACAAAGGATTGTAATTGCTTTAATAAGTTGTAGGATTGTATAGATATTGATTAGTGACTCGTATCTGGGTTGTAAATTCCATTTATTGTAATAAGGCTTAGTTGTAGAATGTTTAATTATGATATGATAACACTAGAGTTGTTGGTAGGAACGCTCGACAAGCCCCTCTATGTATAAATATATGTAATCTATGCCCAAATGAGGTTGTTGAAGAAAATTGTCTTTTGTTGCTGAAGTTTATTGTAAATTGTTGTCAAGGAGAAGTTGAAGAGCTACAAGAACTCTTTGTAAATTCTTTGTTGAAGGAATATAATAGAGGAAGATTGTTCTCAAATTCTAATTTTTCATATCCATGAGTTAAATGGCTAATGTGTGTTATTTTATTTTTGTGTTTTATATGCCTTCATATGCATTTTATGATTAATTAAATGAACCTGTAGTGTTCTGTAAGTTTCAATTGTTTCTCTTCTGAAATACTGGTGCAAGGAGTGCATAGTATCCATGTAATGATCGTGAAGGTAGACATGTTTTTAGACTTAGAAGAATGAAAGATACAAAGTGAAATTGTGTAGGGTGAGTGCAAGGAGTGCACACATACTCATATGAGTATAAGTTCTCTAAGAAAGCCTCATTTAAGGACTGCACAGGGCCGACACTTAGAGAAGTGTCGAAAACCTTCTAAGGGAGGCGAGTGCAAGGAGTGCACACCAAAAGTCCTTTGAGACTTCAAGATTAGGAGATAACACAAAGTGTGCACCAGGGTTCAAACCCTTCAAGTATAAAATATCAAGAAAATTAGTGGTAAAATTATTTTGGAGGAGGGATTTTGGTGTGTTTGAAGAAGAAAAGACAAGATCCATTTCATAGGAGAAACTATATTCACAACCATTAGATTGTGAGGATTGGCGTGAGTGTTAAGTCTTTAATTCCTTCAGACTTCGTCAATTCCGAAAATTATGTTCGAGGAGTGCGAAGAAGGCGGAACCCCCAAAGTTCTGAAATCTGAAACACGTATGGAGTGTTGATCATCGTGGACACGTGTTAGAAGATCATCGAATTCAGAAGACCATCCCTATGGGAGGAAGGAGGAAATTTGGTGAATATTCGACGATCTTCTGAAGCTCCTAAGAGTAGAGTATATCTCAACTATTGATTTCAGTGGGAATGTGGAAGGAGATCTGTTGGTCTAGAGGTATAGTACTCTGGAGGGAAAGGGTGAAATATTGTCCCATTTTAAAAGTTCTAGAAGTCCAGAAGAGAGTAAATCACCCCAGTCATTGATCAGGAAGGGGACACGCAGAGGAAGGAGAGGTCGTTCGTCATTTCAATGTTCAGGAGATATGAGGGGCCATGTTGTGTGAATGCTCGAACTCCTGAAGTTTGAAATAAATTTAAACCATCCATCTGTCGAAGAGTGAAGTCCGCTGATTTATTACTTGTGTGTATTCGTCGATTCAAAACCCTAAGAGATCTATGGAGAGGCATATTGAAAATCCCCGAAGCCCGGAGTTACGAAGCAGGTATAGACCGTCGATCTGGTGGTGGAATAGGAGCCAACCGATCGCTGGATTCGACACTCTAGGAGAATATCACGTTGGATTGGATAGGATTTCCGAAGCCCAAAGTGTCGAAATCATTCCCCACCATGGATTTTCAATAGGTTTTGTGGACCATCGATTCTTGTTGTTGTTCAGTCCTTCGCCACTTCGACGTTAGGATGGAATGTGGTGTAAATTTGTTGAGACTCCCAAAGCTCGGGAGTTCTGATGTCCCGAATTCTTCAGAGAGTTGATTTTTAGCACAAGTTTTTTAACCCATATTCCTTTTTAAGGCTTGGCTTGGCTTAGGGACTCCCTCGAAAAGCATGTTTTTTCACTCGAGAAAGAAGGTTTAAGGCTTGTGTGTTTGATTTCGAGGGCTCAACAAGAGCCTACGAGATGATCCAGCTCCCGAATTTGATCAATCCTAGACCTGAAGGTCGTGCGGACCCCAGGGAGTGGTTGGGGGTTTACATCACATATCTATTATTTAAAACAGATTTTCGAAAGATGTCGAAGATATGGAATCTCATTGAATCCTAAAAAATCATTTTTTGCACTTCAAAAAGGAAAATTGTTAGGATTCATTGTGTCTAAAGAAGGAATTGAAATTGAACCTTCCAGAATCAAAGTTATAACTGAAATTCCACGGTGTCATAATAAGAAATCTATGCAATCGTCTCTTGGACAAATCAATTTTGTAAGATGTTTCATTCATGATTTTTCTTAGATTGTTTTGTCCTTACAAAACATGATAAAAAATAATTATGTTTTTAAATGGAATGCAATTGAATGTCAATCCTTTGATTCTATTAAACAATCAATTATTCAAGATCCTACTTTTCTTTCTCTGTACTATCATAAATAATTTATTTTATACACTTTCAGGTTTGATCAATCTTATGCAGCTATGTTGACTCAAAAAAATGATTAGAATGCAGAAATACCAATAGAATTTAATAGTTCAGGATTGCAAGGTGTTGAAATTAATTATTCTGATGTTGAAAAGAAAGCCTATGCAGTTTTCAAATCAATTTAAAATTCCGGGCCTTTTCTCATCAAAACTCACATGAAAGTGATTATTCCTCATTATGCAGTAACAATTTTATTGGTACAAAAATATATTGGAGAAAAGAGAGCTCAATGGGTTATTATGCTTCAAGAATATGATTTAGAGATAAAACCTGCAAATATCATTCATGGTCAAGGTCTGTGTAAGTTGGTTACTCAAACCATTGATTCTAAATTTGATAATGATTGTGATAATCAAGAAACTGAACATACACAAGAGGTATGTGTCATTCGTGATGTTTCTAATTTAAAATATTCATATTTAATTTATTATTTAACTCATGGTACCTCACCTTTACATTTCAATGGAAAAAATAAAAATTCCTTGAGGATAAAAGAGATTCAATACCAACTTGTCAATGACATTTTATTTAGGAAAAAATACAATTCAATGTTGCTTAGATGTTTAGAAAAGGAAGAAGTTTATAAGGTTTATTTGATCTGCATGATGGAACTGCAGGTGGTAACTTTGGTGGCGATACAACTGCACATAAAATTTTACACGCAAGTTATTATTGGTTGACTCTATTTAAATATGAACATTCTCATGCTCCCAAGTGTAAATATTGTGACACTTCACCTGGAAGAGACAAAAAAGAAACATTACCTTTGCAACATGTAATCGTGGACCAACCTTTTTGTCAATGAGGCCTTGATGTCATCGGTGAAATTGTTCAAAATTCTTCAAAGTTGCATAGGTATATTCTTAATACCACTAATTATTTCACAAAATGGGTGGAGGCCATCCCCTTGAAATCAAGTACTGTTGAATATGTAATTTCTTTCATTGATTAGTTCAATATTACAAGATTTGGTCTTCCGAGCACATTGATTTTTGACAACGCAAGTTATTTTTCTTGTTTGTTACTCACTGAATATGCAATACCAAAGGGCATTAAACTAAAGCATTCAGCTAAGTATTACCCAAAAGGTAATGGTTTAGCGGAATCTACCAATAAAACCCTTTTAAAAATTATTAAGAAAATTGTTAATGATAATCATAAAAATTGGCATAAAGCGCTTATTTTTTCATTGTGGGCAGATTGAGTTAATCATAAAGTAGCGATTGGCACTTCCCCATACTTTCTAGTTTATGGTAAATAAGCCATTTTTCCCGCAAACATTACTTTACGAACTTTATCCCTTGTGCAATCCATCCAAGAAAAACCTTGTTCTATATTGCAGACTTGTCTAAACCATATTTTTAAACTAGAAGAAGTAAGAGATAAGGCTCATCAAACTTTTTCCAATCATCAAAAAATCATTAAAAAATGTTTTGATAACAAATCGGTAGGTGATAAAAGGTTTGAAGTTGGTGACTTAGTCTTGAAATGGGATAAGGTCCATGATGAAAAGGGTAAAAATTCAAAATTCCATAGATTATGGCTACGTCCCTTTCAGGTTTCTAAGAAGATTGGCCCATCTACCTTTACTCTACAAACGCTTGAAGGCATCGAGGAAACTCTCCCTGCAAATGGGCTAATTCTGAAAAAATATTTTTCTTGGAGGATGTTGCAGTGCTTTGTAAATAATTGTAAATATTTTTATGATTTGTTTGCAAATTTTAAATTTTTGATGTTTTTTTTGCATATAGACTTCATTTGTGTTTTTTAGTTGTTTATTTTTGTTTTTTGTTTGACATAACAATCTAGGATATGTTGTTTACCATTTTTATTTTTTTTAATTTGGCCGCAAAGAAAAAATAAAATCAACCTGTTTGAAATAGGAAAATTTTTAAATTATTTCAAATGAGAAACTCTTATTGCTATTCTATATTTTCAAGGAATGTCACATGAGAAAATACTTTCTAGCAAGGTCTCATAGGAATTTAATTTCCTTTATATTAAAAGTGTTTTTCGGGAATGGCATATCAATAGATGAAAATCTTTTCTTTAACCCATGCAGTGCAATAAAATAAAATAACTTTCTATATCACCCATATTTTGTTTCTCCATTGCTTAAATTGCGATCACAAATTTACTTATTAAAAGGAGAATGTCTAAATTTAATAAATAGGAAGATGTGAGAAGTGTGTATAAACCCATTGGGATACTGAATAGGTTTGCTGGTAGCGGGGCCATGTATGCATGATATCAAGGTAACTTCATTGGGGTATTGAATAGGCCTGCTGACAATGAAGCAATGTCAGGTACATAAAGTTAAAATAAACAAATTGTACTATGTCATGGTAATTAATCTTTGCTTAGTAGTCAAATCAAAATCCCTTAATTGTGAGTTATAAATTAATCAAAATCTTGTTTCCTTCTGAGAAAGGATTAGTGAAAAACTGTGAATATCAATGTGTTTTCTTCGCTTTTTAAAGTTATCTATGACAAAGTTATCATTTATCAATAAATTTTCTTATTTCTTATGGGATGATATATTTCTGAATCACCAATTGTTGTGGCATACAACAACCTCCCAAATTTGCATCTCATAAACCATTTGAAATTTTGTCCCTTTTTATGTTTGAAAATTCTTTTCAGTATTCACTAATTTTATCTGTAATTTGTTTTACGTTATGATTTTATTGAGCATTAATGTGTGCAATATTTTTAGAATTGACAAAGTTTTTATTTTGATCCCCGTTTATATTGATTGTAATTTTGATTTCTTTGAATTTCATGAATTCAAACATGAAATTTAAAACTCGATTTTGAAATTTTCCTCATGGCATATCATTTAGGATCATCGCATTTCATTTGAATCATTTTGATTAATGATCTTGATTTCATAGTGAGGTTCATAAGGTTAAATATCTAATATCCATTCTTAATTTTCTTGATCATTTTGGCTCAGAAACATATCCCTAACAAAGATTTTTCTTGAGCTACAAAATTTCTTAGATTATCCATTAGCTATTATTTCTCATCAAGTTTTAACCTATTATCCTAAAAAACAACTCAAATGAGGAATTGAAAAGTTTTGGTTTCCAATCCATTCTATTAAATACTAACAAATGATTCAAAGATGTACTTAAGATATCATTTGATTAGTTCGTTGTGGTTATGATTCACATTGAAAAATAAAAATTTATATGAGTATATGTATAATCATATTAGTAAATACTCATATTTATCATCAATGTATTCAACCGTAACTCGCAATCCAAGTAATGATACTCTTTGTACTTTGTATTCCATGTGGACTCTTCAAGTTTTATCCACCTTCCTCCATGTATTGTGCCCCTCTTTCTTACCACAACCTAAAATTAATTACCATATCAAGTCATGACAAGGCCCTGTACTTAACGCTTTTACTCGATTTGGGTATATTCGAAATTATGAGAGTTTTGTATGTATGAGTTGATATTTCTTGTTTCTGTGTCTGCATTTACCTTTTCTCCATAGAATTTTCCCTCTGAATTATGTTGAGTATTATCAATCATTTTAGTATGGGATTAATCTCTATACATGAACTCTCAAGCCCTGAATTCATTGAGGCACATGAGGATTCCATTCCTATGCTTCGAAAAGAAGGCTAGTTCAAGTTTAGGATGATGTTTCACGACCATAACCTATAGGTGACCATATCGTTTTCTCTGAATTTCGATGGAAAGTCTGCCAGGATTGCAGACATCATATTACAACTCAATGAGGCCATAATTTCCAATGCCTCAAAGCTTCCAATAGAAGGTGAACAATGGTCTAAGACCAAGAAGATTAAGAATATACATTGGTCTGTGTTTCTCATCTCATCTAAAACTAAGTAGAATCACAAAGGTATTCTTGCTTCCATGATTAAGAAGGAATGACAATATTTATTATGGATTATCAAATCTATATAACTTGTGAGGGTCACTACAGTTTGTTCTTTCTCTATCATTTTCATTTGCTAATGGTATTTGTGGGCTTCGAGCTGAATATTCCCCTTTTTCTATTGAAATCCCTCACAAAAATCGAAAAAATTATCAAAGAGACAATATCATATCTAAGAGGAACCTCTTTCACCACAGTTTAATCATAATATTGATTGAGTATCATTTGAGCCAGATTAATGATTCATGGGATGAATTTATTAAAAGAAATAATTTTCTGGAAACCCCAGAACTAAACCCTCAAAACCAATATTTCAAATTTGGGTTTGAATCAACTAATTCAAAAGGTGATGATGACAATAATCCTCCACATATCTCAGACTCCAAGAAAATTCCAAAAATGCTTACACGTAGCAAGACTCTGAGTTTAAATTTGAACCTTAAAACGATGGATTTTGATACAAATAAACAAGTTTCTATTTATTCTTCTAATCAAGTTGTATTTTCTTCTCTCGACTTTGAACATCCTGAAGATGCTATCTCCCTTTTTCTCAAACCCTCCAAGGATTCGGAGAAGTTAATTGACTTCAGGAATAAACAACAAGGAATAAACAACAAGGAATAAAGATGTCAAGGTATATCGGGAATAAATATAGGAAGGTTTCTAATGTTGGTTCTCCCATTCATATAGGGGATGAAGAAACTAAAGAAACTCAAGACTTCTCGAGAGAAGGACTCCTCACCCATTGTGGGAGAACCTATAGAGGAAAAATATAGGATTGACACCAGTTTTGAGACTTCCTTTTGGAAGAAGAAATACTTTGCAGTGGTTCCAATTTTACAGAATAGGTTAATTGATCTTGAATTGGAGAACCAACTACTCATATCCCAAAACAAATCCTTGGTTAAAGATCACAAGAAACATATTTCAAATCTCAAGCGTAACAAAAACGAAGACTCAATGACATTCAATTCTCTAGGCGTTCATATTTTTTTCAAATTAGAGTTTGAAAATTCTACCTCTTAATGCTCAAGTGTAAATATCAGAGTTTGTTTGACGGGTATGGATTTTTTTTATTTCTTCTATTTTATTTTTAGAAAGAGAAACTACATAATTAGAAATTATGTAGGTGCTCTAATTTATTAATTTTGTTTATTTTTTTTATTTTTTTTTTTATTTTTTTTTACAGATGTAAAGCATGTGACATGGACCAAGAATCAAGAACATATTATATTTTAAGGCTGCAAGGATGGGCTATGAAGAAAATTAGTTAGCCTATTATAGAAATCCTATCTTTATTTTTGTTTAAATTGTTGTAATTTTGATTTGGTTAGGAAATCATAGACTATTTATGAAATCCCATTCCTTATTTTAAGGAGTTACTTTCTAAATTAATAATTAGTAGTTAGAAATCGCTGGAACTCTTTTTCTATAAAAGAGAGAAAGTAAGCTAAGTCCTAGGTTCGGAATTTTGGAAGACAAGTGAACTTATACACTATTGTAGAGTTTCCTTATCAAAGTTTTATACTAGATCATTTTATTTTGATTATCAATATAAGCATCGATATTCAACAATATTACTTGTATCTGGATGTTTCATTTACTTTATCAAAATCTTATCGATATATCTATTGTGTTACAATAGTATAATTAATGCAATTAATTACTATTAATTGATTGTATTCATTTTATTTATTGTTTCACATAGTAATTGGACATTGAATTGTATATGAATACTATTGTATTTCAATATATGTTCAAAATAATTAGATAGATTTTTCATCTATTGCACAATTGCTTGACTGAGACGTATGTTTAAAAAGATTTGCATCTTTTTAATATTATTGTATTTCAATATATGTTCAAAATAATTAGATAGATCTTTCATCCATTGCACAATTGCTTGACTGAGACATATGTTTAAAAAGATTTGCATTTTTTAATATTGTTTCATTTTATCTGATTCATATGCAGAGAGCAACATAATCGAGTGTTAGTTAGTTTTAATTCCTAGTTTATATTCATCATTTTTGTTATTGATTTCATAAAAGATTGTATTGAATTATCTTCATCAACATTTTTTTTTTCTTTTCAAAAAATATGTTTCAAAAAAAGAAACAAATCTCCTTTCGTAGGAGTAGCTTAGAAATCTAATTTGAATTAGCTTATTTGAGATAGTATTCAAATTGTTTGAAAATATATTTAGATATAGTTTCTTTTCTAGAGCAGTATTATTTATTATTTATATTAGAAAATATTAAATACAAATTATAAATAATAGTGAGTGTAAACATAAAACTTGTTTAATTATTATATTTAAAGTTAGGATAATAAAGGGTAATTGTACCCATAACCAGTCAAAATCGCCACTTCAATGGAAAATGGTTTAATTGGGACGTTGACTGAGCGATATCCCCAAAGGTTGATCATGGTCATTTTTTTCCATCAACAGGTTGAAAGAGATATCATCTTCTTATTTTTAAAATATAAGAAAATGGGTGTAGAGACAAGTCAAAACCGACTCGAAACATAAGTCTAGATGTAAAATTATTATCATCATTGTCACTAGCTCAATTTGAGTCAATGTGTCTGACTAATTGGTTCACTTTGTCACTACAATAGTTTATACCAAAATATAATGAACAACTCTTTTTGTGGATTTAAGGTGACTTTTCATTGATACCGACTAAACCAAGAAACCATAGTTACAATAACAAAAATATCATGTTTATAGCAAGTTAGCTAAATAATGCTACCAAAACATTTTCGATAGAGTGTAGCATTAGTGTTTGGAGAATCACACTCAATTTTCTCCACTCATGACTGAAAAGGTGTAACACATGGTTTACAGTATTCCATTTTGAACTTCTATAAAGTATTCAATGAATATTTAGTTTGAGAAATAGAGATTCCATCATCCATTTGTAATACATAGATCATTAAACGGAAATGAAAAATACCAAGTTCAATCATCTCAAATGTATCTACTAACTATTTATTCAAACCTAAAATTAAGTTAATATTGATTCCAGTAATGACTAGATCATCTATGTCGAATGCAACAATTAATGTTTCACCATTTTCATGAAACACACATAGACTATGATCTGATTCACATATTTTGAAACCAAGATTGAGGGAAAATGGATAATTTCTTCATACCATGTCTTGAGGACCTATTTAAAACTATATTATGATTTCTTTAGTTGACATACATGACTAGTGTCCTTCTAGAAACTAGGGGTTTGTCCATATAGATCACTTTAGTAATATCACCATGTAGAAAAACACTTTTTAAATCCATGTGGTATATTTATTATCCAAAGTGAGTAGGAAGTGAAAGAATATTTTGAACATAGTTCATCTTTTGATCTATGGGAAATGTCTCAATATATCCAATGCCTTCTCAATTATAAATTAAATTAGCTACAAAATGGGCCTTATGTCCTTTAACAATGCATTCCCATGTGAATTTTCTCTTGTATACCCATTGACATTTCAAAAGATCCTTTCCTTTCAGTTGAAGAAAATAATCTCGTGTTTCCTTCTTCATGAAGGGATGATATTCATCAGACTTAGAATTGTCCAATTCAACTTGATCATGTGCATCCTCATATGTCTCTATATCACATAACTATAAAACATGCACCATCTTAGAAACACTACCATGATGTGTATAACTTCTACTTTTTCTTGAGTAATTGATATCTCTTGCATCAGGTGTAGCAGTTTCAATTGTCTTGGTTTCCCATTTGGGTAGATAAATCTCCTTTGTTGAAGGTGTTTCTCTGCCAAGATCAACATTTTTGGACTAAACAAGTTCCCAAATGTTGTTGTTGACTATGTTGTGCAAGGTTGGTTGTAGGTAGATTCAAGTAAAGAAGTTGACTAACTAGTTCATGATCCTATGAAGTACTTAGTTAATAAAAAATTCCCTAGAATTTACAATGGATCATTGCATAATAAAAAAAAAGAGAAATTCAATAGAGTGATACCTAAAACATGTCTTTTGTATATAATCTCCTATTCAACAAGGTTGAATAACCTATAGTCCTTTGACTGATTAGAGTATCCCATCATGATACAAACATGATTCTTCACAACAAATTTGTTCCATATATCATTCAAAATGTGATCTCACACTATGCATTAAAAGTTTGTAATATATCCAACTAATGGTTTACTTCCACTTCATTTTTTGACTACAGTAACATTCCATAAACCTTTAATTGGTAACGAATTTGAAAAATAGTTTGAGCTATAGAATTGACATACCTTTGGCTTGAACAAAACACCATGCCATTTCTACCAAAGTCCAATTGTTTCTTTCAACAAAATCATTTTTCTAAGGCGTGTAAAGTACATATCTTTGGAAAGAGATAACATTTGGTGCATGTACTTTTCAACATCCTTTCTTACATATTCTCCTCCATTTTTTGGTATTAAATATTTCATAATTTTACCACTTATTTTCCTCTAATATCCTGAATTCCTTGAGCTATTAAAACAAATTTCTCTTATTATTCAATAAATATACCTTAGTATACCTAAAATAGTCATCAATGAAGGTCCATACATACCTTAAACTAACTTGTTGTGTTTAGGGAACATAGGTCACTATGGACAAGTTATAGCTACATATTTTCTCTCTAATATTTCCTTATTTCAAATACAACATGATGATTCTTTTCAATCATACATCCTTCACATAATACATCAACACGAACAATCTTAGGTAGTCTTGTAACCAAGTTGCATTTTATCATTAGTTTCAATCTTCAAAAACTAATATTTTTCAGTCATTCATGCCAAAGTTTCCTCTAGTCATAAGTGTGACCTATGTGTGTAGTTCATCCTAAGTATTTATTAGGAAAGTCATAGAACTTATATAATTTTTCATCCATATCAAGGAAACATTTTAGCAAAAACAAAAAAGTTGTTGTGTATATCCTTCAAAACTAAATGATCTAGCCAAATGTATACCTTATTTCCAATACAAATTAGTTTGAGTACATGAAACAATTTTCCACTCGGTCTAGGTAGATGATACAAGTCAATAATAACACCATTTTGAAATTAATTCATTATTCAACCAACAATATTATAAGTATAATCATTTTCTAGAAAGATCTATTTTCATGTAGCCTCTTTTATTGAAGAATGAGAGAAGAATATTTATCCATATGATGGGTGCAACCATATTCGACTATACATTCACTCTAGTATGTATAAGCATGTAACGATTGAGAATGACTAATAGAAAATGTATAATTATGTGTCTTACCTTTTAAAGATCATATGTACAAGTCAATTGATCTTTCAATTGACATGTCTCCAAGATTCTTCACTTTCCTGTCGAGGTCCTCGGTATTCTTCCAAAAATCCTTATTCATATATTCTAATTTCATGCAATGACAATAGTTCTACTTATTTATACCTTTCTTAGTCGAATTTAGATCACCATGATTCTTCTTAACAATATATCTATTACAATCATGGTGTTTCTCTTAGATGAATTATTGACCTCTTTCTCTGTAATTTGGTCAATATTTACCCTTTAGGGAATGGGCCTGTTGCTTGGCCTGAAAGGAAAGGAGCTAAGGTGGAATTGAAGGGGTCTAGAAAAAAAATGAAACCATATGGGTGGAGAAGGCATATAAACTAGGTTTCAAAAAATAATCAAAATGTGAGATATTTAGTAATCTTTAATCGAAGATTTGTGGGTCATTAAGAAAAGGAATTAATGTCATTATAAAAAGAGAGGGGAAATTTTGGGTATGTGTTATATTCTTTGCATGATTAGACGTAGTGTCAGTGTTGCACCGGGCATGTCGGGGGTTGTAGGGGTGGTGCTAGCCCCCCTTGTTAGGGGGGTTACAGGGGGGAGACCCCACCTATCTGGGGGATTCACAAGGGGGGATGATTCCCCATACATGGGGGTTATGGGGTAGTATCCCCGAAAAAACATTTTTTGGGATTTTTTGCATTCGTTTTTAGTGTTTTTTTTGGCACATGGTTTTCGCCGATGGTTTTCTAATTCTAGTTTACAAAATAGGATTTTTGACTAATCTAGGTCAATGTATTAGGAGTTTTGGATTCCACAAGATCCTACATATATATTGTATTGTAAAAAATGAAGATAAAATGATGAATAGAAGATTATATATGTGGCTCTAAACAAGTTCTTTTTTTTCCTAGTTTGGGTTTTCAGGGTAAAATATCTATGTAGTATGGGTGTGTTCCATTGTATATTTTCTATTTTTATTAAGAATCTATTTACATTAATTTATTGTACAAATTTAAAATCTACAATTGGTATTAGAGTTGTTATTGGATTTAGGGGGGATGCCTTTGTGGATAAGAATGTGTCTTAATTATGTGATAAACCTTTTTATAATGGGAGATTTGCGGTATCGATTCGTCAGGTGAAAATAAATGAAAAGAAGTTAGAAAATAGAGATCGAGAAATTTAATGGGAAACGTTTTGAGTTGTGGAACCTCAATATGGAAGATATTTTGGTGGACCAAGATTATTGAATCATTGTGGGTCCAGGTACTACACCTATAGGAAATTTAACATAAGACTGGAAAAAGTTGGATTGAAAGGCAAAGAGCACAATCCATTTGAGTCTCTCAGATTCAGTATTACTGAATGTATCAAGGGAAGCTATAGCCAAGGAAATATGGGATAAGTTATATTATTTGTATTAGTCAAATTCTCTGGTAAGAAAATCATTCTTGCAGAATAAGTTGTACAACCTAAGGATGAAAGATGGAGACTCACTGATAGAGAATACAAACACCTCTAATATTGTTGTAATTCAACTATTATTTGTTGATATTAATATTTCTAATAAAGACAAGTGTATCAGTTTATTGTGCTCTTCAACAGACTCGTGGGATAGTGTGGTTGTGTCCATAGGTAGTAATACAAATTCTTCAAGTTTCGATGATGTGGTATCATCCTTGTTGTTAGAGGAGATGAGACAAAAGAACATTAAAGGATAGAGAACATATGCATCATTTGCAAGAGGATGATTCCAGGAAAGAAATAGATATAAGTCCTCAAGTGGGATATCTAAATCTAAGGGTTGATCTAAACCTCCAAGAAATTTTGTAAATGTATGCTCGAGATGTGGAAAAAATGGAACTCTATGAAGAAATGTGGATCCAAAAGTGTTGAGAGAGGGAAGCAATCTGATGATGCTCCTTCTATAGAAGAAAAAACCTCCTCGGATGGAGGGGATTTGTAATTTTCTTCTTCAAGCACACATGAAAATTATGAGGATTTTTTAGTTAACTCGGGCACATCCTTTCATATGACTCCCCACAGTGAGTGGTTCTTTGAATATGAAGGGTATGATGGAGGTGATCTTTTCCAAGGTGATGAATCAATATCCAAAATCATAGGACGAGGAAAATTCAATTTCAATATCATGGATAGAAGGATTAGAACACTCCCTAATGTTCTCCACATCCCACAATTGGCAATTTTTTTTATTTATGCAAGCAAAATGGATGATGGAAGAGTAAAAATAGTGTTTAAGAATGAAACATGTAGGATGGTTCAAGGAGTAATGGTGTTGATGAAGGGAGTTCGGTTAGAATTCTATATAATTTGTAGGGAATCACTATTATTGATGGGTGTAATAGTTCTATTGTTCCTTAGAATGGATTTGAAGAATAAAAAACTCATACATTGTCTAGAGAAAAGATTATGTTGTGGCATCAAAGAATGGGGAATAAAGGAGAGAAGGGCCTTCGAGTAGTACATGGTAAAGGTATATTTGAAGGTATGTATAACTACTCTTTGGATTTTTATTTCTATTAACATTGTGTAAATGGGAGGAATAATTGGGTAATATTCCCCTTTGGTGGAATGAGAAAAAATGGAATTTTACATTCAATGCACATGGATGTGTTTAGATCTATGTCAGTTCCATCACCGGGAAAATATGTGTACTGTGTCTCATTTATATATGACTTCTCAAGGAATACATGGATATATTTCCTTAGGAACAAATTTAAAGTCTTTGAAAAATTTAAAGAGTTCAAGGCTCTTGTGAAGAATCAAACGGAGGAAAGAATTAACATGTTGAGGATGGATAATGGCAGAGAGTTACATGAAAATTATTTTGAAGAATTAGTAAAAAGTGCAATAGATAAAGGAATAATAATACTCCATATATACCTTATCATAATCGATTTGCAAAAGGTATGAACATGACACTAATGCAAATAAAAAAAAGTGCATGTTCAATGGTGTCGAGTTAGGATATGATGTTTAGGCAGAGGTAGTGGGTACTACATGTTACCTAGTCAATCGAGCATCCTTATCAACACTAGATGAAAACACTCCACACGAGGTATGTACTAGTAAGAACCCCTCTCTCACACATCTCATGGTATTTGGATGTGATGCCTATGTTCATGTTCCAAAGGAAAACAAGAGTAAACTAGATAAAAAGGATAGAAAATGTATCTTTATTGGGTATAAATATGGTTTGAAAGGTTATAATATTTGGAACCCAAAAACTGAAAAGGCAGTGTATAGCCAAGATGTGGTATTTAGAGAAATCAAAGATGTTCTCAAACATGAAGTCCTACAAAAGGAGGAATAACATGTGAAAATAGAGTTTGAATTGAAGGAAAATGAATCATATTCTAGAGAAGAATTTTTTTTTATAAGAATATGATCCTCATACTCCAGTAATGATGAGATCGGTTCAGGAAAGAAGGCAACGAGAAAGGTATAATCCACCTGATTTGCATTCAAAATTGTATTTCTCTATTAATGATGGTGATGTTATAAATGTTAGGGACGGGATGGATTCAAAGGATGGAAAACTATGGAAAAATTCCATGGTTGAAGATATGGCAGCTTTGGACAAGAATAAGGCTTGGGATGTAGTGGAGTTTCTGACTAGAAGAAATTCCATTGGAAAAAAATGGGTGTTCAAAAAGAAGCTAAATGATGAAGGAAAAGTGGAGAAATACAAATATCGGTTAGTAGAAAAAGGGCATTCCCAAGTAGAGGGAATTGACTTTGGTGAATTTTTTTCTTCTATTTCCAGGTTAACTTCTATTATATTTATTTTATCTCTCGTTGTTGGATTTGATTTTGAAGTAAAACAAATGGATGTGAAGACAACATTCCAACATGCCTATTTGGAAGAACAAATATACATGAAGTAGTGAGAAGACTTTGTTGTGAAGGAAAATAAAGAGTTGATATGCAAGCTGAAAAAGTCCTTGTATATGGGTTAAAGAAAACACCAAGGAAGTGGTATCAAAAATTTGATACTTATACCTTTGGACATGGATTCATAAGGAGTTTATAAGATCCTTGTGTGTATTTCAAAGTAATCAATGACCATCTTATTTATTTTTTCTTGTATGTGAATGATATGTTATTGATAGGAAACGAAAAGGAGATTATCCAATATGTGAAAACTCAGTTTTCCTCTAAGTTTGACATGAAGGATCTCAGTGCTAAAAATTTCATTTAACCAAAGTTTCATTTTTGACATGAAGGATCTCAGTGCTACAAATTTCATTTTGCGCATGGAAATTAAAATAAATCGAGCAAAAATGAAACTTTGGTTAAATCAAAGGAAATACACCAAGATAATATTGCATATGTTTGATATGTAGGAATGTAAATCAGTTAGGCTCCCTATTCCTATATGATGCAGGAGCATCACCAACACATCAAGCGAGCCAACGCGGGGCGAAAGACAAATGGACAAGCGCCAACACAAATTTTGAAAACGCCTTGAAATTGTTGCACAATATTAAGTGAAGTCATTAAGATGAGGCACACTTGTATAATGTAAATGGACCTTGAGCCTTTAGCTCTCGTCCTTAGTAGGTAGAAGGCATTTAAAGTAGTTAATCTAGGTAGATAGAATTTAATTCTAGATTAGACAGTTTTAGAGTGCAAGAGGGAACCAGGATATAGACACTCTCATTGTATATTGTAACATTATTCTGAGCATTGAGAGGAAGAGCATGCAGAGAGATGTGTAAGAAAACCCATGTACAGATATTTGGATTAATAGAAGAGTTTGATCCAAATTCATGGTTCTATGTTTTCTCTGTGTATTGATGCTAAATAATATCCTCATGAATGTTTCCTTCCTGTTATACACTTGCTTTATATGTTGTGTATATGATTTCATGTTTGAATTGAAGTCTGAGAGGAAGAAGGAATGAGTTTCAACTGTTTCTCTATTTGAGCCAGAGAGTTCCTGCAAGGAGTGCGTTGACAAAGGGTTCAGATAGAGATAGTTTTTGTTCTCATCTCCGCAGGGGTGCAGTTGGGCACAGGAGTCGTGCAAGGAGTGCGCAGGCCGAGCTAAGTCTCAGGGTTGCGATTCTGAGCAAAGCGTCGAGAGACTGTTGCTGCAGGTGTGCGCAGAGTCGAAGATTCAACACTTGGAAGTTGTTGAATGTCTTCCACAAGGAGTGCGTGCAAGGTTCTCTGAAAGATTTAGAGTTAGGAACAACTCAGGAGGGAGAAGGCCTCTGAACTGTTGAAGGACAACGCAGGGAAGCTGCGACTGGAAGTTTGTAAGAAGCGTCATAAGTTTGCATGTAGGTGAACCGGTCTTCATGGAGGAAAACTTGGTTCGTCTCACAGAAATCGTCAAGGAGGGATGGACAGTTGGAATTCTCCAAGGAGGATTCGCGATATCTTGTGAGCCGTCAGATGTCAAGGAGGTGCAGGGGAGATACTGTAGGTATTCTCAAGAGGTTAAAAGCTCAGGAGGGATAGAGTCGTTGATCCAAGCCAGCTAGGGCTGTTGGATCACTGGCGGAATCGCCTATCGGGATTTTGTGAGGGGAAGAGTCGAAGGTTGGGCAACGGGAATCGCGGAATTGCGAAATGCGATATCCCGACAGCTAAGGGAACAGTGTGGGCCACAAGGGTCAGCAGGTAGACAGGTGGCACGCCTTATCAGGGTTTCGCAGCGAGAAGTCCCGATACAATAGCATCCGGATTCGCGATATTGAGAACTTTGAAATGCCGATGGAGTGAAGGACCGTTGAATAGTCAACTCGTATGTGCATCGGGGTTTCAGCATATTGGGAGTCGGGAGTCAGTAAAGCGAGTTGTTTGATATCACGAGTGGTGAAATCGCGATAAGGAAAGTCCCAACGAGGTTAAAGAAGGGTCAACGTTGACTGGTTGTCGGGTTTCGGGGATTCAAGAGACCTACGCTCGAGCATTAGATTCGCGAAGTTGCAAGTTTCGATCTCCCGAGTGCAAAGAGGGGATCGCACGAAGATTGTTGTGGGTGTAAATTCCCAAAAAGGAAACAGAAGAACCTATTGAGAGTTCTTCAGGCCATGTGAAAGAAGGAATGATCCTGCATCGGCGTGGCTTTCTGACCTACAGGTTGTGAGGTAGAGGACGTCGGCATCAGTTTGGTATCAGAGCCCAGAAAGGTTCTTTTCTTTCTATGGTAGAGAAAGAAATTTCACCATGCCGCCAAGGAGAGATAGATGGTCATCCAATCCAGAGGATAGGGAAATGCCGTGAAGAAGAGGCAGGCAAATGACAGATCCAGTTGTGGAGAGACAAATGCGTGATCTATGAGATAGACTCGAAGACATGGAGACAATGCATAGACGCACAGTCGGTGCTGGGGATCTGAGTGATTCCGAAAGTGAGATTGAGGCTGAATGAGAAGAAGAAGTTGTATCTGAAGATGCATCAAACAAACGTTTGATCAAAGCTATTGCCAGGATGGGTGAAAGAGCAAAGATGGACATTCTAGTCGATGATGGAAACCTGGATGCAAAAGAGCTTCTAGACTGGATTAGAGCTCTGGACACGTACTTCGACTATGAAGATGTCGAAGAAGACAAGAAGGTCAAGCATGTTGTCACGAGATTCAAAGGACATGTAGCATTGTGGTGGGATGAACTACAAGCTGACAAACGTTGCAAGGGCAAGAAGAAGATCAAGAGTTTGGACAGAATGATCGTGAAGATGAAGGCAAAATTCATCCCCAAATATTATCAAATTTCTCTGTTCAGGAGGATGCAGAACCTGAGACACAAGTTGATGAAAGTGAAGGAATACACTGAGGAATTCTATAAACTGAACATCAGAGCAGGTCATCGGGAGAGCGATGATGGGAAAGTTGCCAGATACATGAATAGCCTGAGATATGATATCCAGGATGAGATGAGCATGGTAACCATCCAAACGGTGGAAGATGCTTATCAGATGGCTCTGAAATATGAAGAGAAGCTGAGCCGAAATCAGAGTCAGAGGGGCCGAGGTAGAAGTTAGCCCATAGGAAAATCAATTGCCCAGGACAAATACTGGAAGCCCAAAGAGGACTAGAAGAAACCTTAGATTCGAACAGAGAGAGGTGGAACCTCACAGTGAGGGCAGAAATATGTTGAAAGGAGAGGACAACGTACTGAGCAGAGAGGAGATTATGCCGACAACAATACTTTTCCCCGTACTAGAGGCAGAGGAAGAGGAGAGGTGGAGTAATCACATGCTTCACATGTGGGAAGAATGGGAACAAGTCTTACGAGTGTCCAGATAATAAGAAAGAAACTGGAGAAGCTCAAATCGTTGAAGCACAGAGGCGGGATGTTGAGGCAGAAGACGCTGAAGGTGGAAGATCGTTGATGATGCGAAAATTCCTTTTGACACCTGAGAAGGAGGTGGAGAGTTCAGTCCAAAGGACCATACTTTTTAGGACTACTTGCAAGGCCAAGGACAGGTTATGCAAGGTCATCTTAGACAGTGGTAGAACGGATAATCTCATTTCTATAGAGATTGTAGAGAAGCTGGAGTTGGAGACGACTGATCATCCAAGCCCATAGAAAGTTTCATGGCTACAAAAAGGACACCAGGTAACTGTCACTAAACAATGTTTAGTTGAATTCAAGATAGGAGGATATAATGATAAGATCTTGTGTGATGTCATTCGTATGGATTTTTGTCATCTATTGCTGGGTAGACCATGGAAATATGACAGGAATGTGATTCATGATGGGAGATGAACACATACACCCTAGAGAAGAATGGGAGGACACACATGTTGCTTCCAATTAAGGATAAGGAGGTGAAGCCTGAAGTAAGCAACACTGTACTTCTCATGAGTGTGAAGGAACTTCTTAATGAGGTTAAGAAGAAGGAGGACCCACAGTTCATTGTGGTCAGAAAATCGAGGATTGTTCTCACTAGCACAAGAATGGATGATTTACCAGAAGAAGTTCAGGAACTGCTGGGAGAGTTCGCTGACATCATAGTGGATGAATTACCTCGTTCGTTGCCACCAATCAGAAGTGTGAGTCATCATATTGACCTCATACCAGGAGCCAATTTTCCAAACAAAGTTGTGTATAGATTGACGCCGCAAGAGAAGGAAGAGGTTAAGAGGCAAGTCTAGGATTTGTTGGACAAAGGTTTGGTCAGGGAAAGCTTGAGTCCATGTGCTATTCCAACAGTACTCAGTCCAAAGAAAGACAGAGGCTGGAGGATGTGTACTGACTCGAAGGAGATTAATAAGATGACCATCGGGTACAGATTTCCATTGCCGAGGATGGATGATCTGATGGATTGCTTGAGTGGAGCAAGGTGTTTTTCAAAGATTGATTTGAAAAGTGGTTATCACCAGATCTGCATGAGACAAGGTGATGAATGGAAGACATCATTCAAAACCAACGAGGGGTTGTATGAATGGCTTGTTATGCCATTTGGATTAACAAATATGCCAAGTACCTTCATGAGGTTGATGAACGAAGTCCTGAGGGAGTTCATCGAAAAATTTGTCATTGTGTATTTGGATGACATACTGGTTTACAGTAAAAAAGTGGCGGAGCATCTGAAGCATTTGGCTACAATGATGTAGAAATTACAGCAGGAGAAGTTGTTGATAAATATGAAGAAGTCCTCATTCATGAAGACATAGCTCATTTAATTGGGATTTGTTATTTCGGCAAATGAGTTGATTATGGATCTAGATAAAGTGGATGTAATCAAGAATTGGCCATCACCGAGAAATATTTTCAAGGTGAGAAGTTTTCACGGATTGGCTAGTTTCTACCGGAAGTTCATCAGGAATTTCAGTGGAATTAGCATAGCAATGATGGATACAATGAAGAAAAGACACAAGTCTTTTCACTGGACTGAAGAGGCTAAAAAGAGTTTCAATCTGTTGAAAAGGAAGATCACGGAACAACCAGTTTTGGTTTTGCCGGATTTCCAGAAGACATTTCAGGTGAAATGTAATGCAAGTGGATTTGCAATTGGGGTGGTCTTGAGTCAGGAAGACAGGCCGATAGCGTATTTCAGTGAGAAGCTGAATGAGGCGAAAGTGAAGTACTCCACTTATGATAAGGAGTTTTATGATATCATACAAGCATTGAAGAAATGGAGGCATTACTTGATCCTGAAAGAGTTTGTCTTATACAGTGACAATCATGCATTGTAGTTTGTGACTCAACATGAGAAGTTGAATCAGAAACATGTCAAATGGGTTGAGTATATGCAGAATTTCACATTTGTGATTAAACATATTTCTGGTACTGCTAACAAAATGGTTGATGCTTTGAGTAGGAAGTGTTTATTGTTGCAGGAGTTCAGAGTCAAAACATTGGGTTTTGATGATCTCAGGAACATGTACGCTAATGATCAAGATTTTAAGGAGGCGTATGAAGTAGCTGAGAATCCAATTCTCAAAGACAGAAGCCCGTGGATAGAGTACATGATCCAGGAAGGATTATTGTTCAGGGGCAATCAACTGTGTATTTCGAAATGCTCCATGAGGGAGAACTTGCTGAAGGAGAAACACAATGGAGGATTAGTAGGACACTTTGGTCATGACAAGATGTTCGCAAAGTTGAACGAATCATATTTTTGGCCGGGAATGCGAGCAGATGTCAAGATATTCGTAGACAGATGCCGAATTTGCAAGCATTCGAAGGGAAGGAAGCAGAATGTTGGATTCTATCAACCATTTCCCATACCAGAGAGGTCGTGGGACGTGATTAGCATGGTTTTTGTATTGGGGTTACCAAGAACACAAATAGGTGTTGATTTAATCTTTGTGGTGCTGGATAGATTTTCCAAAATGGCACACTTCATTGCATATCAAAAGACCAGTGATGCAACTCACATCGCGAACCTATTTTTCAAAGAGGTCATTCGACTTCATGGGTTGCCGAGAAGCATTGTTTCGGATCGAGACACAAAGTTCATAGGGAATTTTTGAAGGACCTTATGGAAGAAGATGGGAACTAACTTGGCATTTAGTTTGGCTTATCATCCTCAGATGGATGGATAAACACAAGTGGTCAACAGAAGCCTGGAAGACTTGTTGAGAAGCTTGGTTATAGAACACCACAGTCAGTGGGACAACATATTACCATAGGAAGAATTTGCGTACAACGACTCAGTGAATCGAAGCACAGGGCAGATTCCATTTCAAGTTGTCTATGGCATGAAACCGAAAGGAATTTCTGAATTGAGGGATTTAGAACACGTTGGGACTAGGAGAGCTAGTGCAAAAGAAATCGTAGAGGCGATAAAGGAACTTCACAGCCAGGTGAAGGAGCAATTGCAGAATTTAAGCTAGTAGTATAAGCGTAGGGCCGATCAACATAAAAGACAACTTCAATTTGAGGTTGGTGATCTGGTTCTGGCACATTTGAGGAAAGAAAGGTTCCCAAAAGGAACAAACAACAAGTTGAAGATGAAGAAGATTGAGCCATGTAGGGTCTTGAAGAAATTTGGGGCGAATGCCTATGAGATTGAATTACCCGATGGGATCGAAATTTCTCTGATATTCAATATCTCGGATTTGTACTCATATAGAGCTGAAGAGACAGAGACTAGAGATGAGCAGCCAGTGATCCAGTGGACAAAACAGATGCGAGTTGTAGATAAGCCGTAGATGGAATGCATACTGGATAAAAGAGTAAGCAAGAGGACCAGAAGGAAAGAATACTTTGAGTATCTGGTCAAGTGGTAGAACCATCCAGTTGAAGATGCCAGCTGGGAGACCGAAGCGGAGATACAGAAGCATGGACAGGAGCCCATGAAATTTTTCAAGCGAGGGAGTATGATGCAGGAGCATCACCAACACATCAAGCGAGCCAACGCGGGGCGAAAGACAGCTGCACAAGCGCCAGCACAAATTTTGAAAATGCCTTGAAATTATTGCGCAATCTGAAGTGAATTCATTAAGATGAGGCACAATTGTATAATGTAAACTAACCTTGATCCTTTAGCTCTCGTCCTTAGTTGGTAGAAGGCATTTAAAGTAGTTAATGAAGGTAGATAGAATTTAATTCTAGATTAGATAGTTCTAGAGCGCAGGAGGGAACCGAGATACAGACACCCTCATTGTATGTTGTAACATTATTCTGAGCATTGAGAGGAAGAGCATGCAGAGAGCTGTGTAAGAACACCAATGTACATATATTTGGATTAATAGAAGAGTTTGATCCAAATTCATGGTTCTGTGTTTTCTCTGTGTATTGATGCTAAATAATATGCTCATGAATGTTTGCTTCCTGTTATACACTTGCTTTATATGTTGTGTATATGATTTCATGTTTGAGTTGAAGTCTGAGAGGAAGAAGGAATGAGTTTCAATTGTTTCTCTATTTGAGCCAGAGAGTTCCTACAAGGAGTGCGTTGACAAAGGGTTCAGATAGAGATATATTTTTTTCTCATCTCCGCAAGGGTGCAGTTGGGCATAGGAGTCGTGCAAGGAGTGTGCAGGCCAAGCTAAGTCTCAGGGTTGCAAGTCTGAGCAAAGCGTCAAGAGACTGTTGCTGCAGGTGTGCACAAAGTCGAGGATTCAACAATTGGAAGTTGTTGAATGTCTGCTGCAAGGAGTGCGTGCAAGGTTCTCTGAAAGATTCAGAGTTAGGAACAACTCAAGAGGGAGAAGGCCTCTAAACTGTTGAAGGACAGAGCAGGGAAGCTGCGACTGGAAGTTTTTAGGAAGCATCGTAAGTTTGTGTGCAGGTGAACTAGTCTTCACGGAGGAAAACTTGGTTCATTTCACAGAAATCGTCAAGGAGGGACGGACAGTTGGAATTCTCTGAGGAGGAATCGCGATATCCCGTGAGCCGTCAGATATCAAGGAGGTGCAAGGGAGATACTGGAGGTATTCTCGAGAGGTTAAAAGATCAGGAGGGATAGAGCCATTGATCCAAGCCAACCAGGGTCGTTGGATCACTCGCGGAATCGCCTATCGGGATTTCGTGAGGGGAAGAGTCAAAGGTTGGGAAACGGGAATCGTGAAATTGAGAAACACGATATCCCGACGGCTAAGAGAACAGTGTGGGCCACAAGGGTTAGCAGGTAGACAGGTGGCATGCCTTATCAGGGTTTCGCAGTGAGAAGTCCTGATACAATAGCATCCGGATTCGTGATATTGTGAACTCCAAAATGTCGATGGAGTGAAGGACCGTTGAATAGTCAACTCGCATGTGGGTTGGGGTTTCGGCATATCGGGAGTCGGGAGTCGGTAAAGCGAGTTGTTTGATATCGCAAGTGGCAAAATCGCGATAAGGAAAATCCCGACGAGGTTAAAGAAGGGTCAACATTGACTAGTTGTCGGGTTTCGGGGATTCGAGAGACCTACGCTCGACCATTAGATTCGCGAAGTCGCAAGTTCCGATCTCCCGAGTGCAAAGAGGGGATCGCACGAAGATTCTTGTGGGTGTAAATTTCCTGAAAAGGAAATAGAAGAACCTGTTGAGAGTTCTTCGGACCGTGTGAAAGAAGGAAAGATCCTGCGTCGACGTGGCCTTTCGACCTGTGGGTTGTGAGGTAGAGGACGTCGATATCACTATAGGTGTAATTATATCTACGGATAAGTGTCCTAAGACATAGAAAGAGGAAGAGGACATGTCTTGTATTTCATATGCTATTACAATTGATAGTTTGATGTATGCAATGGAATGTACTAGACTATACATTTCACACAGAGTGGGAGTTTTGAGTTGGTATTTATCAAAACCAGGGAAGGAGCATTGGATTGTAGTAAAGAGGATTTTCAGGTATTTGTGTGGAATTACTAGTTATGCAATGTGCTACCAAGGAAGACTAGGACTGGATAGAGTGTTGGACATACATGGATTTGTTGATGTAGACTGGTTGAATATCTAGATTGAAGAATATCTACAAGTGGGTGTGTGCTTAACCTGCGTGGAGGAGAAATCAGTTGGATGAGAAAAAGACAGTCTGCAGTGACACTCTCAACTACAAAAGTTGAATACATAGAAACCACTCATGTAAGAAAGAAAGCAGTATAGTTACAAATATTTTGTTGAAGTATTGGGTTGGTACATTAATCTATGAGAATAGATTGTGATATTCATATTGAAATATTCCTGGTGAAGAACCCTACTTATAATTCAAAGAAAAATCATATTGATGTTGAATATCACTTTGTGAGAGACATGGTTGAACAAAAAAAAGGTGTTGTTGATGGAGGTGGACACTTTGAAGAATGTTGTAGATTCATTAAAAAAAATTGTGAGCACTGAAAAGTTCTTTTGTTGTAGAATATCCATGGGCATTGATGTCTTGGATTGTTGACAATGTAACGATGTAACCCCCTATATAAAAAGAAAACAATAAGTGGGAGGATGTTGAGTATGTGTTATATTATTTACATGATTAGATCTAGTGTAGCATTGCACTAGATGCGTGGGGGCTTGTAGGGCGGATGCACTAGCCCTCCTGCCCAGGGGGGTCACATGGGGTTGGAGCCCCCCTATCTAGGGGTTTTGCAGGGGGGTAGGGGTAACACCCTTGAAAAAAAAATTGCATTTTTTCTATCCATTTTTAATGGTCTTCGCCAATGATTTTCTAATTCTAGTTTAGGTATTAGTGTTGTTTACTCATTCAGGTCAATGTTTTAGGGTTTTTGGATTCCACGAGATCATATATATATATATATATATATATATATATATATATATATATATATATATATATATATATATTGTGAATAATGAAGAAAGAATGATGAATAGAATATTAGATGTGTGGTTCTAAAGAGGTTGTTGTTTTTCCCCATTTGGTTTTCTAGGGTAAAATATCTTTGAAATGTGTGTTTGTGCCATTATACCATTTATGTTTTTATTAAGAATCTATTTGCAATAATTTATTGTACAAAGTTAAAATCTAAAGGAAACAAGAAGACAATTCTTCATTTTTGGGCAATTTTCCATTCATAAAAGTAAATCTTCACGAAGAAAAGTTGAAACCTAGAA